>QLOH01000431.1:0-600000 GCA_026901365.1 Sesbania bispinosa
CTAATGGTGGTTGCCATAATTTAATGAATGTGACACATCATTAAATGTCTGTTTTCTTTACACTGACGGTGTATATATATTAAATTCAAATTTTTTTACTACCTACTATTAAATCCATATTGAGTCCATATTATAAATAGATTGAGATAATAATGATATTTACAGTAAACCATATTTTTGGCATATTTGTTGCTAACCTAGACTTGAATCAAATTAAGATGCCGGAGTTAGAATGTATTATATATTGCTGACTTACACTGTCATGATCCTAGACGCCCATAGATTATCCTGAAGGCCCATAGATTATCCTGAATGTCCATAGATCTAGAATATATATGCTTGTTTGTGGTCTCATTAAATAATATTAATCTCATCATAATTGCAAAAATACCTTCCCCAACTAGCCTTTGTTCATCAGGTAATGAACTGAACGTACTAGTATTATTTTACTAGTCATCTAGCTGTGTATTCATAGTACTAACTAACTGTTAAAATTCAAGATGCAATATAGAAACCATAAATTCAATTGCTTCTTGGGAAATCAAGATCTTCATGTCATCCCGAAAATTAAGAAGAATTGGTCTCATTGATATACAGCTTCATCAACTTGAGATGTTTTAAAAGAGATATTCGTCCGTTGATCTAGGAAACTGGTCGATTCAAATTAATTGCTTCTAACGCGAAAAATGTATTGACAATAAACCATAGAAGAAATAAAGGGGAAGAAAATATTATTATACATTATATTATTGGTAATAGTATGTTCTAAGCCATCAAAAGTATTTTCTTAACCAACGGGGCTTGGTTCAAATGGTACATACTTGATTTTCTTTAAGTAAGGTCTCGAGTTCGAACAAGATTATCTCCCGTGGAGGATACATGTGGTTAAACAAAAGTATTTTCTTAAGTCCAAGTCGAACCCATGTTTATGCCTATCCAGTTTGTTTCTTTCCCGTTGGCACTGGAAAGTAATACTATAATAGCACAATTAACGCATTCCATCTGGACAATAAATAAATAAAAATTCAACACAAGTAGCCTAGAATTACTTGAATCTAATTAAGAAGCAATTCGGAGCCATCTTTGACCTGGAATTTGATCCTCCTCAAATTGCCACATGATAGTATTTCATTTCATGTATATACATTTGGGTTAATATATAGGATTGAGAGAATTAACAGTACTAGTTGTCATGTGAAGTTCATAACATAAAACATAAATGCTGACGTAGGCAGTAATTGCTTTACTTATAGGAGTTATTAACATGCAATTGAGTTTTGACAATCTTAGGGCATCTGCACCCCAAGGTCCTTACCCAAATTGTCTGACACAAACCATAGCAAAGAAGCATTTTCAGTGATGGGGTGCAAATTTCATTAGTGCTTATTTAAGCCTAAAGCACTCCATTTTTCTGATTTAGCAGCAGCTTTTGGCTGCATTTTTTTACTTTTATTTTAAATTAAAAATTTATAATATATAAATAATAAGTAATGTGTAATTGTGGGGCTCATTTAAGATATGTGAATAGTAAAAAAATGAGGTGCTGAGATGGAAATGAGAAGTGCTTAATAATAATTTAATGATATATAATGGTGAGACCCATTTAAGATATATGAATAATAAAAAAGTGGGGTGTACATAGAAGTATGAATTGCCCGGCTTAACATTCTCTAATCACACACAAACACAAACACAAAATTTGCCCCCGAAAATGAAAGTGAGAGAGATCAATGTCTCTTTTCAATTCTTTAATTGTTGTATGCTTACTTACCAACACTTTATTAGCATTACATATTATATATTTATATAACATAATAAACTTTTTAAGTTAGTTTTTCAAAAGCTTTTTTCAATAAAATTAGTCCTGTAAACATCTTAAATTTTACTACCATATTGCTTCTTATGAAGCAAGTGAAAAAAGGGTTAAAATATATGTTTAATCCATAAATTTTATTATGAATTTAATTTTAATCCCTAAATTTTAAAATTAATGATTTAAGTCTATAATATTTTGAAATCACGTAATATTAGATTAACTTTGTTATCTTGACTACTAATGTGGCAACCGGAATTACTACCCTCTCCAGGTTCAAGCATATCAAATTCATCATCAATATAATGGTGAGGTCTTTCTTATCATCAAAATGCACACCTCTTACTAAGTCATCACTTACAAGTTACAACCTCATGACCTCCCTACCTACAACTTCAGTTTCCTTTATTTCATTTGCCACACCAATAGTCAAGATAACGAAATTGACAATCGAGGTGAACAAGACGTGATTGGAGTTTTTTTAAAAAAACTACCTCATGTAGTTTTTCAAGAAAAATTAGTAACTACCCAAAAAAGCTACTTATCATACATAGCTGAAATTGTTTCAGTTACAAATTTCAGCTTTCAGCTAGCTGAAATAACTTACCAAACACACACTAAATCTTAGTGTGTTTGGTTTACCCAAAAACCACGTTAACGTTAGCTAGGATGCACATTTGAAACGGACAAAACCAAACATGAAACATGCTATTAGGCATACTGACTTCCCTTGCGTATCATGTACCAAGAAAGGGTAAGGCACTGCATATTTACATGAATCACGTGTCTGTACTTAGAGCAAAAGTTATCCAAGCCATCAAAGTCAATTACGCCTCCTTCAATCTTTATAATATGACATATTGATATCTAGCCAGACTGTCCATGAAAACTGACCAATGTTCTTATATTCTCATCACTCGTTCTCCAATTTATAAACCATCTTCAATATCAACCCATTTTTTAATTCGTTACATATGAAGTATATACACATACATTTGTTCTATATATAGACCTTACTACTTGTAGCATTGGCATCAAACCATAGCAACGAAACAAAAACAGAACAACTAGTAATGGAAGCTCCTAGCTTGGTTATGGCCTTATCAAACTTGTTGCTTCTCCTAGTTTTGACACAAACAAGCTCAGCTCAACTTACTCGTGGCTACTACAAAAATATATGTCCCAATGTGGAACAGTTAGTGCGCTCTGCTGTGGAGCAGAAGTTCCAACAGACCTTTGTGACTGCTCCTGCCACTCTTAGACTCTTCTTCCATGATTGCTTTGTTCGGGTTTGTAACCCCACTTAATCATTTCATGCTTTTGTTTTCAATAATGTTTCCATAATAATGATTATTATTACACAAACTATTAAGTTATTGAAAATTGAGTACAATTAAATTAACTCTGAGGAGTTGAATATTTTTGCATTCACTATAATGTACACAAATATAAAGGTTGGTTTAAGACTTAAGTTTGAAAATGCAAGAATATTCAGAACTTTTTTCTTATGTTAAACTCAAAGCAGCATTTATATATATAATGTGTATTTGTTTAAGTATAATTCATTATTTAATTATTTTACTTCATTAGGCTTTTGAAAGTGATATTGATTTTTTTTTTTTTTAATTTCTGCACAGGGTTGTGATGCTTCAGTGATACTTGCATCTCCAAATAATCAGGCAGAGAAAGATCATCCTGATGACCTTTCACTAGCTGGGGATGGCTTTGACACAGTGATTAAAGCCAAGGCAGCTGTTGATAGTAATCCTCAGTGCAGAAACAAAGTCTCTTGTGCTGATATACTTGCTCTTGCTACAAGGGATGTAGTCAATTTGGTATGATTCTTTTATTTGCCACATTTATTAAGTCACTGTTAATAATCTGTAGTTCACCTCTAATCCAAATTCTGAGTCAATCCTAACATTGCATGTTAAGCATTATTACTCTTGACATATCAGATTCTGCAAAATGAAACATGGGGGAAACATTTCTATTTGCCCCCAAATTTTATCAAATAATGGGGGAACATTTCCGTTCGGGGTGATTACGAGTTTTCAGTTTTTGGTTTTCAAACAATTTCAATAAGTTTTTACAACTCAAAACTAGAAACTAAAAATCAATTTTTGTGGTTTTCAAAATATATGTTTTGAAAATCATAAAGAATGACTTTTAGTTTTCGTTTTGAATTATAAAAACTTAGTTGAAATTTTTTTAAAAGAAAAAACTGAAAATTCGCAATCACACGTAACAACATTATAAGTAATGGAAGTATTTTCTTGATATTCGTAGTATAAATGCTATTAATAATCCTATAAATGCATAATGTAGGTTGGGGGACCATATTATGAAGTTGAATTAGGAAGGCGTGACGGGAGAATATCTACTATTGCAAGTGTTCAACGTCGTCTTCCTCTGCCTGGATTCAATTTAGATCAACTCAATTCCTTGTTTAGCATCAATGGTCTCTCCCAGACAGATATGATTGCATTATCAGGTAATTAACTTTTTACTAAATGATGCTAATACCAAATGAACATTCTATAGTTTTTTTATTAAAAAGTTTTATTTTGAGAAGGCTGAAAATGATGTGTTGTTTTTGTGTTAGGTGCACATACAATTGGATTCTCTCACTGCAACCGTTTCTCAAAACGAATCTACAACTTCAGCCCCCAAAATAGAATTGACCCAACACTTAATTTACAATATGCCCTGAATCTTAGACAGTCATGCCCTCTGAATGTTGATCCTCATGTTGCTATAACAATGGACCCTTTCACACCTCAGCAATTTGACAATCAATATTTCAAGAATTTGCAGCAAGGAATGGGTCTCTTCACTTCTGATCAAGTGTTGTTTACAGATGCAAGATCAAAGGGCACAGTCAACTTATTTGCATCAAGTGAAGCAGCTTTTAGGAGTGCTTTTGTTACTGCTATTACTAAGTTGGGAAGGGTAGGTGTTAAAACAGGAAATCAAGGTGAAATAAGGTTTGATTGCACAAGGGTCAACTAGGAAATTAATCACGTTTTAAACGTGGATCCGAATAAACGCTACTGAGAGTAGTTTATGTCCGGATCCACGTTTTAAACGTGGATACAGTGTAAACCAAACACACCATCCTTTGTTTAGAATAAAGTTTTGTTTGGTGCACAACACATCAGCTCACACCAAAGTGTCATAGACAGAATGAGGGTGGAAGGAAGTGTGAAAAATAAAGTGAGACTAGCTGAAATAAGATGAGGTGTGGTGTGTGGCTAACACGATTCACTTCTTTATTTATTTTTGTTTCATGAATTTTGTTTATTAATTAGTCATAGTTGAATTAATAATAATTGGAGCTCTATTCACGGCTTTAAGTTCCCTTGCGAATGAATACAAACAAAGAAACAGAACCAAATTCCTTTACCAATATATCATAGAATGTAGTGGTGTAACTTTGACTTAACATTGGGAAGTAGTCAAATTCACAATTAATTATAGTGATGGGGACGTGAAAACTCAAGTTCCAACCGTAAATCAAATTTGTACTCATATGAATGCTTTTGCAAGGATTCAATAGTCAAGAACCCCCCTGCATATTGTGGGCTCTAGCATACACAACGGCGGGTCGGGGACGATTTTGTTCTCCCCGTTCCCGTCATCATAGAAGTCGAGACGAGTTCGGGTTAGAGTTTAAAGAGAATGAGTATGAAATTATGAAATTCAATTTCATCCACGCGAATCACCATCCAGTTTGGGGAAATCCGTGGGGTTTCATCTTCTTTATTTTTCATTTTTTTCTCTTTTTTTATAATTTAAATACATGTTTTTAAATAAGTCATATATATCTAATATATTCTAATTCAAATAATACCTAAATACAGATATTGATATTTCTAAAATAGATAAGAAACTTATGAACTATATTATATTTTAAGGAAAATATATAAGTTTACTTTATTATTTAAGTATTATATCGAGCAAGTTTGGGGGCGGGTTCGAGGCGGGTTTTTGAACCCCAAACCCTCCTCTGTTAAAGGCAGGGTGGATTCGAGGATGAGTTTTACTTAAATCTGGTTAACACAGGTTTTCCCCATCAAAGTCGGGACGGGGCCGGGTTGGTACCCGTGGGTTCGGGTTTGATTGTCATGTCACGTGGGCTCAACTGTTTAATTAAAGATTTTTTTTAAACTATAGTATTCTTCATGGGAGAGACAATTTTACTTGAGTCGGTACCAGCTAGTTTTCTCTGCAGAAAATACACAAAATTAAAATCCAAAATCTTATTTAAGGGGAATTAAGAATGTATTACTTCAAGCAACCATCCTTGGTATTAAAGAATTTAAATACTATAAATCAAGAAACTTTGTAGGAGAAATTAATATAAGATAATTGATACTTTTAAATATTTATCTTCATAAAATTTTAAATATTTCATCCATTTTAAACGTAATAGTAACTTTTACACCAATGTGTTAAAATATGTAATATTAAAATTTCTTGACATTTTAGTAATTATAATTAGTCAACCTCTTAATGATTTGCCAATAACGATACATAACCTAATGATAATATAAGAATTTTTTACATGACCAAGAGATTAAAATTAATTCTCTAATAAGTAATATCCAAATATATGAACTCAGTGACTAATTCGTTTCCTCCAATAATATGATCAGTTTATTTACAAATATAGTACGACCTCTATAAATTAATACTCAAAAAATTAATAATCTCTCCAAAATAATAAACCTGCTCTTGAAAAAAATTATGGGGGTGAGAATAGCAATAATAGGGGTGGGAAAAGTAAGGGCTCTTTCTTTGGTTGGATATTAGGCCTTTCCTTTTCGCACCGCATTATTTGCTATTCCCACCCCCATATTTTTTGAAAAATTTGTAAAAACCAAATCTGCCCTTTAGTTAATTGTCCGGTAGTTATATTTTTCTTATAAAAATTAACTTACGGACAAGGGTGTCAGCTTTTCGGACAAAACTATCCGTAAGCTATTTTTTATAAAAAATTAGGACTTTCGGACAATAGTGTCCATAAAACTGAAGAGTCTAACTCAATTTTTTTAAATCTCATTCGTTTCAGTGTGAGTGTTCCTCTGGTCCGCTTACACAGCCTCCTCCTCCTTTCCCCATCAACAAAATCAAAACCAAATTGGGGAACAGAGGAACAGTTGCAAGCCGATGGAGGAGACCTCTGGTACCCGCTGTTGTATGTGTCCTCCGTGCCCTCGCCATTGTTGCACCGCTGCAGCTGCTGCACGTGTCCTCCATCACTGCTGCACCTGCTCGTGGCCTTTGCCGCTGTTGTATGTGTCCTCCGCCGTTGTTGTACGTCTCCTCCATCGACTTGCAACATCGCCGTCGAGCTATCGCGGCCGCAGATCCATGACCGCCGCACCGTCTTTCGTCATTTGGTGTTGTTGGCCTTGGCACCTCTGTGGGGGTGGGGTGGGGTAGCCGAGGAAGGAGGGGAGGGACAGTGTTGAAAGTTAAAAATGTGGGGGTGGGAATAGTAAAAATTGCGGTGCCAAAAGTAATGTCCTGAATATTACTACTATAACTTAGTTGGGATTTGGGCTTATTTGCTCTGGTTGGCCCAAGATGCATTTGAAATTGGAGAGAACTAAAAAAAATAACCTTTTAGGGGACAAGTATATTGTTTTAATTTTTAAATAGGGCTTAGAACCCAATAAAGTGTATACTAATATTTGTTTATTTTTCTAGTTTCTTGTTTGTTTTGTTTTGTTTTTTCTTTTCTTTTTCTTAGCTGCTGATTTGGTTCCATATTTTGGGTGAATATGTTTGTGTTTTACAAGTGTCATATATGGAAGCATTGTGTTATCAGTCTTTTGATTCTAATGTAAATACCGTTTGGCTCAGATTAAAATCTAATCATTTTCGAAAAAAAAAAAAATAGGGCTTTGAACAAATCTTTTAGGACCTTTAATTTATTTGTGAAGTTTTTCACTCTCACTATGATTATCTCTCTTCTCATTTGTTTTCTGCATTTTCAAGTTCTCTTCCATGGAGTGATGAACTTTTGAGTCAACCCTAGGGGTTTTGCTTCTCATTCGCAATATTCAGAACTTTCACTTCATTAATCTTGATGTAAGTAATTAGTGAGTAATTTCAATTTCTCCATAGAGACTTGAATGCATGTTTGAATTTAACCTGCATAGTTAATTTTGAATTTGCATTTTGTGGTTAGTTTTGATATATAGGATATGTTAATCGATAAAGTGCTTAACTAAATTCCTGTGTTTAAGAAATTCAAATCTAGCAAAGCGTCTTTGTTAGGGTTTAGTGAATCTGGTTGGGGAGGTTAATTTTGAATTAAGAATTTGCTTAATTCTCTTATTTTGGGATTAATTGAATTTTGGATACTTAATTTGGTACAGAACAAGTTATAGACATTATATTATTCACAATTTGAATCATTCGACTAAATGCAAGTCATTAACAAATAATACATATCAGATGTCGAAACGAATAATGTTTAAAATCGTGGAATGAATAGATTAAATCGTGAGGTTCATCTCGAAATTTATGATTCGTATGTTATTTACTATTCAACCTATCCATTTGATTTCAATCAGTTGTAACACTCAATTATTTTATAATAAAAAATTTTTGAGTCTTGAGGTCCCATCCATTAGGAAGTGCTCAAAATCTTTTTCTCAGGAGTTTAATATTCAATTCAAACAACTTGCATTGAGAGTGCTGAACTGAATCAGATACAAGTTCAGGGCATAAATCATTGAATCCACCTGCATTTTGTGACAATTCTGTTTGCAAGAGACGTAATCTGTAAAGCAATGATATTGATAGCCATTTATAAGATGTTGGCATGCCACCATGTTCTTATCCTACTTAGTGGTAGTGCATTATTCTTTTTCCAAAATAAGGTTCACAATAACAACATTTTCAAAACAAGAATTTGGACCAATAAGGAATCTTAAGCTTTTTGATTTGATATAGTCTTTTGAAATTGACTTTCCTTGTATACTTGGATTCATAGAGCAGTTACTAGGTTCAGCCTTTACAATAGCAATTAGGTTTGAAAACAACATGCTGGACATGAAAGTAAGAAGCACCTCAAACTAACTCTGTCTATTTACAGAAAGGGACACTCACAAGTGGTGTATAAGTTATCCATTTATTGGAATAAAGTAAAATTTCATCTAGGAATCTGAACTCATGAACCATATATAAATTCAGTGGTCCATGTAGAGTAGATAGGAAAGATACAATCAAACAAGTTAAACTCCTATTTAAGCTTTAAACCTTGAGAAAGCCAATGTGGACCCTTTTTTTCTTGATCAAATGTCACACTAGAGCTGCTCATGGGGGTGGTGGGGTCACTGCAATCTCCCACTCTATCTGATTGGAAAGAAACAGAAGAATTGAACTCCCTAGTTTTCCCATTGGGTGAGTCTGAGCATCCTAATGGAAGCAGATAAGATTTCTTCTTCTTCTTAACTTGGCTGCTTCCTATAGATAAAGTCAAATCCACTTCCATGCCTTCATCAGAGCCATCATTGCTTATTTTACAACTCTGAAATGCAGTGTAAGAGCTAGGACCTGCTTCACCTTCATCACAGCCACTTGCTCCAACAAATATGTCTCTCTTAGCAGGCCTTTCAAGATCAAATTCCCTTTGCCTTTTGATTGTCTCTCCAGAACAGCTTCCACTCCTTTCCTTAAAGTATAGATCCTCTCTCAAACTTTGAACATGGAAATCAGGCCTATATGAAATTTGTGTTGGTTGCTGCTGTTGTTGAACCAAATAAGGATGGTTTATACCTATGCCGTTCATGGGGGTCCAAATCTTATTTTGTTTAATTTCCTTTTTGAGCTCATCCATCAGCATCTTTTGCACATTGTATACCCGGTGTAGTTCCCTTACCTACAAATTCCAAACACTCATAATTACCAACTAGTAGCACCTTCAATTTATTGCATACCATAATATGTAATGCCCTTTCTCATGCAAAAAATAAAAGTATCATTGGTATATGGTACTAAGAGGTTCTAACAATATTGACAAAATAATTTTAGTAATGAATTTACTACCAAAGAAGCCTAATAAGACATTTAGTCCACCCTATGACATATTTTCATGCTGTGTAACATTTCTGGTAGAAATGGAATGGCAACACGAATTTGATAATGTTAAGATGAGAAGATAAATTATACAACATGGACATGATACCTGGTGTTTGAAGATGTCCTCTTGCATCTGCATTGTCTTTTTGATGGATTCTATATTGTTTCTGTCAAGCATCCTATCCAGGGGATCTTGCAATTTATTGACACCAATACTGCAATGATTGTTAGTTAGTCCTTTGTTCTGATAATGCTCCCAGACATCCACACCACCCACAGTGAATTTGTTGTTGCTGTCTGCTATGGATGCTAGAGGATTTATGGAATATTCAATCTTGGTTCCCATGCCTGAAAAAGAAATTTATACCTTTTTAAGTTTTTTCTCACTATCATCAGACTTTTAACTTCTACTCCTAGTGAGTGTTGAATAATGCATCAGCTATTGGAAAAATTCCTTTAATTATGTTTATGCTTGAGAGAAATAATGAATGAAACATGTTATTTCTTTATCTGTTTCTAATGTTAATTAACAGAGTTATAATCTCTCAAGAAACAATGTCAAGGTGGGGCCTAAAATTCAGTAAATGGTTTTTTTTTTTTTTTTCCTTAAAAAATTGTATTTGGGGTTCAAACTGGAACCAACAAAAGGTGAAACATCAACTTATTATCATCAAGTCAGTAACCACCAAGCCTAATGAGAATTTGATTTAATATATAAACACCAAATATTAATAGAAGCTGCAAACTCAGATTATAGGAATGTTTTGACCCAAACCAACAGGTAATCATACCATAATCAATTCCATTGCAAGTGAAGAAACTAAAGCAATCATATATAGAATATCAAAGTCTCCAAGGATCAGTCATAATAAGCTTCAATTATCTTGCAATATTTTGTTGATACCTTTTTTGGTACATAGATTCAGGCCATATATAGCAACAGTACTAGTTTGTTGTTTGAGTAGATTTGTCAAAACAGGGGAAACTTCAATAAACAAAAGTAGAGAGGGAGGGGTCAGAGAGAATTTGTATTGAAAGGTTCAAAAGTGTAACCAAACATTGCCAGCACATTGAAGAAGCATGGATTAATGAACATTAGATGTAGGCATTTATGTGGTGTGTATGTGTGAGATGAAAGCATCACTAAGCCATAAGACCAGGCCCATAACAGTGATCTTCATCTACTACTAGGCACAGAAAAGTGCCTATTTCTCCTTGATCCTCACAAAGCTAGACTCAGTGAACAGAAAAAGTGATATGGTTTTGCTATTCTAAAGACAACAACTAAACTTTATACCTTGATGAGGCTCAAATAGTGATTCAAGAAAAACTAAAAGATTACACCTTTCACACAGACAAAGTGAGTTTAAATGTCAAGGACATGTGAAAGTCAACAAAATTTTCTTTTTATGTTATTCTTGCAACTTTTTGATGCATCACCATGGAAGGACATGAATGTCACTTCCAGAGTAATCAAACTATCAGTTGATGAAATACTTATGAAGCATTAAATCTGAGGAGAACTGCAACACCTTCACAGGTTATTTGTTTGGAGACTCCATATCAAAGTAAAAAAAGAACAAGTAAAGAAAAGAAACTGTTATCATTGGGAGGTGATGCTTGTTTTAAAGTTAATGTAAAAGATCACCTGTTGTAACAAGTACCAAAATTGCAGCTTTCTGTGGTGAAGTTCATTGAACATGTTTTTCCCTCATGCTAGCATTTTCACCCATAGGACAGTCCTACTAATATAACAAGTGGCCACTTCTTCTATTATGGTTCTTCTTGAATCATGGTTGGAAAAAAAGGACGGATCAATCCAAGCACTGCACCACCTGAGGAATTTTGAGAAAGCTCATAGACAGCAAAAAACCTCTTCACAGTTCAACCTTAACTTAGAAACAACAAAGCAACCAGCTCAAATTTTAAAACTAGAATCAGAGAGTTAATAATTCAGGCTTGACAGGCTGTGAGAGAAGGAGGCAAGGGAAAAGCTGGAGCAGCAATGTGTCTGTATATGTGTGAGTGCCTGGGTGATATTGAGAGAGAGATATGTTATAATATGAATATTTTGTATTTGTAACATATACTTTAATTTATTGTATTTTATATATTTGTGCTTCACTGTAATGTGGGAAAGGATGGGACCACAAAGTTGCATAATAAAACAAATGACACTCCTAAACATGAGCCAATGTAGGCCAGTGAACAAGATATTCCAGACAAAGTCTTGCAGGACTTAATCAAGATATGCATGAACAATCAAAGTTAGTGCTTCTTCCTATAGGACCTACCATCCTTTTCTCTTTCTCTCTCTTCAAATTTTTCATTGGTTTTTGGATATTCAACGATGGAGATTTGATTATTCTTTCCGTACATGCAGAACAATATCTAGTCATCTGTTATGTTTGAGATTTCACCAGAGTACTAATTTCAGGTGTTTATTGGGATTCCATATAGTGAAGTGAATTTTCTCTTCTCTTCTCTTGGCATGGTAGCAGTAAATTCCATTGGCTTGGGATTTGAAATTGATGATGACTGCTTCCATCCCAATGTACTAGAGGGCCATACAAATACTCAAAAGTTTTGTTGAGAACATCAAGGATCATGCATATGCTTCATCTTAAACTTTGGATAAAGAATTGACAAGAATTTTCAATGATAACCTTTTCCTTTACTTCAGATGAAAGGATCCATCTCATTGTCTCATAAATTAATAAAAAAGAAAATTAAAATAAAGGGACCTATTCATATAGTTCTTGTTTGATTTGTAATATAGCATAATCAATTCCAAATAATTGATTTAAATCGCTTAAATCCAACATGCTTCGTAAAATATGCATCATTTATTTTTAATCATTAATTCTAGAATCAATTTTATTAAACTATGAACCAAAGAACATACTATGCTATATATTACTATAATACTAATAACTCAGTTTTATTTTGTTTGTTATTAACTGCATGTCAAAACAGATTCTTTTGCCTATCAACCTTAAATAAAGCTATGACTTTCAACCTATTGTTTTGAATTTCCTCTAGAGGAATAGGGGGTAAAATAATATTTTTATTTTGATTGAAAATGGAAAAGATTTTGATAACTTTTATGTGTTAGCTCAGGGAAAGAATGTTTATGGAAGAACTAGAAAAAGAAAGAATGGTCCCTCCCTGGATCAATTTTCCTACGTCAGCTGTGTACTCTCCTTGGTGCTTCCCTCTTGCCAAGAAACCTTATTAAAATAATTATGAAAATGTATGGAAGGAAACTTAAATATTTCTCTTAATGAGTTGTCAGTAATAATTTGAAGAAAACAAAACATAAAAATTAGCAAGATTGAAAGAAGAGAAACTTCCCAACCAACCAATTGACTATGATTTCATTTTCCTCCAACTGGTGATCCAAAAGGTGAATTAGAACTTAAAAAATTAGAAACAAATCCAAAAGGCTTTTAAAGATTCTGATCCAGAAAAATAAGGGCCACACAATCCAATCCATCTGTGCTTGTTCTGATGATCAAGCAAAGCAATGCATAGATTTTGCCATTTAAACATACATGTGGACATGTCAGTCTGTCTATGCTTGTTTTTTATGGCTCCTTCCTTCCTTCCTATCCAAATCCGTTTTGGTAGCTTTGCCCTCTAGTTTCATAAAGGACCCCTTAATGCTAATGCTACAATTGCTTCTGCAAATTGCACACAAAACAATGCACACGCGTGCTCTGCTACAATTGCCCATTAATGTGTGACTCACTCACACTTATGGTAGTATGTTTTTATTTGCACAGTTGATCTTCTGAAATTGTTGAAGCAAAAGTGAGGGCCTATCCCATGGCTTTCAATGTTTATAAATTTAGGACTGAATTAATTGGTAGATATATTAATTTATTTTCGCATATTGATATATGCTCCTAATGCAACTAAAATTAATATTATAATTATTTTTAGTGTAAACCATATGTATCTCTACGTGAGACAATCCTGCTTGAGTCGAGGTGATTATGTTATTAACTCTTGGGGATTTTTGAACCAACCCCATTAATAAATTAATATTATAATTTTTTTATGACTAACAGGACCAAAAAAGGCCAAAAGACAAAAACAAAAAAGACTACCCTACTCTCTCAAATAGAGTTTCAGCCGAATCAAAAGCAAAAGGAATTAGGGCAAAGGGAGGTAGACTATCAAAGACTTGGAACACATATAAGAAACCATTTTTAGCAAAACTATCAGCTATTGCATTCGCTTCACGAAAGGTATGAATCCAGTTAATGCCTTCAAAAATTCGAGAGACCTCTCTAATTTGGGAGACAATGCCCGGGCATGGATGAGCAAGTAAACAACCCTTTGTTACCAATTTTATAGAATTTAGAGAATCTGATTCTACAATCAATTGTTTAAATCTTTTCTGTTTTGCAATTAGGGATCCACATAGAATACCTTAAAGCTCAGCCTCCAGAAACATAACAAAGCCCTAAATTTGCAGAAAATCCAAAAATATAACCCTATTATAATTTGAGAACATTGATTAAGATGAATCAATAAAATAATGAACTATATAATAAAATAATATATTTAAAATCAAAGTAGGATGATACCTTTTAATCCTTAAAAAAATCTTAAAAGGATGTGGTTGTGAGCTATTTTTTTTTTAAAAAAATTTAAAACCAATTTTAAATGGATTTAGTTGGTTTTCAATTGCTTCTTCATATAGTTAGTTTTTAAAGTTAAACTAAACTGAATG
This sequence comes from Sesbania bispinosa, assembly GCA_026901365.1. Lineage (NCBI taxonomy): Eukaryota > Viridiplantae > Streptophyta > Magnoliopsida > Fabales > Fabaceae > Sesbania > Sesbania bispinosa. The sequence continues at coordinate 14,652 of QLOH01000431.1, forward strand.
GGAGATTTTTCTGTTAAATTGGCCAGTTTAGTTTGATTTTTAATTTTTTTTATCATGAGTTTATTTTGATTCAATAACAAACATTATAAATGCCTTAAGAAACATAAGACATTTCATCCAAGTTTTAGTGAAATTATATAAAAGCCAGCAAATAAATGTAGGGCCATTTGAAATTATAGTTTCACAATATAAAGCACATGATTCTTTGAACAGGTCCATTTGATAAATATTAATTGAACGGTTGAACCTTTATATATTCGCCCCTTTCTTCGGATATTGTATTAGATTAGATTGGCTAGCTAGAGTAATTAATATTAATTATAGCATTGAGGATCTTGATGTATGTATCTGGGTTGGCCACGTGAACCATCCACATGCCAAAAGGACCTAATAGTCAACTCAACAACATAGAGATACAATCATGCCTTGTTGCACAAAACAACATCTAAACTAAAAATATCTAAGATATATACTATCACTTTCCATTTTCTTGGAAGAGCGATGTTATTACCTATGTGATTATATTGTCGTTTTCTAAGGAAATTGGTTAATACGAGAGATACCTGTGTACCAATCAGTGAGAGATTGAAGGGAGTCATAAAAAGTTTGTCAAAATCAAAGCTGATATTTATATAGTATATATGATATGATATATCCAGCTTGATTGACTTAAAAACAGAGTCTCTATGCTGTCATGAGTTGCTCTCAGCATGACAGTAATAAATCTTAGCTAGCTACCTCTCATAAATACCAATTATTTTTGTACTTTGGTTAGGTGATTAGGTCCTTTATGGATTACATATGGTTTGCTTCTTTTTGTAGTGAAAATATAAATAATGTGTCTGTGGGATTTAGATCTACTGTGTATTTATATTTGTGGGATTTGACTCTATCAAGTGGTGATAGGTACATTTGAAGGATAAAATTATAAGTTGTAATTGATGGTTTAAAACATCAAATAAAATAAAACTCACATTGGAAAATCGAGGAGGATAAGGACTGATGACACTTGGGCAGAGTGATAGAATTCTATATTATTATTATTATTATTATTATTATTATTATTATTATTATTATTATTATTATCAAATATTAATAATGCAATTCATTGGATAACTCTACCTACCCTCACTTTGTAAACTTAATTTCTTAAAGGAAAAATTACATTCACATCTAGTAATAATGCTTATTATATACCCACATTGTTTTTTTTAGGAAATTGTACTTATCACTTTTATTTTGTGATTTTTAAAATAATTTTGTGTAAGGTTCACACACACATATATAAAGTGTTTGATTAATGTTGTTTTTCACATATTAAAGAAAAAAATAATGGGAAAATCATATTTCCATATTTTCTCTTATTTATATAAGAGAAGCAATTTGGGAGTAAAAAAAACTTTTTGATCCTACACAATTTTTTCATATTCGCTCTCATTAGAAAAGTGAGAGATAATTTTATATGAAATGGTAAATTTACTTATCTATAAACCTATCTATCATTGCATCAAAAGAATATAAAAATTATTTAATATAAACATATTTTTTCTTTCCATTTTTTTTAAAAAAAAATTATCATTTTTTCTCTTCATCTAAATAAAACAAGTAAAAATTAGACGAAAAGTGTTTTTTATTCTTTATTTTTCTTTTTAGTTTTTTTCATCCATATGATTTGTAAGGTAAAAATAAATTGGTATAATTTCAGGAATTAAAAAATTAACATGAATATAATAAAATGCTAATTTCAAGAAAGTTAATTTTTATGTATGTTTGATTTACACAAAAATAATATTTTAAACATAAATTCAAAAGTAGCTTTGGCCAAATTCACATTTGAAATATGGAGTTAATGTTTTAAATCAAACACACGAAAAATAAATTGTGTTTTTTTTTTAAAAAAAATAGAGCACATTTGCAAATACACCTCAAATCACATAATAGCATGTATAATAATAATTTGTTGTGGGATAATGATAATAATAAATTATAGGGAGCGAGGACATAGAAGCATAAATAAAGAGTAGTATAGTAGACTTCAATTTCAATTTCAATTTCAACTTGGTTGGAGTAGCTTCCTTTCCTTCTTCGTTGCGTTAGGTCGGGAACGGCACGCGTTGTACCCTAACTAAGGCACAAGCCGTAAGAGACTAGGCCCACACACCAACATAATATATTTCATAAATAAATTAGAATGAGATAAAATAAAAGATATAAATTTTATTTTATATTTGATGTATATTAAAAGTAAGGTTTTGTCTAAGATTTACTTGTGTACCAATATACAAATAAATTTGAACCATCAGATATAATATTAATACAATGAATGGACATGATTAAATTCTTGTAACAAGTAGCCGGTTGTCTCATAGGTAGCTTTTGAATTTTGCTAACATGGGTGTGGAGGATTAAAATTCTTTTGTAACCCGTCGAACTACAATTGACCCACTCTCCCTCTTCTCTACAAACCATGCACCCATGAATAGAACCATGGTCATAATGCACATTCTCCTATGTTTTTGTTTCATCGAAGTAGAACCAAAATGCTTGATTTTTGTTTCACTATATTAATGGCATAACTCTATTTTCTTGTCTTTCATTTCTTATTCTTTTGTGGTGGTTCTTGAAGGGATGGTAACCAACCACACACCTAGAACTTAGTATGCCTATTCTACCCAGATCTTCAATTCTTTTTTACTTGCTTTACACGATTTGATATTGCTATAAAACGTTTTATTCTATTTAATTAATTTAAATGTAAGTGGTTATATTTTTATGCAAGTCTTATAGTACAATTCACAATTTTTAACATGACTTATATACTGTGCACCATTCACCACACTCTGCCATTGATAACACTTTTTTGAAATGAAAACTAAGCATGTTCAACAATTATCTTAATGAGATACCAATCAACTTTTAAAATTAGAGGTATGTAATACCTTAACCCCAGCTTTTTGGCAAAGTTGTACTAAATCTTTGACGCCAGGTCTACAAGGAAAATAGACATGACTCTGTTTCACTGCCATCATCTTCACCATCTTGTTCACTAGACTCTGCTTCGCCTTCACCATTATCCGTCTCACCATCTCTGTCATTTGATCCTTCTTTAGTACTTTGTGTATCTTCTTCACCATCTTGCGACCCATCTCAGCAGCACAAGGATTTGCGCGCTCCTCTGAAAATTAATTGCCACCCATTCATGAATCTTGTTTGACCATTGCATATTTGTTGAAGAGCGTTCTACTTGCAACCATCCACATGAACATCAAAATGTAACTCATCCCTCATCTCTCACCACTGTGCGCCGCCTAGCCACCATTTTGCACCGAAAAATGGTGTCGTTGAAATCCCACATCTACGTTCAGCCCTGTTTTGCTTCCCTGTTAGCGCCAAGCTGCTCCACCATTCACCGGAAAGCGCTGCAACCTAGATATGCCGCGTCTAGCCCTCCTCGTGCGCGTCCCTCCACAAATCTGGAAACCGGCCAACGTCCTTGCCTCGGCGCCGGAATTGCTTAGATGCTCACCCATCGGAATCGCAAAGGCGCAGAGCAAGACCCTCACCACGCCGAGAGAGAGGAGAGGAAGATCCAAAAAAACCATTAATCAAGAGTATATGAGTGAGAATGGGAAGCAAATCGGAGGGTGAGAAAGAAAGGGAGATGGAACACTACTGGACCATTTGTAAATTTTAAAAAATTTCAAATAAAAGAAATTGAAACCTGAAACCGGTTAAATTTTTTTGTGCACCCTAAAAGTAAAATAAAATAAGATAAAAGTTGGGAATGATCTATGTATGTTTCAATTCTTCCTAAAAGGGTGAAAAAAAATAACAAAATAGAAAGTACTATTTTTATTAATTCGCTCTGTTCACATGTTATACATTACCTTATTTTTTTGTTTAACCACAGGTATCCTCCATATGAGGCAATCTGTTCGAGCCGGGAACATCCACATCATGGTGGAGCTAACTCTTTCAGCAGGGATTTTTTCATCCACAAGACTCGAACCCGAGGCCTTGTTTAAAGGGAATCAAGTATGTACCACCTGAATCAACCCCGTTGATTACTACATTATTTTTTTAACATAAACTAACGAAAGTTTACATAGAAAAAAATTAAAACACTCTACAAAGTCGTGGGGGACCCTTGTTCTGGTAAGCAAAATTCCCGATTTTTAATGTTTTTTATTTTATAAAAAAAAAATATGTAATATATGAATATTTAATATATAGTTAACTTAATAGTTTTGAGAAAAGCCTACAATTTAAAAATTTAAAATGAACTTTTTATTTCATATGTTTTGTATAATTAAATTAATTATACTTGTAATTTTTGTAAAGTATTGTTGAACGACTTAGTGAGCTATCTTATGCCTTTCACTAAAATAAAAAAAAAAAAGAAAAATATACTGTAGGACAATTTTAATAGAACAAATTTTATGTTATGCGTAGACAAATAGGTCAATTGTTGGGAATTTTATGCGTTTGAAAGAATGATTTATACTCAAATTAAATTATAAATAAAAGAATTTAAATATTATAAAATACAATTGTGATCAGAAATTTACAGTGAAAGACTTTAACCTTTGAAATTTTTATTCCTCCAACAAAATTTCCTTCCTCAGTTCCCATTGATCTCTTTATATTTTTTATAAACTAATACATACTTCTCACCATATCTTAATTATCTTTAATTTTGAGTATCACTGCATCTCTTTTAAATAAAACTTAACTTTTATTATCAATATTTTGAATTTTAAGTAAAATGGTATGTCTTATAAGATCATTCTACCCCTTTTTCATATTTTTTATTTTTCAACTCTTGATCAAAATCACGTGTTGATAGAGGTCTGCTCAAAATTGGGTATTGAAAAATAAGAAATGAGGGAAGAAGGGAGTCAAGAAAATTAATAAAATAAAGGAAAAGTAGTTAAAATTTAAAGTAATTTTTTAAATAAAGACAAGTATATAGTAAATGAAAGAATTATATAAACAAGAACATTGAAAGATCTATAAAATACTTGAGAGGGTTTAAATTAAGAATTAATCAAACATTTTATATGAAACCATTAAGAGAAAAAAATGAGTTAAATATGTTTTTGGTTCTTTAAAATATAATGAAATTTGGTTTTGGTCCCTTATTTATTTTTTCCTTAATTTTGATTATTTATTTTTTAAAACCACGTGATTTTAGTCATTATTAGTTTATGTTCCGCTAAGTAATGACATAACAATGTTTCATGTAGATTTTTCAAGGGAGTTTTGCTCAAATTTTCTTATGTATTTCAAAATTCATAGGAAATTTCATTCATATTCTAAAATTTACGGAAAATCTTCTATGAATTTTCTACAGCAAGGAAGATAATTTTCACAGCAACATTATTATGTAAAAAATTGGTGATTTTTTGAAATTTTCCTATAGATTATTTTTCTAGAGAAAAGGTTGCAAGAAATTTCTAGTAAATTTGTATCCGAAAAAAGTAATAGTGGATCTACAAATGTGACTTAATAAAGTATAGTTAATAAGGATGACTAAAAGCATGTAATTTAATAAAATGGAGGATCAAAACCATTGAAAAAAATTAAATGAGAGACCGAAACTAAATTCTGCTTTATTTTCAAAGAGTAAAAATATATTTAACCCCTTTAGTCCTCCACCCATGCTTTATTGAGTTCAAATAAGTGTTTGTTTGGTTTATAATCGAGTAAAATTGATTTTAGAAATTAATGATTGAAATGAGTGATATACGTTTTATAATGTATGTTAAACAAAAGTGATTTAAAATCAATTTTGTAAAATCATAGTTTTACATTATTCAACGCCTAACCAAAATCACTCTTTGTGTACCGAGACTCATTTTATTTATAATTTTTCCCTTGTCATTCATATGATTTCATAAACTCATCAAAAACAAGAAAAACATCTTTTTCCATTAATAAATCCAAATGATTGCATAAGTTAACCTTCACCATCCTTTAATTGTTGTTTTGTTCTCTTGCCTTCTTTACTTGACTTCTAGTCTTCTACATGTGTTAGTTTGTGATTCATAATTGCTTCAAGTCTACTTAATTATGGACAAATGTGGTCATATGGTTCTCTAAATCTCGTATTTGCCCTCCCTTCCTCAATTATGAGAACAAAATTCCAAAAAAATTAAAATCCCCCATTTTAGACTAATCAAAAGGGGTACACAATCTAATAAGAAAATCCCATGACAATAATCTTCAATTGGATCTAAAATAACAAGCATATTTGGATCATCAATATGCACATTTAGTGGGCCCAATGTGTGTATATAAAATAAAAACTTTATATATGATTGGTCCCTCTTCACCACATAAGCCGTCATGATCCACAAATTCATAAGAAGTTCACACTGACTCACATCACATGGATGCCTTGTTGATAAGGTATGGCCAGAAAATGTTATACTTATGTGGGGGTCAAAATATTATGGAGGTGACACTTGTCACTCACCCAACGAAGCAAATTGTTCATAGTACTACTCTTATCATGTTGTTTTTAAGTTTCAACGAGAGTGCAGAAGATCTAATGTTCACTTTCTGATTTGACATGTTTAGGGATCAGTTATTGATTAGTTAAGATTTTTTTCATGTGGCTTCATTAATAGGCCATTAGTTGGTTGATTAAAGAAGCAATTGACTCTCAATTGAGCTTTTTGCTTAAGCATGCTAAATTAAAGTCTACTTTAATTTTCCTTTTATTGATTGATTACAACGCCAGAGCATCCCATGAGCATCATGCCTACTTTATATTATATCCTATTAACAGTACTTTAAATGACGCCAACCTGTATTGCAAACAAAAGCATACATTAATTAAATTAAGCTCTCAGCGTTATCATCTTTGAAATTAGTATCCACCTTCCATAAATTATAGTACTAGTACTTTACCTGCATCTAGAGAGACATAATAATTATTATCCAAACAAATTTTATTTATTTATTTTTTCAATTTTTGGGGCTATTCTTTTTAACTGCTTTGGTACCGACACTTGAAATAAGGACTTTTCTGGCCAGATCTATAATTCAAAACGAACATAATTACTTTATCGTCCTCCACATGCTTGATGAAAATTAGTACCCTTCTAATTTGTTGTGCTATTAGAATGGATTAGTATCAAATTATTCTTTATCAGTAATTATATAAACAAAATTAAAAACTAAAAGAAGTACCAAACAGTGATTAATCACAGCGGAAGTGGACTATGACCTTAGAATAAGGGGTTCGAACCTGGAATCGCCGCTTTTAAAAGGGCTCTACCTAATTACCACCCCCAATCCGAGAGTTAAACCCACAATTATGACGGGGGATTCCCGGTCAAACACAAAAATAAAATAAAATAAAAGAAGTTAACTTCAAAGCATTGATTGAGTAAAGTTAAATATATAAGGTCTTATTACAAATAAAATTGGATTTGTTGTGTCTAAAAATCTGTATAATTGCAAAGTCTAAATATTTGGATTTTGTTGTGTCTAAAAATCCTATGACAAAGAAAATTAATATTTGTTGATCTAATTAAGTTTCAAAGAATTTGGTATTTTTTTAAATATGGTTCTAAGAGTGAGTATGGTAAATTGAAATCTTATTTTTGCCTTCATAAGTGAATATTTATTTAAATCAACTCAGATTAGTTGAAATTTAATATGACTCCTAATATTAAAAATGTGGTACAAAGAAAAGTAATCAAAGTTTTTGTTTTTCTATGTGCTAATCCAATGTGAATCATGGTTCATGACAATACAGAGCCACCAAAAAAATATTTTTAAACAATTAAAAATTCATAAAAGAGAGAAAGAGAGAGGGAAGGGAATCCCACAGGTTGGTTCATGAAGGAACACACAGGTAGAAATATAAGCACAATTCTTAAAAATAGAAGGGGGAAAGAGAAGTTTGCATCCAATTCAGCTCCCACATTCAATGCATCAGATTCGGAGTAAGACTTCCCCACCAATAAATAGTATTAAAATTAAGAACATAAAAATTGATATTTTTAAAAAGACAAAAGGAATCTCTCCATTTTGGGACGAAGGCTTATCTTCTCTGGATCCAATACCCTCTACTCATTTATAACAATATCCTCATCCCCCCATGTTATTCTGGTGCTTATATTCATATTATTCTTCTCTCTTCTTTAATCTTTTTTAAGCCCTCCTCAATTATTGTTCTCAAAAGTATTCTCTATCTTTCCTTTTCATTCTTGATTGTGTCATTAAATATCAAAGCAGGTACAAAAGTGGTTGTCTATATTACGGTACAAGAGCACTCTTTTCTTTCACAGACTGGCTCTAACAAAACACACCGTGTTGTTTGCTTCGCCGTTGAAACTGGTTTAGGGTTCAGGTTATTAATCAAATTCAAGTTTAGATTCTTTAACGCAGCTATTTCTAGCGTTAAAAACGTGAGTTTATTATGTTTCAACGCTAAAACAAACATGTTATTAGATTCACGTTTTTAAATGTGATTTTGATTAAAACCAAACACCCACTATTGTGTGTTTGATTTCAAATAAAATTACATTATAAATGTGAACATATGATTTTGATGAAAACTAAACACGTTATTAGTTAGGATCGTATTGATGAGGGTATGAAGGAGACTAATTAAGCAAATAATAAATAGTGCCATGTGACGTGTTGAGAATATTTGGGGAAGATAAGTTATTTTGACAATGATAATTTTACTCTCCACTAAAACTTCTCTCTCCCTTCTCATGTAAAGATAAAAATGTTATCATATTAATTATTTTAGCCATTTTTATTACCTTTTAAGATTCTACTAGAAAATTCCATGGGAAAAGGTTAGTGCATGCTCCAAAGCCATTCCTAGCCTAAAGCTAGCGCTCTTGCCTTTCTAGCATTTGAAGTACTTGGCATTCATTTATTTGGGTTGGGCAGGGGAGGGGGAGGAATAACATTCTTTTTTCTTGATATGTGATTCTCTTATTGGACCTCTAAAGATCTTCAAAAGTTGGTGTTGTTTTATCATCACATGGAGGAAGCATTGAGTTGGGATTGGATTGTGATTTAGAAATAAGGAAACAACAGACAAGAATCTGAAAGTTTGATTGCATTGTTCTTTTGTTCCTTGGAGGAATCTGTTTAGTTCAGAGGTCAGAAAATAAAAATTTCTCAAAACAATCTGTCCATGTGTTTGGTGAATGGACTTTGTATCCTAATGATCCAATGAGTTTTGGGAAGGGAGGAGCAAGGAATGTTTATATAGGCTGCTCTCTTGATGTAAATAGAAGTAAAATATCCTCTCTATTTTTTTAAAAAATGGATTTAAAATTAAAAGGTGTTTCGTTAGGGATATTTTTCTAGTCAAGATCGACCTCGATAAAAACCAAACCCACTTCGTCACCTCGGCCTATTCAGCCTGCTGGGTCATCCACCTAAACAAGGGTAAGATCCACTTCGTTAGCTTGTGAATTTTTTTACCCAAATTCTACTTACATGAAACAAAGTTGTATGTACACATGCAACGATCTAGATCATGCCACTTGAAATTTTAAATATTTAAAAAAAAAAATCACACGAACTGATAGGAGAAAAAAAGTAAGCATAACTAGAGAGACAAACAAATATAATAATAATAAAAATCTCAATATTGGTGTCTAGTCATGCCATCCCTTTTATTCCACCATACATCATCAAAGACTAAAATGACATTAGGACACAAAAAAATATTGTGATACGTTACATTATTGAATTTAAAAAAACTAAGATGGAAAGGAGGAGTGGGGGGGAACTTCTCTTTTGGTCGGATAGGATAGGGTTTGCTTTTTTCTTGGTCAAAAAGATGTATATGTTACAAGTCTTGTTCCATGACTAAGATTATCCTTACAAATCAAGAGCATAGTGTGGGCCTGTGATTGTGCTTCATAGTAAATGCATTATTTGGTTGCATGTCACTCACTCACTTGACCTCTCTGGGTTGGTTGGTTGTTGTGGCAAACCCAAGTGCCAGAGGAAATGAAGAGTACTAAGTGGCTACTTGGATATGACCTTGTGGCTAAGTGCGCCACACACACACAACAGTCACAAAAAAGCATAATATGACATTTGTGAGTGATACCCGCCACAAGTGTCTGTTTAATTTACAATTAAATAGAATTGATTTCAGAATCAATAGTTGAAAATAAATTATGCATGTTTTGTGAAACATGTTGGACGAAAGTGATTTAAAATTAATTCTGTAAAATTGATTTTACACTGTCACAAACTAGTACCCAAACGGACTATTAGTCATTCTATATATATTTTGTACAATGGTGGTACTGACATAGTGACATTACATCATGCAAATTAGTCAAATTCCCCACCAGTAACCTATTCCTATTGCCTTGGCTATTACTCTTCCTAACCTATCCATTTTGGTGTTAACTCTTTCATATCCTTCCTAAACAAGATATGCATTAATCATTGGACTTTAATCACTTCATGTACAACTTCGTTAATATAATTTTTATCACTATCAATTATTAGTTTGCACTATGCTTAAAGCAGGTTTCAGTTTCATTCATCATATGACAGGCTTTTTCCCCCTTAAATAGAGATACACAGTAATGATTTGTGAAATGTAAAACATAAGTAAAAGGGAGCAAACAATTAGGCTTAAAGGTAAGTGGCCCAAGGAAGTTCACATGGGCTTATTTCAAAAAAAAAACCACAGCCCAAGCATGCAATTAGACCAAAAATATAAAGCTCAACCATGCAATTTATACATTGGGGCCCCAAAGTGCAATCCTTGGGCTTAAGCAGCCAAGGATAAGATAAGACTGGTTTAACAATTTGTTTCTATTTTTTGACCAGAAAACAATTTGTTTCTATTGAGGTTGTCTCTAGGCCCAGAACCCATGTACAGTATAACAAATCTAACTTTTAACACGGTTTCCTTTGGGGCTTGTGTGTTTCAGTTCTGTCCACAAACTCAGGGACTATTTTATTTTGTTTATCATCATACTCATACATAATCAATGACAACCAATCAAGAAACACTTGCTTCCTGCTGCTAATATCAGAACTGAACTTCATCCAGAAACAAAAAAATGAGAGAAACCAAAATTTAATTTTCTCACTTGTTACTCATTCTTATGGTAGCTTTCTGGAACTGGTTTTCCCACTCACACTCAGATGTTGGGGGGTGCACTCTCAACCCCAACAACTCAAAGCCTCAAGGCAACAACAACACTTGCAGTGCTTCATCCAACTCATACATTATTATCTACCCATCTTGTCTCTGTAAGGTAGTACTTTTCTAAGTTGATGTTCCTGTTGTTTCATTCTTTTTTTTTTTTTTTATATACTATGATCCTTTAGTTTGGTAATGTGCATGTCTAAATTCTTTTGAATCTTTATGTGACTCAAATCTTTGCACTTGCTTTTCTAGAACCTAGTATCAAGTACCAGAGGATTTTCTTCAAAAGAGAGTTGTTTTCTCAGAGGTCACCAAATCAACATCAAGCAATTTTTTGGGCTTATCTCAGGTCGTGCTCCACGAAAAAAATCAGGTGCTACTGTGCTGCCAAATCAATTTTATTGTGTGTCATGTGCAAATCTTATGTTGATTGGTATGAATTATTGAAATAAAAGTAATTGAATTTGACAAAAGATATGAGAAATGGAAGTTGAAAGTGTGAGTAATTTTATTTCATAATGAGTTGATTGTAGCACTCACATCACATTCCAATGTTTTCAGGAGTTGTTGTTTCTCCAATCTGTGGCCTGCACTTACAGAAGAGAATGTGGAGAAGGTTTTGGATGAGGTAAGGCCTGGCTTGATGGCTGATGGAGGGAATGTGGCTTTGCATGAGATAGATGGCCTTAATGTTATCCTCAAGCTACAAGGAGCATGTGGATCATGTCCTAGCTCAACTATGACATTGAAGATGGGAATTGAAACTCGCCTCAGGGATAAGATTCCAGAAATCATTGCAGTGGAGCAGATACTAGACACTGAGACTGGCCTTGAGTTAACTGAAGAAAATGTTGAAAGTGTATGGAACTTTATGCATCATTTCCATAATTTCATTGGCATTATGTATCATTTAGGCCTATTGGGTTTTAAAGTAAGGTGTAAAACAGTAAAAGCTAATCTGCCAACTATTTGCCCTGTAACATATAGATAGACTAATTACAAGTTGTAAAACTTGATCATAGGACTACAGCTTCTGATAAAAAAAGTTACTACTCTGGTCTTGAATATAAGTAAAAAATAACTAATTCACGCTAATTAAGAATATTAGTTGAGTACTTTAAATTTTCTCAAACTCACATAAAAAGTGAATAACATTTACTAAACTATCCTTCTTAATATTTATAGCAAAAGGGATCATTGGAAAGGAAATGTAAATTAAATAACATTATTGTGGGGATACTAGCATTTAATAGGGTAGAGGTAGTTAAATTTTCTTATATTTGAGACCAACAAAATTGAATTTTGAGTTGCTTATATTTGAGATTGGAGTGGTATTTCTTTAAGTTTCATGTATCATACTTTGCTTACTGAGGCCAGATTGCTTCTCTCATTCTTCAATCATTCAGATAGTGGCATAACATTTATGCCTAGAATAGAAGATAAATGCTTGAATGTATCTTCCATGCCAACTATTTCTAGTGGCTTTATATATATATAGAAATGCTCTCTAAAACAAATATAGACATATATCCATAAGCTGTATGATTCATGTCACTAGTGACAGCTTGCTGTTTCTTCATGTATAGATTCTACATCTTATAATATTTTCATTTTTTTCAGGTTCTTTCTGAAATTAGACCATACCTTGTTGGCACTGGGGGAGGAATATTAGAGCTTGTTCAGATAAATGATTATGTTGTCAAAGTTCGGCTAAGTGGACCAGCAGCTGGGGTTATGACAGTTCGTGTTGCCTTAACACAGAAGCTGAGAGACAAAATACCTTATATTGCGGCTGTGCAGCTAATAGACTGATGTAACATACAAGTTCTTTTATATTTTTATTTATCTGTTTCAAGATGAAATTGTACCAATCAATAGAAAGAACATGTAAATTTCTGTTGAGAAAAGAAATTCAGTATCAGTTACAGAGTTATATTGAATTTAATGTTTTCACTAATCCCTTCTGAAGACTTTGCTCTAACAGGTGACATGAATATTTAATATTCCTTAGTCACTCTAATTGTGTTGATTTGAATTAGCATATATTGTGATCAAATAGATTATAATAAATCTTACTGAATTTAAGCTAAACCAAACATGCATTTAGCAGAGTCATGGGAATGTGTTTTCTGCATTGGCCTTATTGCAGCAGCATGAACTCTTTGGTGCTCATCCACCTGCTAGTGCCTCAACAAATCTTCTGGATACAAGAGATAAGAGCCATGAAAAGAAGGCAAAATATGACTCTAGGTAGAGCTTACTTTTATTTTTAATTGGCATTGGAATGGCTGAAACAGAAACAATCATCATTAAGAAGTTGAAAAGATGTGAATTTGATTGTGTGAGGTCTTATGTTTTCTTTATTCCTTTAAGTTTGCATGTATGAGGTATGTATGTTATAACATAGTCCTTAAGTTGTCAAAGGAGTTAACAACCGGTTGTGTTAAACTAAATTAATCAAAATGACAGTTTGTATTGAGTGAACATGATGTTATTTTGTTTACTGCTTTATTGCTACCTTGTTGGCTCTGCTCCAACTCTTGGTTGTGCCTGATATCCATCTAAACCTGAAATTAGAAAAGCACAAATCATATCTCTTTTAAGCATAACATCTCAAAGTACTGGTAACAATGTTCACTGAGCTACTCAATCTTGTATCACTCTCTCCAAACCATGAAAAGCTCTTTATAGTCCTAATGACTATCTTCATTAATTGATTTAAGTCTGAGGAGTAAGATTTCCCAAAACAAAGGTTCCCTTGAAGTATCATACAAACAAGATTAAATTATTTTATTCCAATATGATCCTTTTAATGATATGGAATTAGTTATATACTATGCTATCAACATTTAAACCAAAATGTAGTAGGTCCATGTATTTCCAGCTCTCAGTATTTTTCCCCCTTTGTTGTAATATGGAAGAGTTTAAATGAAATTGAACTAAAGATTCCATGGGAAAACATGTGATATCTAACTTCGAAGAGAGAAGAATTTTCTTTATCACGAAACATGGTTAATGAAGATATCTGCACGGCCAGACTAACTGTCAACAACACAAACACCTCATCAACCATTGCTTACTTTCCTAACTATTTCTCATTCTTGCTAAGAACACAACACCCCAAAACAGCCATTGGCTCAACTAGTCAAAGCATAATTACAGAAAAAGAAGTAGATATCTACCTTGGACTTTTCACCATTTTCCAAATTCATACAATGAACGTTATAATATTCCTATTTAATCATTAAACTATGATTATTCCATTAATCAGTCCTTCAATTCCGTCTTGTTATCATTCACTTACGATGTGATATAATTCTAACCTTCAATCTGTATGATATATGATGCACTATTCAACAAATCGATGCCTTTTCAATGTATACACGAGGTACCTATTTATTTGTAATATGGATCAATAAAATAATATTTAATATTCTTCTCCAAGAAAATAAATATAATAAACATATTATTACAAGACATGTCTTCACGTGTTGTGTTGTGTGCATTCAATCATTTCAGATTGGTTTAAAAGCGAAATATCATGATTTTTTATATAATTTTTTTTCCTAGTTTGAGTATCCTACTGCGTGCCTAAACTTTCCACTCCTTTCTCTTTAATATCAGTTTGTCTATTGGAATTTGTTCAATCTTGATGTTGTGCTGATGAAAGAGGTCCCTGTAATTGTCTTGAAACCTTGTTATTTATTTGGTTTCTGTTTTTTGGTCACTAGATTTTGTTAGGCTTAGGATTTTCTAGGTAAGTGGTCATAGTGTTTTGGGTTTGGTCTTTGGAAGGGATCCCTTTGTTTGTATTTTCTTCTTTTTTACTCCCTATTAATATATTCTCTTTATTTAGAAAAAAAAAAAGTTCATATTCTTTCAGGGTTGCAAAAATTTATGTTCACATTGCAAGTGACTTAAATTGGTATTTTGTTTGATTTAACAATTTACAGAATTGAGAAAAGGAATAATACTAGTTTATAATAATTTTAATAAATTATTGTTATTAATTTTAAAAATACCTTGTTTTAGAGTTTGCTTTATGCCTAAAAACATATTGGTCTAGCCCTGAATCATACTGTTTGATTCACACTACATGCATTCATAGTTAACATGTACTAAAACCAGACTTGTTTTCTCTATACATAAAAAAAATGAGAAATGAGAACATGCATATCGAACGAACTCCACCACATAAACTCAACCTAGGTAAATAGCACAGCATAATTCTTTTTGTTAAAATGTGTAAAATCAATCGAAGTTCAAACAAGTTCTTTGCCATACGTAGTTTATTAATTCCTTCAAATTAAACACAGTACTTTAATTAAGATTGTCGTTCAATCAAAATTGTAATAATCACATGTATGGCAACCTAAATCAACTTTTTTTTTAAAACTAATGCTCCTGCCGATAGTTAGAGACTAATGATTTTGAGACGTAGAAATCACTAAATTGAGCTTTGTTTCCATACATACTGCAAGGGATCGAACCCCTTGTGACGATGCTTAAGGGTCTCAGCTATCTGCTAATTGTGTTGGGCTTTGTTGGTCAACCTAAATCAAGCTAGTTGTTGGAATTCCCTCTTTAATTTAGGTTCATAAGTCACAATGCATGGAAAAAGGGATGAATATTCCAAGGTCTTGGAATTAATCTTTGATCTTGAGACATGCACATTCAACTTTGAAGAATGTATTTGAGTTTTCTAGAACTCATTGGAATTATGGAAATTTATTAACCGCCATTAAACACTCTTTGTAGAAGCTACACTTTTCTCCTGTAAATGGGAGAACTTGTGAAGACTTGCATCATCCACATCCAAGTGAAGAAATTCTAAAAGAGTTAGAGAGTTCTTTGTATTCCTCTTTGAGAGAAAGAGAGAGTTCCATAGAGAGAGAATTTTGTATATCATTCGAGAGAGTGAGATTCATAGAGAGATCCTCAGAGATTGAGATAAACACTTTGTAATCCTACTTTTATAGTGGAGCACGTAAAAATTCTGGTGTCATCTTCTTCTCTATTCTTTTATCTTTACGCTTCCGCATAGTGCCCATTTTGCGTTCACAGAGGAGGGAATAGGTACCGCTGTTCCCAACACTAGCTTGGGATATATATATATATATATATATATATATATATATATATAATGCTATGATAATAATCATAATCATATCATAATATATACATTTCAATGTGTACGTCAATATATTTATTGAAACTATTTTCTTTTTATTCAATGAGCAAGCTGAAGCTTGTACATCACAGTGTTTACGTACTCGATCGTTTCATAATCACTTCATGTTTGATGTAATCAAATTGGATCAGCCATTATGCATATGATGAATTAAAATTCCTATTAGAATGTAGTTAGATAGTGTGGGAAAAGAGGAAGAAATGGTAATTTTTCATTTCAAGTAAATATTTTTTAATTTAATAATAACTTTTAAAAGAAAATAATAAATTATCATAAAAGATAATATCATAATCATTTATTTATTTTTATAAACATTGTACAACCGTATTGATTAAAAAAATATATTTTTCCCCTTCAAAACCTCCTATCTAAATAGTTTGAAAAGGTCAAACATACATTCAACCCATCTAGACTATTTTTGGGTGAAAGTATATTTGGTTCGGGTAAATGGAAATTCAAACATACTATAAATATCTAAACATGCTCTTATGAATTATATCTTAACATTAGGAATAAAAATATGTCACGCTACTTATTGATGGCCTACAATCTGATTGACTCAAGGCTTAATTTTACTTGCCTCATTTAATAAAATTGTAAAACCTAAACTTTTGAATAAGCATTTTCAATTAAATAAGTTAAATTTAGGTTTTTAAAAAAACCTATTAGGTTTGGTGGACCGAACTATTAATAAATAATATTATTTTAATAAAAATATACATGTATAATATATAATAAATAATATAATAATATATCTTTTTAATTTCTTCTGTTAGCCTATTTACATTATTAAAATGCAAGCCAATTAACCTGTAAGCATGTTAACCTATATAGAAATAGACTTATCGACCATTTTTTTGTCAATAGAACATTCATTGAAAAATGTCCAACGACACTTACAAAATTTAAGGATACTAAATAAATAGTATTACATCAGTGCACTACAAATCAAAACAACAAATCAAGCACGCATTATCGGTCAATGTAAACAATTTAGCAAGTCTAATAATAATAGAAAATAATCAAAACCTCCTATTACAAAAATTCTGAAAACAGCCCGGACTTTTCTTCTTCTTTTTTATTTATTTCGGATTAGCACATGTCTAACATCAACTCCAAGCAAAAAATTTACAGCATCAACCGCAATCAATCTGAGTAAAACAATGCTGCAAATTTGAGCTCTAGTGGTAGAAGTATATAGAAGGCAGAGGGTTCGAGTAAAACAGTGCTAGAAAATGATGGCTCTAACAGAATTTCGCAAAAGAGGAGGAGTCAAAGGTCATGGAGGTTGTGGCCGAAAAAGGAGGAGGGAGAGGTGGTGGTGGTGGTGGTGTGATGAAGAAAGGAGAAGGAAGTGGAGAATAAAATCAAAACTAAAACCAAAAAACAAAAAACAAAACTCTCACTAAAGAGAGAGAATAACTCACATGTAGTGAGTACAAAACCCTCTCATGAAGGGAAAGAGCCCCCAGAGGTGGGGAGGACTGAATTTCTTCTCTCAGATGCGGCTCTAGGGTTCCCAAATAGATTAGCCTTACGGATTTTCTTAAATTAAGAGAGAAGACATATTGGCTTATGTTCCCAAAGACCTATTTTCCTATTTAAATGTTATAATATGCACTACTAATAGGCTAGGCCTGGCCTAAAAAAAGGCCCATGACAAATTACAGGCCAAACTTGGGCCACAAAAGTATAAAACAGACCAGACTTTAGTCTTGCAAAACTTAATTTACTTCGACCTATTTCCATCCCTGCTTAAGGACAAATCCTTTAAACCTTCTTTTACATAAAATAAATTCAATGTATCATTGAATATTATTTTATTTAGAGTTCTTTTGTTTAAATTTTTT
This sequence comes from Sesbania bispinosa, assembly GCA_026901365.1. Lineage (NCBI taxonomy): Eukaryota > Viridiplantae > Streptophyta > Magnoliopsida > Fabales > Fabaceae > Sesbania > Sesbania bispinosa. The sequence continues at coordinate 32,854 of QLOH01000431.1, forward strand.
TAAAAAAAGTGATTCTATTATATAATTCTTTTAAAAAAAATTCAAAGTTATGATTTTTTAACTTATAATAAAAAGTACTAAAATAGTATGTTTTAGATCTCTACTTTAATAGTATGATTTTTTAACTTATAATAAAATTAAAAATCATAGTTTCGTGGAATTGATTTTAAATCACTTCTGTCCAATGTGCTTCGTAAAACGTGTATTACTAATCTCAACTATTGATTTTCAGAATCAATTCTACTCAACTGTAAAACCAAACGGACATATAGTGTATTCTAATTAAAAGATGTATTCTAATTAAAGGCTACTATGGGGGAAAATGGCCCTTAATTGATTTAAAGTCCAAAATACTAGTAACTCAGTAGTAGCTTTAGTCGAATGATTTTTTTTATTCCCTCCCCTCTTCATAATGCAACTTTCACATGTTTGCTGGTCCCAAAGTTAAGGCCAGTTTTTACAATGCCAATTGCAAGTTCTCACTAAACATTCAAATTAGCCAGAGTGCATTATCCTCCTTTTCATACACGGCATACACACACATTAGAATAAAATTTTAAGAAAGAAAAAAGAAACCAAAATATCTTCATTGCATTGGAGAAACTTCAGTTACTTCCTTCTAGTTTCCCTTTGTTCCCTTTTCCCCCTAAACAGCATTGAAAAATATATACAAGATTCAAAAACAATAGTACAAAATATATATACTAATACTATAGTTGGTTTGACAATTCATGAGACAATATATATATACCTTGAACACAGAGATATGTAATGATTAATATAATGGCCTTTTGAAAAAGCAACACAGATATGAATCAACTTGTCTCACTCTCATGAGCAAGACATTGAAGAATGTCCACCTGCATTTGCAAACAACTTACATAGCTCTCTAGTTCTGTCACCATTTGTTCATGACACATCTCTTCTCCTCCAGGTATCAACCTTCTTAAGCTCCTCAACTGCCCATTGATAACCTCATCTTCATCATTTTCTCCTGTTAAATCCTTTCCCATTTGTGGCATGTCATCATCATTGTGCTTAGACTTACACATCAAATTCTTAGCCTCAGACTTTGAAGAGAAAAAATCCATTGGGAGGACCATTTCATTTTGGTCACAAACCTTTGATGAACCTTCACCACCAGCCTTATTTTCAACAAAGCCAGTGCTGCCACTATTCACATTGACTCCATCCCTTTGAAGCTTGACTTTAAGAGCATTACTCCATGCAAAACCTTGAGCTGAGAACACCATTGCCTTGTCCACTTCATACTTGACAACACTCTGAAAATCACAATAGCTGTTATGTTCTGTAGAACTCTTTTCCTTGATCTTCATCAAAGCTGGAACTAAATAGTTCATGTAATTTCTAGTAAATGTTGCTTGCACTACTTTGTTTGGTTCAAGTGAGTAAACTCTTCTGCGTTTAGCTGATTGGCCCTCCATATAATCCACAAAATTAATGGACAATAATGCTGCCACCCCAAGAAAAAAAAAAGAATCTTTTGTTATCTAAGGAAAAAAAAAAATCTAATTAAGCAAGTGGTGTAATAGTACTAATGATGATGAAGAAGAAGAAGAAGAAGAAATGTTTGGTGGTAGTGGAAGATAAAGGGCAGAACAAAGAAAAGGAATTGGGGGGATGCAGTGAAAGTGAGGGAGAGACACAGAGTTGGTGCTATGTTATGGTATGGTTTTGTCAGTTATATATATGCTGAGCAGAACAAAGGCAAAAACAAGCTTTTAAGGGGTGTTTGTGTTTGTGTTTGGTTGTGGTGAGGTTGGTCTTGAAGGCAGTTCAAGTTATAGGGTGGTTTCAGGAACTGAAGTTAACCAAATAAATTTTCCTTGACATGAGGAGGCCCCATTGCACACAAAATAATTGGAGTGATAAGGAAAATCAATTATGATTACTACTACCCAAACCAAGTATACACGCACACGCACAAAGGAAGACCATAGGCTTAGAAAGTGAGTGAGTGCAGAGGAGGCACACGGCACAAAGATATGTGTGCAAAATAGTAGGAATGGTCTATTTTGAATGGCACATGGCCTCACATGCTAGTTGCTTTTCACAACTACCCACAAAACGGACTCACTCCCATGTGCACTACAAGACAAAGACATCAAAACCCCACTATAAATGCCCCCACATGATTCCACCAAGTGGTACGCTTAATTTCTCTTTGCACTTCCACCCTCTCCCCTACTTCTAAGTTTTTCCCCTCATTTCAAATCAACCAGCTCATCCTACTCCTACTCTTTTCAATTTCTAGCTTTTTGGATATATTTGTCAAAATAATTTTAATTTCTATGTGTAACCAATAGACACCCCCATCATATATGTGAAAGTAAAAGAACTGCATAGAGGTTTTCTTTAGAGGAATCCAAAGTTAATGAAAGTTTTACCATTAACCTCAACATACAAGGTATATCTAGCAAAACCCCATCAAGGGCTTTGTTCACAAGATGTGGTATTTGATAAGATGTACTTATGTGACAGCTAGGTAGTCCCAAAAAATTGCACAAATTAAGAAAGTTAGGATTTTGAAAGGATAAACAAAATCCAAACCGAATTGGCCCTACTCTAGTGGGATGATTATAAAGCAACTATGGTAAACCTTGTTGTTGTGCAAGCAAAGTCAAAAGAACTTGTCTTCATTGAGAAAAAGTGAAAACAAAAGGACTCATCATCAGGTAGCTTGATAACTTAATCAAATCTTGACCTTCATGTTTGGTAATATAATCACTCCTCTTAAGAGAGCCCCACCTGATTTATATATTGTTTACTCCAAACAGGAAACTTAAATAATAAAGAACTAATTAAAGAATAAAAAAAAAAAGATAAGAACAAAATCATTCAACTAAAAAAATAAAAGAGGATGAAGAAGAAGATCATGAAGAAAGTTAGCTCAGAGTCCTTTTGCTTTCAGAGGATTCTGGACCTGGTAGTTTCCAAGTCTGAGGCAAAACTAAATGCCAGCCAACCACCCTTTGCACATTTGTGGGACAAGTATGCATGTGCAGAAGAGAATTCAGATTATTAGTATAAAGTACGCTTCTCATTCTCCCACAGTTAATAATTATTATATATAGTAGAATTATTCTATTTCTACCTGATGCAGAAACAGAATTGCTAAGAATAATTATATATATTTTGTCATGTGTAATATTACATCTTATATCTAAGGATGACATAATCAACAGTGTCTTTAGTTGAGTAGGGCCTATTGTTATATCAAAGCTCGAAAGCAAGACTGCAATTAGCCTTAGCAGGAAAGAAATCAGGTATTAACATTAATTGAATGTTGGAATAGTACTAGAGAAATACATTGACGAGTCACAAACAATTAATGGGTTAGTAAAAATTGTCAGGGAGGTTGATTGAATGGTCTATGATGGCTGTGTTTGTGAGGATGCATGAATAGACAACACAATTGCATGATGGTGCCTTGTAATAAAATCATATCATCATCATAATTTATATGCATACATTATCAGGGGAAAAAATTAAGAACCTCAAAGAAAGGACTGACAGAAAGACATAGAGGGAGAGGCTTGATTATTGTTCCTTCATACATCATAGAATTGAAATGGAGACAAGATTCTGAAAAATTTTCAAGTGAGATCCGAGCTTTGATTTCATCTCACTTTAATTCATTAGTTAATGGTCTTCATAACTCCAATTATTCTCAATAGCAGCTCAAATTAATCTCTAATACTAGCACATTGTTTACTCCTTAAATGAAATGAGAAAATAAAAATATTAATCATACTATCATCTCATTTGCTTCCTCAATTCCATAAGTTCAGGTGAATTCAAAAAGTAGATCCGAACCAACCCTACTAGTGTTTAATTTATCCAGAATCACGTTTCAAACGTGGATCCGGACAAACACTATAAAGAATAGCGTTGATCTGGATTCACATTTGAAACGTGAATTTATATAAACCAAAACCACTATAAATATGTAGGTAGGATATTTTTCCATTATGTATTGGCCACTACATATATGTAATTTAAAAAAAGAAAAAGTGAAATACAATATATGGTTGGATATTGAGGGACAACACATGGGGACATTACTCACGCAGATGGGTTTTGTACTTTAGCCTAATTTGGGAGTATAGTTGAACAGTGACATCACGTGCAGGTTGACATGTATAGTGGGAACAGTTACAGCAAATTCTAGCTCAACTCATCAAAATCATTAGGACTCTCCATATTATAGGCAGAAATTGCTCCACGGCATCCAATTCTGGATCACAAAGCTGTCTGTACGGACACAATCCTTTGCTGGGTGGAGGAAATTGAGAAGGACAAGGCCATACTTTGTGATGTGAGAGGCCACAAAACAAAACTAGGAGGTAAGGTAAGGTAGTAACATTGCTCTCCTCACTTTGATTTGCTAATGACTTCACATACAGCTGGCACATGTGCAACAGAAAATCGATCGGATCATAACTGTTTTGTGTGTGTGTGTGTGTGAGACTGGCGTTTACTTGCCACTTTTTTTATAAGTATTTTTAGACACATTGGTGTCAACCAAAATTAAGTTCCTTTAAGATTATTTTAAGGGGGCACCTCCCACACTTTTTTGTTAATTACAATCCCCATTCATTCCCATCTCTTTTCTTCCTCCTCCTCCAAGAGAATTAACTCTAATTAATGTCCTCATTTTTTGTGGTTTAGTCTTTTATTTGAGATCCCTTGATATGGTTCTATTTTTGTGGTGATGGTAGATGACATGTTTTTCTAGCATTTTACGTTCGAGTTTAATTTCCATGAAATATGTGTGTTTAAAGGGCCACCTATGTAAAATACTCATTTTGTGTAAAAAGAAATCCTCTTCCATTATTAGAACCTCTAGTAAGAGAGAGACATATGTATTTTGTGGGCAGACCCCACAATACACTGTACTTTTTTCTCTTCTACTGTGAAAGTGTCCCGTAGTGGAGAGAAAATTTATTGAATTTATGTTTTTTTTTAAATAAAAAATCTATAAACAATTTTATTTTATATTTGGATTCCCTTTTATAAAAAATAAATTAAAAAAGTCAAATAAATTTATAATTTTTCTATAAGTTAAAATTAGTTTTTATAAATTAAAGTGGACCATGTGTTTTTTTATAAACCCCTCGTACACAAGTTAATTTCGGTCTTATCCAAAGTCATTTTAGATGGATTATATATAAAGAGGGTTAAAAGTGTGTGATTTTGAAAAATGTTTTATAATTAAAAGTAAAAAAAATGTGAGGTCTTGCTTATAGACACTTTTTCATAAGTAAAAATAACTAAATTCACACTTATTAGGAAAGTTAGTTAAACTTATTTAATTTTCTTCATATCATTTAAAAAGTAATTACATTGTCTATATTACATTACATTCAATTTTATTGAAACTTATTTTAAGTTGACATACTCTCTTTCTATTGGCACATGATTCATTAAATAAAATTTGTTGGAAAATAAAATTTGAATTAAATAAAGGGTAATTTAAGATGATGTCATTAAATAGGGTAAAATTAGTTAAGTTTTATTTATATTTTAGTCCATCATATGTAGGTGTTTTTTTTCTTATATTTGAGTTTGAATAGAGTAATTAAGTTATTTGCCACCAAAAGAAACACGCTTGTTTCACATGTTTGATGAAAAGTAATGGATTTAATGTATTACACTGAGTTACATTGTCATTCAATGATGTGATGTTACATTGTTTAGTGAGTTTAATAACACTTGAAGTGTCATGCTCATTAAATGATGTGACAACACATCATTGAATTTTTTTTACACTATCAGTGTATACTAATTAAACTCAAAACTAATTAGTTGTCAACTTAAAAAAATATGGATTTAATTTATATACAATGTCAGTGTAAAAAAGTTTTACACAAACATTCAACGGTGTGCCGCCACATCATTTAATAAATATGACACCTCATGTGTTATTAAATTCAATAAATGATGTGTCAAAATATCATTGGATCGATGTTGTGTAAAATTTCTTTACGTTGACAGTGTATATATATATTAAACTCAAAAAAATATATCCATGTTTGAAATTTAGGTGTCACATTGCTTATTTATTAACTCAGACAAAGATAGACAAATTAAGAGACTGTGTATTGGTTATATTCTTTACTTTAGGAATTATAATAAGACCGTCTGTTTATTCAAGGACAAACTCAGTGATTTGCATTTTTATCTTTTGAAAATTTCTTAACCCAATATTAGTCAAGGCAAAACGTACGCATCCTTGAATATTATATCAACTCCCTTGGTATATTAGGGTTCACTTTTTAAATATAAATATAATATAATAGTGACATTATATTGAATATAATCAATACTTTATAATGACAATATTGTTGATAAAAGAGTTGTGCCGCAGTTCAGTTGGTGACGCATTGAGATTATGAGAAGAATTAATAGATTTAATTTCTATTAAACACACTCTTAAGAAAAAATGAGAAATTATAAAATTGTCCTGGTATCAGAGAATACATGTGATTAAAAAAAAAGAAAATTACAACATTGTTCTGACATTATATTAAAAATAAAGTTTTAGAACAAAATTATATTATTGATAATTGTACCATTCTACAGTTTCGAGCCGACCTCTTGGGCCGGCTTTTGATTAAGAGCCTTAAAAGTTTCCAATCCAACATAGAAGGAAATAAGGGTAAAACGATTGAAATCAATACGGACAATACCTCTTACCATATCCATATCCCTCTAATATAGTCCCTGATCCTTCCTATCTGCTTTAAAATTATATTTTTGGCTACATCGATTATGAACCTGCAAATTTAAATTATACACTAGTGTAATGTACACGTAAATATTTGTTTTGTATAAGTTTAAACGGTGTCACTCTTAAGTAATGGTGATGGAAAGGAAAAGCAATAGAAATTGGCCGGGAATAGGTTCAGGCAGTGCTTTTTTATATATATATATATATATATAGAATATAAAATTAACCAATCCAACTTTTTTTTTGTTCAAATCAAACGAGCTTTTGATTATGCCATCCGAGGGAGTATTATAATATGAAGACATCTCTGCTAATTTCCCATTCCATCAATTTTTTTTTTTTAAGTCTCCAATTGTCAACAAGGAATACTTAAAAAATTAGGATTACATAACATCGACGTATTTAATATTTTTAAATTCATAAAAAAAAATTGACTTTTGTTCCATTTGACAACTGACAAGCATGCCATGTTGCGACATCAATCTTATACAACGACAAAATTGATTATTTATGTTATCTTGGCCTTGTGGTCTATTAATTATGGTATGTACCACGACCAGCAAGTGGCAACTTTCTGAATTTTTGCATGTTTAGGCGACGGAATTTTGAAAGGGAAAAAAGGGACGGAGAGTTCTTTTTTATTCTAAGTAATTTTCAAATGTTTAGGATAAGAGAAATAAAATCAGAGATAATTAAGGAAGCTTCCAATCATTTTAGTAATTTTTAAAATTTTAAAGTAAAAAATTCCCGTCGCATCCAACTTAAAGATAACAATAGATATGTGTTTATATCTGTATTTAAGAAAAACACTCTTACTTAAACTCCTAAATTTTGTGACTAAGCTCCAAACAAAATTATCCTATAATAGGAGATACATGTGATTAACACTAAAAAATAAAATCCTAGTAAGTTTAAGCTCATACCGAAATTTAATAACCTGAATTACTATTTGTTTTAATTAAACAAAATGTGTTTTTTTCTGTAATTTGTTTAACAAATTTATAAAATAAAAATAGTACTTTAATACTAAAATTACTTACCCTATACATAGTCTTTTCATTTGCAAATTCAATGAAATTCATCTTCCTTTGCAACTTAAGAGAAGTGATTTTTATAATCATGAGGCTAATTGTTATGATAGTTGGTTAAGTGTTGCACTCTGTTGAATTTCAGGTAACTTGTAATTCTAATTTGAAATTGGACATTCAGCATTTACTTAATGTGGTTATGTGATGCTTGAGTTGAATGGCACTCACTAACACATTAAGTTGCTTACTACATAACATAACTAGTCATTTCCATAAGCTCCCTAGTTTCTTTTATTGGTAGAAGACATGTGTGTAAGTATTTATAATTTTGCAGTCCCTTATTTCATTCCCTAGCAATTTTCCAAAAGACAGGCAAATAATATAAATTAGAATGTAGGTTGAGAGTTGAGACCAAATCAAAGTTTCAAATTTTGCATGATGCCGTTAACACTTCCATAAACTCTTATTCTCCCATCACAAAAAATCCCAACATTTAGCTCATTGTCTAATCACTTCAATGTGACATTCAATAAACATGAAAAACCCAGGTTGAGGAAGCACCCAAAAGCATATGAAAAGTATGGGAAAAGCAAGGATAGAAACTAACACTACTTTTCCCCCTAGCATCAAGGCAAAGACATCCTTTTGCTGGAACTGGAAACACATAAAAAAAAAAAAAAAGAAAAACAAATTGGGAGAGAGATATGATAGGCTTCCTCTCCCTACCTAGTAAGCATTTAAATAGTTAGGCCTTGGCTTTATCTCTCCTTTCAGGCATGCCATTGAATTTTGGCCCCTTTGCTATCTACAACGTTTGTGTGTTGCTCATCACACAGTGTAGTGCTGCTGGATTGTATCAATGTCCAGACCTTTCAGCTTCACAACAGACTCAACATGTCCCTTAAGAGTGTGAAGCTCACGAAGCCTGTAAAAAGGAGAGGAATTCAATGTATTAGTTAAACTAGAAAACTTTCTCTGAATATAACAAATAATGAATCATTGGTATAATTATCATGAAGTTGCTTACCTTGCAACTTCAGCTCGTCTCTTGGCCTGCTCAGCAATCTCAGACAGTTCCCTGTAACTGCTCTTTTCATTGAAAATGCCAGAAGTTTCTGGTGGTTGAAGTCCATGCAGGGTCCTTTGAGCAAGAGCCCATTGAGCTTCCCTCTCTTCTTTACCATAGTCTTTCTTGGTGGTGAAGGCAGTCTGTCACACACATTTTGAAACAACAGTTACAATCTATTCATAGAAATTTCACCATTCCAGATACAATAAAGTAAAAATGAAATTTTTAAGTACCTTGTTTTCAAGAAGATTCAGCCAAGCTTTGCCACTCAAGATGTAGCGGATGGCAAACTTCATGATGTCAAGAGGAACATAGAAAACAACACTGTAGAGCCATATGACTCCTGCCCAACCCCAACCAATTCCCTTGATCCTTGCAAAGCCCCAGTTGGCATATACTGCTATCAATGTAGCAATCTACAAGACCATAAGCTCATTATATCACTCTTCTCACATGGGAGTGGTCAGAAAAAAAACAAGTAACATCCTATTTAGACCACATTTCTATTGCATCATCAACCCAACTTTGACAGATAATAAAATTGAGTATCATCCTTACCAGCTGAGCAATAACAAAAGCACTCATTAACAGCAATCCAGGGCGTTCAACATAAGACCAGCTGCGTGAACGGGTTACAAAGATCAAAGCCTGACTAACTATACTGACTTGTAGATACAAAGCAGCAATCATTTCATCTGGGCTGTCATGCAGGGATCTAACTCCAAATTTGTCCTGCAATGATAATCAAGGCAAGTGTGTCACACATTTGAACCAACACAAGAACATCAAAATCAGGAGGATGATGAGGGAGGTGACTTATGAGGAATATATGCAATGTAAGGTAAATTTTTCTTACAGAGAAGAAGGTTGTTTCTTTCATTGCCCAGAAGAATATAACAGTCATTAGTGCCAAGTAACCTCCAAGCACAACCCCAGTAGCAAATATTTCTTTCAGTTTCCAACTATCAGGCATGGGAGATGGCTTAACCCTGTCCTTGGAAATTGTCATGATTGTCCCTAATAATATGAAAAGTATTGTTTTAAATCACCATTGTCATTCATCATGGCCATAAAGAGATTTCAAGTGTATTTTAGAGAAATGTCTGTTAAGAACTTTACCATCATTTAGAATGGCAATAATCAAAACCATGAAAGGAGAGAAGTCGAATTTCCAGATCAATGCAATAAACATGAAGCCAAACTGCATTCAGAAATAGAAAATCCAAACAGATCAGTATCCATTCATTCCTTGTCATAATGAATTACTTACATAATAACAGCAACACTGTCTACTTACCACTATACGGATAGTGATAGATACTGCATAGATCTGAAACACAGGGAGAAAAAAGTGTCAAGTGTTAATTTTCAACATGGTGAGTGAAAAAGAACACACATATCAAAGAAAGCAGAGAGCAACCAACCGTGTAGTTCTTCATTCTTTGGAAAATAGCTCTACTAGTCAAGACTGCACTAATAATAACACTCAATCCAGGTTCTGTCAAGACAATATCAGAAGCACCTCTTGCAGCATCAGTGGCATCAGCAACAGCAATTCCAATATCAGCCTTCTTCAATGCAGGAGCATCATTCACACCATCTCCAGTCATTCCACAAATGTGCTTCCTCTCTTGCAACTTCTTTACAATTTCATATTTGTGCTCTGTAGTATAACAAACAGACAATAAGGACATAATTAGCAACTATGCCTTTTCAGAGAAAGTGAGCTGGTAAAAGAGTATATATGAACCTGGAAAAACTCCAGCAAATCCATCTGCCTTCTCAATCAACTCTTCTATAGGTAGTGCAGCAATACTTGCATCTTTGTCTTGGCCAAGCAAGGAAGCGGATGGGTACATATTTGTTCCCATACCAAGTCTCCGACCAGTCTCCTTAGCTATGGCAAGTTGATCACCTAGAGAGCAGAATGAAAATCAAGAAATTAACTTGATGATATTTGATAATAAATGCTTTTTGACAAAAATATTATATGTTTAGATGGGGTGAATGAGATAGTTACCTGTAATCATCTTAACATTTACACCAAGATTGAGAGCTCTGCGAATGGTTTCAGCACTGTCATGCCTAGGGGGATCAAACAGTGAAAGCAAACCAACAAACTGCCATGGACCACCAGCACTGTCTTTTGATTTCTCAGGAACTTCCTGCAGACAAGAACCAGAAGGGCTTATGTATATGAAAGGAAATGAAGGTTTTCAATATAAACATCAATCATGAAAACTAGCTATAAAAACCTGTCTAGCAACAGCAAGTGAACGAAGTCCTCTTTCTGCAAATTTGTCAATAATAGCATGAACCTTCTTCTTAGCATCATCCCTGAGGTTACAAAGGGTCATGATCTGTTCACCAAAAAAGAACATGTATTAGCATCAATGGAGTAACTGAATCTCTCAAATTATGAACAAACTGAAAAAGGATAACTACCTGCTCAGGAGCACCCTTGCTAGCCCGGTGCCAATTTCCATCAGCATCAATGTAAGTCAAAGCAGTTCTCTTGTCAACAGGGTTGAAAGGCAAGAAGTGCACCTCTCTTATTCCAGCTCTTGCCTGCACAAAGCATAGATATGTTCAATATTTCACACCAGCATTTTTCTAATAAGGAACTCAAGGACAGTAAATGGGGGAATTGAAGAGAAGTTAAACCTCTTTTGGGTCAGCAAGCATTCCAACAATGGCAGCATCTATGGCATCCTGGTTTTCAGTCCTGGCAGCCCTTGCAGCTAGAAGGATCACATGGTCCTTGTCAACACCCTTTGCAAAGACCTCAATCAAGTTCTTGTCAACACTCAGTTTGTTAAGGGTGAGTGTTCCTGTCTTGTCACTGCAAAGGACATCCATACCAGCCATTTCTTCAATGGCAGTCATTCTCTTGGTGATGGCACCTTGCTGAGAAAGCTTGTGAGAACCAATAGCCATAGTCACAGACAACACAGTAGGCATAGCAATGGGAATTCCTCCAATCAAGAGGACCAACAGGTTGTCAATTCCATCCCTGTACTTTCGGTGTTGAATTGGGTACATAACTATGATCTCAGCTATCATACCAACCGCAATGGAACAAATACAGAAGTTACCAATTGCTGTAAGAACCTTCTGAAAATGTCCAACTTGATTGGTACTATCCACCAAGTGAGCTGCTTTTCCAAAGAATGTGTGCACACCAGTTGCAATAACAACAGCTTCAATTTCACCTTGTTTACAAGTTGAGCCAGAGAAAACTTCTTGCCCAGGATGCTTGGTCACAGGAAGTGATTCTCCAGTCAAAGCTGCTTGATCAACCATTAAAGGATCACCCTCAAGAAGACGAGCATCAGCAGGTATAATGTCACCTAGCTTGATGCTTATGATGTCTCCAGGGACTAGAATTGCAGCTTCTTGCTCACTCCATTTCCCATCTCTCAGAACCTTCAAAACCATGAAAATTTCAAATCCTTTGTAAACAAACAGACAAACAGTTATAGTGCATATCCTTTGTAAACAAACAATGCCTTTAAAGTTAACCATTTAGTCCCTCCTTTTTATATAAAAGGGACACAAACTTTGATTCATTACCTTTGTTTTAGGGGCAAGACCTGCCATAAGAGCAGCAGCAGCATTTCCAGCATTGTTTTCTTCAATGAAACTGATAGTGGAGTTGATCACCAGCAAGCAAATAATACCCACAAAATCTTGCCAATCCGGAGGCTTCCCATCACCATTAGCAAGAGCAATTGCCATTATAGCTGCAGCTTCCATGACCCATGACAGGGGATTCCACATGAACCCAAGAAACTTGAGAAGTTTGCTTTCCTGCAATATCAAAATGATCATCAATACAATCAGCAACTGCATTTAGTCTTTGTATCTTTAGAAATACATATATATGACACTATCATGAAAGGAAATGAACCTTCTTCTCTTCCAGCTTGTTTGGACCAAATATTTGGAGCCTGTTGGCTCCTTCCGCTGAGCTCAAACCCTCCCTGGTACATTTCAATTGCTCGAACACTTCCTCAATTGGAATACGTTCCTGTAAACAAGTGATGTTAGAAAATTGGATTTCAAAACTTGATGTTAGCTGAATCAACCAGATACATATTTCAGACAATTTTTGGCAAAAGAATCACCTGTGTTGGGGTTGAGATTCAAAGTTGAATTTTTTATTTTGTCTATAGCTAATTTGCATTGCAAATATTCATGTTTCCAAAACTAAGCTACCAAATCTCCATATAATGACAAAATCAATGCCCAAAACATACACGCAAGGGTACATTAATATAAAAGTCATTATAAAAAGACATGGACATGATTGTGTAGGACTACTTTAGCAATATTTTGATCAAAAAATTCAAATTTGATTCAATATTAGTAAACATTATTCACACCATGAAGATCCAAAAAAGAAAGAAAGAAATCATTATTTACACCATTTGGAACCCACATGCCCCCTTTGACACATGAAATTGAACATCAGATTAGAAGCTGAAACTAAAATTACATCTCTTAATTGTAATTTTTAAAAATTTTATGAAATTGAAAAGCAACCTGCCCAAGGTTTTCTCATTTCTTTGTCCATACCTCAAGAATTACCAAATCTAAAACTTCAAAAATGTTTTAATATAATTAATCATACAGTAATAATTTAAACAATAATAATTATATTATAATAATATTTTTATCAAGCGTTTATCTTCAGATTCAGTTTCCTTTACCCTATATCCAGTTATGGTCAAATCACGCCACATATGGCACAAGCCTCAACACAAATTAGAGTGACATTAACCAACTACCGTTGACCAGAAATCTTATATCCTTGAGTAATTCTTGTAACGAAAATAAAGCTAATAAAAAAACCCAAAATCTTTATTAAAATCATTTTAATATTACCCCTAACCCATTTCCAAGAATTATTACTCTAACTTGTTCAGTCAAAACAAAAAACAAATAAATGAGTTATATGATCGATGAGTGTGTGACCAAACAAGCCTTGAACGCCACACCAACTCATCAAGAAAGTGTTGAGTGTCAGAAGGGACAGCCAAACTCTCTCTCCATGTGATTGGCTCCTTAACAGCTTTCACAACTTGGGGACCCGTTTGGTTTCATTTCAATTAATAATTCTCCTCTCTGGTTTATTCTATTATGGTGATGCACTGAAATTTGCAAAAGATGTTGAGGGTAAAATAGGGAAACGAGTTATCATAACCCTTGATGAATCCAAACAAGTGTGGTCCCCCCAGTGTCAGGACCGTTGAATGTGAGACTTACTATGAAAACGGTTAATCCCAAGGGCCAAGATTCACACATGATATTGGAAAAAAGCCAAAGTACCACGGAAAAGTACTTAAAATTCCACCCCACCAAACAAGGCGCAGACACATGATGGACATCTTTTGAGAATTATATATATGTACACACACCACACCCTGAATATATGGGGCGAATTTTTAGACGTCTTGAACTCTATCTTACCTGTCTCTCACATGTTCAGATCCATTAGTAAGGCAAGTGGATATTAATCTGTTTGGTCGCTGAGAAAGTGAAGGAAAATTCGAAGAAAAAAAAAAAGAAAAACTCTATCACTTGCATATATGATACTAACATCCCTCCCCCTTTCTCAGAAATAGTGAAAAATACATTACATATGCTGAAAAGAAAAACTTTGTGAAACATCTCATGAAGACCAATCTTAAAGTTAGCTGGGAGAGATGAAAGTGACACAAAAATCTCAACTTGTTGCATGACATGATGAAAGGAAATGAAAAAAATCAAAACTTTATTCTTTGTGAGTAAATAAACACTCTGGGCAAATGAGAAATTAAAAAGAGAGAAATAAAATACCAGATCAACAGTCTCGTTCTTGATCTCCTCGAGGGTGATTGATCCCTTTTCACCCGCCATGTTGGCTACTGGCTGCAGAAGAAGAGAAGAAAGAGGAAATTATAAGAGAGCAGGGGAAGGAGGCAGAAAGGGTTGAAAGGGATAGAAAAGATTAAAGGGTCATTGAATGAGAATTCAGTATCCCAAGAAAAGAAAAGGAATGGGAATGGAGAAGGGTAGGGGCTCACCTCTATCTATGCCTCTGTTTATATACCGTAACTCTTCAAAAAGGAGTGAGTGACCTTCACAGCAATTAAAGACTGCGAATGTGACCTCTCTCTCTCTCTCTCACGTACACACAGATACATACACTTCTCTTCTATTCTATTCCCGGTTACTTGTCGGTTTTTACTGCTGATTTTGATATCCTCAGTTTATTAGGTATGACATATAAAAAAATCATTTTCCTTTGGTCTTGGGTTTTGTTTAAGGTAATAATATATACGTTAACAAATATATATAGTCACTATTCATTTTTATTTAATTTTTTATATTTATTAGTCTTATTATTAATTATTTAAAAAATTAAATGTTATTCTGAAAACAATAATTAATAAGTCAAAGAATAAAAATATAGTATATTATTATTATGGTGTCTAAAATGCACTTCTTGACATTTGTATTAATAGAATATTAATTAATAATAATATTTTAAATTTTTAAAATAATAAATAAATAAGAATATAAAATTCTTTTAAAATGTCAATAGAAAGGAAAGAAAAAGAGTACTGATTAGAACTCAGAAAATATTTAATATTTTTTTAAAATAATTATATATTAAATAGTATTCTTTCATTAAAATTTATTAAGAAGTCAAAAATTATTTAATGGAAAATATTAAATTTAAAAAAATGTTAAATATTTTTTAGAAATTTTAACAAACATCCTTAAAATAACTAATGGATGAATGATTGATTTAGATGGCGGTGGTATATGACAAGGTAGAAAAGAAAAACCTCAAAACGCACTTTATTGAAGTCTTAAATTCAGAATAATTAGGCATGTTACCAATTAGGGGTCCCCCACCTTGTGTGTACTCGCCATGTTGTGGTGGCCTGTATCATGATATTGTTAACTGAACTCTGCATCCTCAGCTCTATTTGACTTCGTGACATTGATTAATAGTATAGTATTATTATAAAAATGATGATTATTTCATGTATTCTATTTCTTAATCTGATTGCTACTCAAAGTTAAATTTAAAATAATATGAGCTTAATTTAATTTTGTTTTGTTTTTAATTTTAACCAAAAGAAAGACTCTGTCTCTCTGTGTTTTTTGGTCTAGAGGTTTCACTGCTCATCCAAAATGCTAGCTCAAATTACCCCTTTCCACAAGGTTTTGACAAAATATAGGTATCAGTGTATCACGGCATAAATTAATGGAAATGAAGATTTTAAAAGCAACAGCGCTAAATTGACTTTTTTTTTCCCCTTTGAACTAGGGGTGTTCGCGGAATGGATTGGATTGGATTGGTTTTGAGGGAAAAATCATCAAATCCAATAATTTCGGTTTTCTTATTTATTCATCCAATCGGTTTTGATTTTTTTTCAAATCCAATCCAATCCAATCCAATTTTAATCGGTTTGGATTGGATTGGATTTCGGTTTCTCAAATAAACTAAAAAAATGAAGTTATGAAAGTAAAATTATGATAAAAACATGCAATCATCTTATCTTATTCTATAACATACAAATTACTCAATAGCTTCCAATCCCATTATTGAATGTTATTTGTTAAATATAGTTACACAATAATAAATTTTTTGCATCATCACAGAAAAATAATATCAATAATGATAATATATCAATATGTTCATAAAACATTGGATCGGTTTGGATTGGATTGGTTCTCATAGGTAGATCCGAAATCCAATCCAATCCAATTAAAAATTTCGGTTTTTTGCGGTTTGCGATTTTTTCGGTTTGCGGTTTTTTGGATCGGTTGTTGCGATTTCAATTGGATTGGATTGGATTTGAACACCCCTACTTTGAACAGATGAATTGATACGAAGTTATTCTAACTTAAGTAGAGATTTCGAGTTTAAGTTCTAAATATGTAATTGTATTAACGATTTTTTAATCTATACAATATTACATAAGATAATAAAGTAAAAATAAAAAGATTTTATTAGAAAATATAATATGTAATATTATCAATGTATTGAATGTTGTCATAGTTGTAATTTTCAATAAAATATGTTTGCTTTTGATTTATTATCATGTGTAATATTATACAGATTAAAAAAATCATTGTATTAAACTTAGTTGGGGGATTTGGGTAGTTTAATATGAGATTCTAGGTTCAAATTTCATTACTTTCCTTATACACAAAAAAAAAAAAAAACTTAGTTAGAGGGAGTGGTTTGTCTCTAACTACCTTAAATTGAACTAATTTCTCAAAATGTTATATAGTGATAATGATGATATTAGGACACTCACAATAATGGATTTAACTCCCCTAAATTTAAAAGTACAGTTTAGAATATCAAATATGAAATTGTAATCATTAATTAAAAATCTTATTATTGAATTTTAACAATCTCATAATTTGTATATGTGTGAATATTTTAAAACAATCTCAATTATTGAATTTTCAATTAATAATTATAATTTTATTATTTAAAGTGTGTTTCTCTTTATAAGTGTCCAATATGACGGGATCAATGGTTAAAAATATGGATGATAGTGGTAGATAAATGTTCACAATATATAATTATAGTCAAGATATCTACCAACAAATGGTAATCTAACGATGCCATAGTGGCAACAATTAAATATGGTTAATCAAAAAGCCTAATCTATGAGATACTTTTCAACTATTATATAGGATAATATACTAATTTTAACTCTAATTAATGGTCTTAAATACCATCAATATGGTGCCAACAATTATAGTTATTGGAGGATTACCAAAAAAAAAATCTGTATAATATATATTAGTGTTGCAAATATATATCGGAGGATTACCAACAAAAATAATTTACAGGATAAAAAAAGATTTATTAGTGTGGCAAATTGATTAGATAAAACGATTTTATTAATTACTAATATATAATAAGAGATTGACTTTTAAACGTGGGTCCCACAATAATAGAAAGCTATCTTAGAAACACCTTGGCAACAAAATTATAGGTTTTCTATGAACAATAATGCAGGGTTTGTGGACCCAACCCTGTTTCTGTCTCTCTACACATTATTGTCAAATCAGTTCATTGAGGTTTAAAAAAAAAAATAATAAGAATCAACTATTTGATGGTAATGCCACAAATTATAGGATGATTGGAGACTCCAATTTCCAGTTCCAACGGATGCCAAAGTTTTGATCAGATGCGTCAAGCACATCGTAAGTTGCCACATTCGGTGGCTTTTTAGCCCTCGATCTGGGAGGGTCCACGAGCTGGAAAACTTTTTCAGTACTAATAATAATGTATGTATTATATATTGTAGCATATATTGCTTCCATTATAATGTTGACACATATTTATGTATGATTTTTATTTTATTTTAAAATTAAAATTAAAAAAATTTAACAACAAATAAACAAGACTTCAATAATATGCTAATCAAAATTTTAAGTTTCTTTGACTTATGGAGAAAAAAGCAGTTTCTTTCTGACTTTTAATTATTTTAATTATTTTTCCATCATTAGGAAGTGATAAAAGGAAAGTCAATTTTAAATTTTCTTGCTCCAATAGAAAAGGAAATTAGAGATAGAAATAAAACAGTGCGCCCCTTCCTTGTACAATACAAGAAATTCGGGAATTAACGATGGCTTTAAAGAGGGAAACAATCGCTAATATGTAATTAGTGAGGACTTAGTGACAGCCACAAGACGTCATTAATACAATAGTAACGGGCAAAATGAGTCATCGCTACGTAGAGTCTGCTCGCTCGTCGCTAAAGTCGTCGTTATGCTGAAGTCCGTCATAACGTGAAATGATCACTGGTCGTTGTTAAAGTCGTGACAACGCAATGATGGCTAAGGTCGTCGCTAATAAATTAATTTTTTTTCACTAATGACAGTCATGGTCGTCGCTAATAATTATATTTTTTTTTAATTTACGGTTTTATATTTAATTTTATTTTAATTTATGGATTTAAGGTTTAATTATTATAGAAATTAAATTTTTTATTTATTTTATAAATTTTATATCATATTTATTAATGATGTAAAATATAAAGAAAAACAATAAAACAATATAAAAACACCATATAGAAAATAAATATATATATATATATACAAATAAAAATTGTACATAAACATAAGTCAATAAAAACAAAAAAATCAAGGTTGATGTCGACCGCGTTGCTGTGATGGTGGGCCACGATCCTCATCCAGGGGCTGGTCATCCAGGTCGTCATCGTAGTGCGAGTGCGCCTCAGCCTGACTCCTGCTAGTAGAAGCACACTACGGGGCATCCAACACTAACTGTAACTGTTGTCGGAGTTGTGCGAAGTCCTCCTCCAACCGTGCGCACTCGGCTTGACAGTGATCAGCCCTCTCTTCAGCTCGGCTGGCCTGTAACTTTGCTTCGATGACCTCCTGCCTCAGTGTCTCGTTAGACGAAACCCATCGCTACCGCCGGTATGGGCCCGAGACTCTTGAGCGAGGTTGGTCACAGCAGGACAAATGTTGCTTGACAAGTCCCCGGTGTCATAACAGCGACCTCGAGTCTTGCCACCTGCAACATCCTTCCAGATTTGTAACTTGGTGGATCCATCAGTGATGGAGTTGTCCCCCATATGTGACTCCACCTCCCACAAGTGTTCCTTGTAATGTTTATTGAGTAGAGATTAACTTATAATTAGTTAGTTATTCTATTGCAAATATATCAAATTATATAAAAAAACACTGCTAAGCATAATTTTTCTTTACATATGTGGATCGCATCCGGTCGTCTACCTAACCACCGTCCTTTTTTGTGTGGGTGACCACAAAAAACTCTTCGGGATCTACATCTCGTCCAAGTTGTCGAACTTACACAGAAAAATTACATTAATTAATTATTTTAATTACAAATACAAAAATAATATAGAAGAGTAGGATTTTTACATACCATATCCAAAGCCGTTGTTGCGGGATTGGCAAGCGTACCAATGTTGCAGCAGTATAATAGTTTATAAGTAAGAGTGTCGAACCCACGAGGAACGGTTTCAATTAAAATTAAAAGTTTAGCTTACTAAGTACATGTACACAAAGGTGGATATTTGATTCATGATTTGAATTTTTTTATAACAGCTAAAGTAAAATTGCATAAAAGTATTAAAATGCGAAGTAAAGTTTTGGAAAAGTTCAAGAGGAAAAAGTTGGGATTGAATTTCACCTATCGCCCTCTTCTGTATTTTGGATATCAAAAACCTATAGTATTCGAACTAAACAATATTGAAGCACAAGCTAAAATCATTCACACCGATTCCTCCAATGTGAAATCCTTAGAACAACTCCCTAAACACCAATTCCTCCAATGTTTAACAAGTTGCCTAGCATTAAGAAAAGATGTTTTAAAGCTACCGATAAACCGAAAGCCATTCATAGCGTTTCAACCCATCGAGCATTTTTCGTTCATTTCGAACTTCCGAAATACGTTACCGCTACTTCAAGAAATCTAAATCGAGATTACTACTAAGTTAATAGAATCAAGCATTAAGAGTAGAACGAAAAAGCCAATATCAAAAAGAAACGAAATTACTATAGATAAATAAATCTAAAATACAGCCAAGTTTGAGTAGACTACATTCAATCCCAAAATAAAAGTTTAGCTACTCATAGTAGCACTTACAACCCAAGAGAAATGGAGGAGAAGAAATAGCAAAGAAAACCCTTGCAGAGCTCCCTGGAGAAACTTGCAGAGGAAGACGAGATGGAAAGAGAGATTGTAAGATCCTCCATAAAGTTTCTCTCTCTTCCTTTTATATTGAGCCTGAAAATGACGAGAATTGCGCGCTTCAGCCTCCTGAGTGAGTTTCAATGCACTTCAACTCTTTAGGAAGTGTAGCGTGCTGCAGCACGCTACGGAAGCTTCAGCTCACTAAAGGGGTTGCAGCGCGCTTCACTTCAACATGCTGAGAAGTGCGAATTCGCTTTTCAGACTAAATTTCGTACGCTTCAGCACGCGAGCGGGGGCTGCAGCGCGCCATTCTAAGCTCGAGCTCCTGCTATCTGAAATTGGGGGCTGAAACTCACAAAAGTGTGCTTCAACCCACTCTCAAATATTGCACTTATGGGTGATTTCTTTCTCTGATTCTTTCAAAAATTCTTTTTCCTTCATCCAAAATCTACAAAAAATCATTTTCTACATCAGAATAGCTTCAAAACTTAGACTTGGGATAAAAACTACATAAAACTAAATTTAAGCAATAAAAGGGCAATTAAGGGCTAAACTAAGAGCAATTATCATCTCAAAGTGTTAAAATTATATCCAAAAATTACTAATTCTGAGCACTTATCAGCCGTGTGCATCGCTCAATTGTATTTATCTGAAGAAAGTAAGGACGGATATTAGGAAGTACCAAGGGAAGAAGTAAGAGAATGTGAAAAATTTTGGGAAGGAGAAAAACTAAAAAATTTTAACATTTTTTAAAATGTTAATATTAAATTAATGTCCATAATTTAAATTATTTTAAAAAGGAAAGGAATGAATTTTTTTAGTTCAAGAAAAAAGGTATGTAACTTATTAATATACTTGTCCCGGAAATTAAGTGGGAATAAACTAACAACCTTTTAAATATATAATGAATATTTATTTGTCAAAGAAAAAGTTCATTGTAATAAATATTAAATTTAATAATTCATCCGCACTTCTAATTAACTTAAACATTGATTCATCTATAGGTAACATTATAGAGCCGGTAAAATAGATTAGTCCGACTGGTCCGGCCTACAAAAACCCGTAAAAATGTAAGATTTGAACACCTATTTTAGAAGCCTGAATAACTCCTTGGTTTATTAACCCAACTCGATAAAGCTTGCTACCCGCAAAATGTCGAGTAACCTGCAAAAACCCGTAAAAAGACGGACTACTCAAAAAATTCCGTAAAAAAGGTAAGACTCGAGTATCCATTTTAAAAATTATAACTTCGGGATTTTTTTAATCAATTCCAATAAAACTCGCTACCCGCATCGAGTAGCCCGAATTCCAGCTCTAGTTAAGTTAGGTAAGAAGGTGTGTCTTCTGAAGGAAGATACTCATAAATCATATAAAAGCCTTGCTATATGTCAACTCATCCATATATAAACTTGACTTATAGATAAACCTGAATTTGCAAAACTATATCTACACAAACGAACAATGTATTTTCCAGCCTTTTATGTGTACGTCTTTGTCTATTCCCTTGAAAAGAAGCCCCTATATGTCACCCAAGTCTTTCACAAAGAAAAGTCTGGGGCAAGTTTAATTAATTTGAGACCACAATAATAAATTTTGGTACAACAACTACTCACGCATGCTGGTTTCTTGGTCCCTAGTTTCCAATTGATGCATATGCTAGCTCTTTCATATCTATTTAGCTAGCTTTAACATTTTATAATCGGATGTGTTCGTGCAATGAATGACACACCTGCATTTGACAAATGCAATGCCATGTATAATATGTATTATTTAATTTAAGTACCAGTTAGCAATAAGCCAATAAGTAATTAACAACTCTTAAGGTGACAATCAGTGAAAACAGTAGCCGAGGGAGGAAGCAAGGTGAAGGCATATTTGCACTTTTTAGTTTCCTTTCTTATATTTAATATTTGATTTTAGTTTTTCTTCGATAACCTTTTTTATTAATTTTATTTTTTTAATCATTATAGTTAAGTCTTTTATCACTTTTAAATTATATTTTTCTCCTCAAAATTTTCAAAAATTAAATAAAATTTCTCCTAAAATAAATTTTTAATTTTTTTCGCTCTTTAAATCCTAGTTTTATATCCTATAAAATCCTTAAAACTTTCATTATTTTTTAATTTTAAATTTTAAAATTATTTATATCTAAGTTAATCATAGGCCCATAAATATTTGGACAAAAAACATGAGAATTTTATAGTTTCAAATAAAATAAAATTGACAATAAAATCACATTTAATTTATTTAAAAATAGAGAAATTTGACAAACATATAATCTAAACTAAGGAATTGAAACTTGAAAGTGTGATTAATCCTATATTTCATCAGCATTAGTTACTTTTATAGATAATGATATTTTTTTCATTATATTTTTATAATATTTTGATGTCTTTTTTGTAGCAATACAAATTGGGGGTAATTTTAGAGTAAATCCTAAAAAAAGTGATCCACAATAATAAGTATAAATTTATTATTAAAACATTTAATCGTGTATATATATATATTAAAATTGTTTTTTTATAATAACAAAGTTAGAGACTTATGGTGGATTTAAACTCAAAATTAAGGGTCGACCACTCCACCTTAAAATGATCCCAAGATTGAAATAAAATAAGGCGATTTAAGTATAGAAAGCGATGAGTCAATTTCGTGTAAGAAGATATGTTAAAACTTAAAAAATTATATGTGTGTGACCATTTAACGTTGACAAGTGATCTCCATAATGAAAAGTCAAAAAATAAAAAATAATAAAGATACATAGAAAATGCATTTTGCATCATAAGTATTTAAAATGTCATAGGACTGGGCCACTGCTGAATACACATACCTTAATTCATCCTCATATATGTGGCAATCAAGTCTCCGTTAATAAGAATGATACAGGTTTTTATATACGATTTCTTTTTGCATAATGGTGTGTTTTTCTCATTTTGCCACAAATGTCACTTTTGAAATTATATTAATATTTTTAATTAGTTATTTTAAATATTTTTATTTTCATTGATTTCTCTAATCAATATTTTTTAACCTATATTCGATATACTGAAGAGATATATGTGTCAAGCATTAGTAGAAAAATATTTTATCAATTAAACCAATCCTTGAGTTTTTTGAAACTTAAAATCGTAAATACCCATTTTAATTAATTTAGTTTTTTATAATCATTAAAATATTCTTATATGATTTAAACTAATTTTTATTAAATTTTTTTAAAAAATTATTTTTAATATTTTATTTGCACTTACAAATACAAGAGCAATATAGATGAATATCTTTTTTTTTGCGTCAATATAGATGAATATCGCTTGCTAGTATAAACTAGAAATAGATTATTAAATTAACTGATAGTTACTTTTCTAAACATGGATTTTGGTGCGCTGCAATGACGATTCAACTTAATTTGTAGAGTAAAATCACATTACAATTTATCATATTATATTCATTTCGATCGGTTTCTTTCAAAGTGGGTTGATAAAATTGATAAAAATTAATCATTAATTTTTTTATGCATAACTAATTAAAAATATCAATATAATAATTATGAACATTTTGAAATCATAAAAAATAATTTTTAATTTTGAATTATAAAAACTTAGTTGAATTTTTTTTTTGTTAAACACAGGTATCTTCCACGGGAGACAATCCTGTCAGAGCCGGAAACATCTACATCATGGTGGGGCTAGCTCTCCCAATGGGGATTTTTTCCATCCACAAGACTCCAACCAAAAAATGAAAAACTCACAACCATGCGAAACGACCTTTTAATTAATATATCGGTTTTTCTAACATGTGCAATGTAACGTCCTAATTTTTAAATTCAGAAATAATGCCTGTTGGAAGCACTATTTCCAAACTCGTGAAATTCATTCGTTAATTTTGCATATCGGCATACAACACATTCGCTTGAGTAACTCAACCATTACTAAAGCTCCAAACAATACATACATAACTCAAAGAAAATACCAATATAAGGTCGCCATAAAGGCTCCAGTACAGGGTATTAAACTAACATAATAATTCCTAAAGTCGTACTAATCAACATGGAATACATCAAAGTATGTAAACACTAAACTACTATCCTCCACATGTCATCTACTGCTCGTCATAATCCTGATCAGTATCCTGCACCACTGAAATATTGTTCCCATGGAATGGGGTGAGACCAACGTCCCAGTGAGCGTAACAAGTGTGTGCAGTGTGGGGGAAAACAACCAAGAACCACCATAGCATACATATTAATTCAGGAAACATAATGGAGACAATTAAACATAACTGAACATATTGGAAATCAATGATTATGATGCAATGCATGACTGTGAGGTGTTGTTACCCGACACCCGGGGTCTTTTCTCTGTAACGTGATTGTGATGAGCGCTCGGCCGTGTAACCAAGGACCGTCGTCCAGGGCTACCTATGATTAAGTCTTAAATAATGTTTAAATTTCATTCTGTGATTGGGGACCCCATCTCCCTCTTGACCATGAGTTCGATGTGGTTACCCCGTCTTTCTTAATTAAATTACCCGGAGGCCTGTGACAGTCAATGACCCTGTGATAGCCCGGAGGCTCTGTGATGGCTATAAGCCCTGTGATATCTTAAATTCATAATTCTATGGCTGTGATGGCCAAAGGCCCATGATTTCAGAATAACATAATCAAAATTCATCATACATAATCATCCAAGTCATCTATCCTATGGTTTTGGGCAACTCAATACAAACAATTATCACTGCATTTGTTATTATATTTTTATAAAATAATAATAATTGTTTTATGATTGTAACGTTTTTTATTTGATTGCAAGAATTGATTAGATTGATTGTGTTGTAAAAATCAACGTGCATATAAATGTCTATTTATTACTCCATCTGATCAGAATCAATTTGAAACATTCAAATTGATACTATAACAATCAATCAAATTTATATACATTAAATAGAAACGTTGAAAACATAAAATGGAAAGTATCTGTGTACTATCATTTACGTTTTTAATTCCAAAAATAATTTAATATCATTATCAAATTTTAATTTCTTAAACTGTTATAATTTTATAATAATAATAATTCTATTATATATTATAGCTAGTCAGGTAATAGAGTATATATCTTAATCTTCCTTTTACATTCTAAATTATCTCTAAAGAATTTTGGGCAATAGAAAGGTGTTGGGGTGGAACTCTGTCTCTATTATGTGCAGGAAAAAGAGACTAAATCAGTGATAGCTAGGCTGTTGTATCCTGGAGGTGAACGCGTCAAGACCTACTGCACCGTTGGAGGAAGAACATCTCCTGTGGTGGCGTGAATCACCTTAAAGAGAGCGAAAACGCGCCTCATCCCACTATCATTGTTAATTTTATTTTTTATTGTAATTTCTTAATTTATCTTCTTTTGCTGTAATTTATTCCAACAGCATTCATAATTCCTATACTCATACCATACATATATCATCATTCCATGAAAGAAAAGGGGAAAAAGAATGGGGAACATGCTGTGAGAATAATCAAGACAAACAAGTGAGAGTCACACCCACCTGAGAGTCGAGAAAACAGAGAAAGAACGGAGAGTAGGTAGCGTTGAAGGAGGAAAGATTGATGAAAGATTCGTTCTTGAAGCGTAGGAGTCGTTCTTGATCCTTACTGGGATGTTCTCTCACTAGAACCTCTCTTTCTCTCTCTAAAAATGCGAATGAATGGAATAGAAACTGAGCGAAACTGACTGGACTCGTATTTTAAAAGTGCAGTAACTGACTAATTCGCTTGAGCGAATTTGATGAATTCACGTTTCCCCTTGAAATTCGCTTGAGCGAATTTCGTCCAGAGAGCACTCTAATTTCCCCTGTTTTTCGCTTGAGCGAATTGCTACTTGCTTAAGCGAAAATTGCAGAACGAACTTGTGCAGTTTTTGCTGCATAATTCGCTTGAGCGAATTACCTTATGACTGAAAACTTTATTTTTACTCCTATAAGCTTTTCTGTGCCTAATCTTTTCTTCATTCCACTTTAAGTTATAAATCTCCTATGAATTAAGGTCTTAATTAGCGGGATGTTACATGCAACCTTGCACAGGATAAGAAAACAAAAGTAGAAAGGTTTTATTGGAAATTGCAACTTTTAATATTACCAATGCATTGAATATTGTGGTAGTTGTAATTTCCAATAAAACATTTCCTCTTTTGTTTTCTTATCCTGTGCAAGGGTTGCACATGTTAGAAAAACCCTTAATATAATACTCCCTCCATTTCATATTGATAGGCGTTTTAGGAAAATAAATTTTTTTCATAATATGAGTCGTTCTCTAGTTTCTATGTGAGTATTAATGTTAGTTTTCCATTTTTACCCTCCCACTTTTATGGGAAAAGAAACTTAAAAAACTGTGCACCAAACTACTCATTAATATATTTAGGTAAAATGAAAAAAAGTGTGTAGTAAATTAATAAGGGTAATTTAGTAAGATTACTATGTCTTTTAAGTCATTTATTATTGTTCTTAATTTATGTGTAGAAACCTTAAACGACTGTCAAAATGGAATGGAGGGAGTAACTATCTAAATCAAGTTGGGAATTGAGAGAGCTATCCCACATTCCCACCCTGTGCATCTCCTTATTAAAAAGGAGAAAAAAAAAACTTTAACTTGACCTCTCAATTATGTCTTTTTTTTTTTTTTCTGACTCGCGAAGAAAGTTCCTTATAACACCCTGATGTAAATTCATATAAAAATGCATCAATCCTTAGCAAGTATTGAGTTCAGATGATTTAACTCAGCCCACTTGTAACATTTGCAATATAAAATATAGAAATAATTGATTAGAAAAATGTAGAAATAATTCTTAAATCAGCAGTTCAAAAATCCCATGACACCATCCAACCAATGCCGGTTCTTAAATTAGCAAAAGAAATGTCATCACAGAGCCAGCCAACTATCCAGTTCAAGAGTAATATGACACTCATATTCTTATATCATCTAGTTTTTTACGTTAAACTTGTGTCAACTAGTAGAATAATAATGATTTCCATTTATTTATCGTCAACTATATATCTAAATAAGACACATTTTATACGCTAAAATGTATATTAATTAATAAGTATATTGTGTATTACCTAGATATTTTAAAATTCAAGCAATTTTAAAATAAAAAATTAAAATAAATTATAAAACCTAGAAGACATTTTTTTTTACGGAAGTTAAGACACATTTTATAATAAGCTAAAGTGTTTGTTAAAACCATAGTTAAATTAGCTCAAAATCGTATAAGGACATATAAAAACATTATTAATTTATGAATATTGATGAGTGAGAGTTGTTAAGGGATAAAATTATAAAAAATTTACAAGTGATAGTTAAAAAAAAGAGCTTTTAAAAAAAACTATATCGCGTAGCTTCTAATTAAAAAACTAATAAAAAATTAATAGCTACTCAAACATTGATGAATGATTTTAACTACCAATTTTAACATTCATCTAATAAAATATTTTGCCAAATACACTTTAAATGTAAGTAACATTTGATAGACGCATCGTGTTCAAACAAAATGGGACATATATGTTGTGATACACTTTTGGTGTATTTTAAAAATAAAGCTAGAATAGAATAAATCATTAAAAAAGGTACTTTTTGGTTTCCTTGAAAAATTGTGTAATAAAATAAAATGAAACAAAATAAAAAATTTTATTATTATTATTTTTTATTAACGAAACTATTACTAACATTTCTCTCAAAATTGTAATTCACTTTATTGATACTACTGCCACGTGATATGTTGACACCCTCTACGTACGTATACCACTATTTGTTGCAAAGTGAATTTGTGTATTTTTTTCTCTGCAGAATAAATTAGAAAATATGAGCATCAAAGTTGCATTGCATTGGAGAAAATTAAGATACGGATTCAGTGCCAGTATTTTGCCTTCACAACATAGAATCCAAATTTTGTGCTTTTCAGAAGACTAAAATAGTTATATAGAGCTAATAAAATGTAATTAATTGAAGAAATAATTAATACAGAGTGTTTAATATTTGATTCATATTAAAAATGTAAATATATTATTACGATTTTGATAATATTATTCCTAAAAACATTTAAAATAATTTTTTTATTTAAAAAAATATTTATTAATTATATCATAGAAATGTAAAATGTAAAATGTAAAATGTAATAAATATTTATTTTAAATGAAAAATAATACATTTTAGATATTCTTATCCTTATCAGGCATGTTATTAAAATCGCACGAGGCTAATTGTTCTCGACAAGAGACTTCGGTCGACCAGTAGACCTAGAACTTGAGCCCTTGATCAAATCTGTCTCTTTGCTGAATTTGTGAACCTCTCTTCCAGGAGACCTATTTTCCTTTTTATTTGTGGTCCCCCAACTGTCCTATCATGATCTACTCTATCTGCCCTTTTTCTAGGTCTTTTCCACCCACACTCTTATGTCTTTAACTGTCCCGTAGATCATCCTATTATTGGGCTACTCGGTCGGCCCAACTTCAGGGGAGTATACAACCCCACAAGCCTGAGCATCCTTAACCGTCCCGTAGACAATCCTACTAAGCTCAGGCTTGGGGGTTGTGTACTCCCCTGGAGTTGGGCCGACCGAGTAGCCCAAATAGTAGGATGGTCTACGGGACGGTTAAGGATGTTCAGGCTTATTAATTAGTTCGCCGCACAAACAGAAAACCTATACCCAGCAAAGCCAGAACAACAACGCCCCTGGGGCTTCATCCCTCCATGGGACGGTATTCTACAGCACTTCATATGGTTTTTTTCTACCCATAATAGGTGGGTTATCCTCTCTCTCTATAGTGAGAGTGTTTTTTTTATACTTCATCCTCCTTCCTCCACCCTATTACCACATCTCCCTTTTCTGTTTTCCAGCCACCACCACTATATCCCCCGCCCTCCCTTATTCTAGGGATTCGTTTTTCTCCTTTTTATTTCACTATTGTTCTGCTATTCAAGGATTCTGATTGGGCAACCTCTCTTAGCACTTTGTAGCACTGATTTACTCAGATTTGTTGTGTTTTATGCATTTCTACCAATAGAACTCGATTTTGCAGCACTGTTTTACGCAGTCTAGTTGCGATTGATGCTGTAGATATTTCTAGTTTGAGTTGTTTTTGGATATTGTGCCGATTCGGAAGGAATACAAAAAAGTTAAAGGAAGAAAAGTCCAATGCTCTTTCAAAATTTCTCAGTAATAGGAGACTGACTATGATTTTATTTAGGACTATTAAATTATTTAGATCTATGAGTATGCGTAATTGTTGTTATTTTTATCTGTAGTGCATTACTGTAATACTCTTTGTTTAGCATCCTACAAATGTTGTAAATATCATTTGACATCTATTAATCAATGATGTTTCGACCAAAAAAAAAGGATGCTTAGGCTTGTGGAGTTGTATACTCCCCCAAAGTTGGGCCGATTGAGTAGCCCAATAATATGATAGTCTACGAGACGGTTAAGGACATGAGAGCGTGGGTGGAAAAGACCCGATAAAAAGGACAAATAGAGGAAATCGTGATAGGACGGTTCGGAGACCACAAATAAAATGGAAGATAGGTCATCTAGAAAAAGGGGTTCACAGATTCAACAGATGGACAAATCTGATGAGGAGCTCGAGTTCCAGGTCTCCTAGTCGACTGAAATCTCCGCCAAAAACATTGTATCTTTTACTTGTAGACTAATGTTATAAAATATAATTTTTAAAAATAAGTTAATAAAGATTGACGACATATGTCATGCATGCTTTGAAAGAGAATACGTTAAAGGATTAAATTACTCTTAAAAATTGAATCAAGGATAAATATTTTCAGATAAATAAATACTATTGAGATGCTGCCAACCTCTTTCGTCATGAATCATTCACGCATGCTGATTAAACGGAGTGGGTGGTTAAATCAATGTAAAATTGACAATGAACCATTGTGGCATTGTCCACGCACACTGATAAACGGGGCATCTTGTTTTAAGGCCTCTGAGGAAATCTTTCCGTCCTGTATATATTTCATATATATCCACTTCAATTTTCACTGATTAATTAATTATTAAGAGGCATCGCTATTGTTTAAAAATTAAAACATTAAGAATACCAGATATATAATTAATTTTCTTATGTCAAGATTTATATTTAGGTTGCACTTGACTCCGGTACCCTCTAGCCTCTGGTAAAAGAGATTTTGGTTTTTTTTTTTTTAGGATTGAATAGAGGTATGGAGGACAAAGTTACGTAGGAATTGTATACTCTCTATTAAATCATTTTGAACACATGACGTAAATTTTAAATGAGACACGTGTGTATTAAAATGAAAATATGTGAAAATGAGGGAACATAATTAAAAATACAAGAAAATAGTTATAGGAGATCAAAAAGTTTTTATAAAAAATAAATCCTAATAGTTAAAACATTATTCTGCAACTGTAAAAATACTAGGATCGTTTAAGAAAAATAAAAGAAAAATGTGTTTATTGATTGATAAAAAAAATGTACCAAAATCCTCTCTCATTGGACGGTACAGAAAAATTTCTCTATATATTTATATCTGTTTTTTTTTTTACTTTATATTTGTGTCAATTACCTATCTAAATAAGTCTCATCTTTCAATTAATTTTCACATATACATCATTTTCAGATAATTAAATACATACTACGTATGAATATTGACACGATATATATTTCTTTGTCAATGAATCACTGTCCATGCAATACTGGTGAAGGCCGGAGTGATCAATTTAATTTCCAAAGGCCTCTTAGGATAGCCTTATGTCATAATTTCATATACATTTTAATGGTCAACTTTGATTACAGCCTATTAGTAACAAAAAAGACAAACATCTCTAAGGCTTTTATATTTAGATATATCTATCTATAAATTTAACAAGACAACATGATGACTTGAATCACCAGGCACGCTTGTATACTTTTCTCAATTCTTCAGCCTAATAATTGAATATTTTTTCCTCCATAATTAGTGTCAATTTGATTTCGAGATGTTATCTAGTAATCAATTTCATAGAATTGATTTTAAATCACTCACGTTTAACGTGTTTCGTAAAATGTATGTTTTATTTTTAATTATTAATTTTAAAATTAATTTTATTCAACTTTAAATCAAACGAGCAATTAAGCTCTTAATCAAAACCAAATTTGTGCAACTTTAATTTTCAACTTGTAATATATATATATAGTTGGTTTTGACCACTAATAAAATACTTAAGAATATTTATAAAACGAGATAAACTCACATTTTTAATATATAAATAATTAATTATGTTGGAAAAACTGTAATTGAGTTTGAATTTTTTAATGTGAAACCAAACATGTTACATATCCTCTAAAAGTATGGTTGATTAATGAAATTTATATGAAAGAAAGATTTGTGTGCTAATTTTATTTGCAATTTGAACTTCTTAATCGGTTGTTGTGTTGGCCATTTTATGCTAAAATGTCAATGTGATTATGCTCACATAGACAACTTCCACATATATGTAAATAAATTCGATCATTTTCGATTATTTCACCAACCCATTTTTGTTTACAACTTTTCTTTGCCATATTAATTAGTTATCAATACCATATTGTTTTCTTTGAAGATTTTAGTCAAAAAAGCTAACATTCAGCTTATTTGTGCGGTCTAAAATAAAGGATTTTTATGACTTTTAGAGGCTATAATTGTTTGAACTACTTGTCATTATAAAAAAATAAACAAAAATGAAAAAGAGGTGATTCATAGCAATGAAGACCAAGAAGATTCCCACTCCAAAGCAAATAGAAGAGGGGAGAGGGTCAATTATTAGTTCCAACATGGCTGCAGCTAATCAAGTGTGACATAGGTACAACAAAATTAATCACCTTTTTATAGACTTAAATTAATGTAATCATAGAGGCCCTTATGCATGATACTTGTGTCAAACTCAAGCTTATTATAAGTTCTATTTGGTCGGCTCTACATGTGTATATGTTCACTATGAGGAATCATGGCTAACAATAAAACTGAGGAAGCCACTCAAGTAAGTGCTCAATCATGCCCTTTCTTGAACCATGCATGATTCTTGTGAGTATGATTAATTCGAAAGCACACAAAATATATATATATATATATATATATATATATATATATATATATATATTCCTTTATAGAATTGAGATTTGAGAAGTTGCACATAAATTTGTGGGTATATCCGTGAGAAGATAAAATGCCTCTTTGCTATCAAACTTGTCCAATAGCAGCACAAATAGTTAAATTATATATATAGACTGCTCATGCGCTAGCTAACATGTAAGCATGTGAGGAAATATTTGACTTTGAATCATTTATGAATGCTAATTATCTCACAAGATATAAATTATTTGTTCACAGGTACACTTTGCTGTAGTGTTTTATTTTATTTTAATACAAAGTATACAATTGTGTGGCCTGATCCATGTTAGACCTTCCACTAATTCTTTCATGGGCTATAGGGTAGGTATGTATTAGATAATTTTCCAGAATATTTGCCTCTCCCTATAACTTATTATACCGTGGCCTAATTTTAATAGCATATAAATGGAAATGAAACAATTTTCCCCCCTTTTTCAGTATTAGTTTATTGTTAATTTTTGAGATGCGTAAAATCTAATTGGCACTGAAAATTATACTCTAAATGGGCCGTACTCTAAATTGGACTGACTGTTCAGGCCCCTAAACCTTTACCACGTGATGATAATTGATTAATTAGGTTAATTAATAAAAAAATTGCTGATTAGATTGATATCTACAAAAGGATAGGGAAAAGTGATTGTTTCCCTCAATTGATATGTACTTAAAAGTATTGCAAAATTAGGAATCTTTCTTAATCTCTAATTCAAAATATCACCATGGAATAACAGCCAACCAGAAAATTGAATAAAACAAACATGTAAGACACCAATACAAACAAAATACCAAACAACTTTTTATCGAAGAAAAGATAAAAGACCAAACAGCTAAGGACATATAGGAATTTTAAAGATCAGGGCTATGATATGAAGTCAAGTCACAAGTGGGGATACCCGTGACACAAAGGCTAATTTTGTCTATTGAGTTTTGAGATAGAAGAGAGGTACGTAACTAAAAACATCATTGATACGAATAGTTTTTATTAATGATTGAAAATATCAATAATAATTCAGTTTAAGTTCAGTTGATGACTTCAGCTCCTTTTAATTTTTTCTCCTTTCATAGTTTCTCTTTCTATAATTCAATGATTGCATTTTATCATTAAAATAAATGTTAAGAAGAACCAAAGAAAAATTAAAAAAATAAACATAAGTGAGATTCTTATACGAAATATAGCGATAATTAATTTTCTTTTTTATTTCCCTAGTTTAAGTACCGATAGAAGGATGTGATAAAATAAGATTTTTCCTTTTGGGCTAATCAAAAGACATCATTTACTTGGTCCAAGCAGGTCTCTAATGAAGGAGCCTATAAAGGAGGAAAGGGTGTGTCTTTTGGTTCATCCTTAATCCTAATTGTCTCAATTTTTGTCAACTCAGGCAATTTATGGGACACCATCACCAAAATCTAAAGAAAAAAAGTCAACTAAGGCAAGTAGTCAATTCCCTTTGGGCACTTTAGTCTTTAAGGCACATTTAATACGCAAGGGTAGTCCTATTGCTGAGAACTATACGCAAATCCGAGAATGGTATGCTTTTGTTGTATTACATTGCATTCATACCCAATATCTTGTCATTCAAGTTAGTTTTGCTTATTTAGTGGATTCACCTACCTTAATTTGTATTTATACGCATCTACAATTGGTTGCATTTTTTGGTAACTTTTGTTTGGAGAAATTCTTAATTATATATGTTGTTGGAAATAGGGCATTTTTTGTACCTGTATCCTTAAATATGTACTAGTTTTTCTGTAACATTTAAAATGAAGGTACAAAATAATGTTGGTTCAAGTAATTGAGGTGATAACATTCAATACTATAGAACAAAAGTGTTTTGTTCTATGTACAATTTTTTTTAGGTATTCGGGGACAAAGAATTTTTTTTATAGGTAAGTATATATATATACCACCTCAACTATGTATGTCATTCATATTTACCATTGAAATCACGTTTTTAATGTTATAATTGAGGTTATCCACCTATATACTTAATAGTATTATTTAGCAGGAATCTCTCTTGCTAAAAAAATTCTCTTTTTTACCTAATTAGTAGGATTAAAAGAAAAATTATAAATGAACACTCCATCTTTAGGTGCACGGGTGAAGAAATGAAACTGATAGAGAGAATGGAGATGCCATAAGTGAAGTAAATGAAGAATAAAAAAGAGATAAAAAAATTTTAAAATCATGTGTCACATCTCCATATATATCCCTTTTTTATTCCCTTAATAAAAAATTGACACTTTAATTGGTAGCATCCAACCATATAAGACGAAAAATAAAAAGGAGAAGAGATGTGAAGGACACAAAACTTATACTTATCAAATTTTGACGGAAAATTAAAGTGATTGGTAATTGCATAGTAGTGACCGCAAATTATATAGTGCACACAGTTGCAAAATGAGCGGTAAGGGAATATATTTTGAGATCTCTATAAATAGAGATCTTGAGAAACCATTGAAGCCAATCAACCAAGCAAGAAGCAAAAGTGTGTGTGCGAGAGAGAGAGAGAAATAGAGAGTGAGAGTAAATCCCAAAAAGTGAGTGTGTGAAAAAAATACACCGAGTATTTTTTTGGGTATCATCTCTAGCACTCCTTAATAATATAAGTTGTAGTATTTGAATAGAAATGAGTCTCATTGGAAAATATTATATTTGTATCTCTTGTATAGGAAAGTGTGAAAAAAATATTGTAACTGTCCTTAAATATAGTGTAATATTTTTCAAAATTTGTTTCGTGATTTTTTTTGTCTGTATAGAAGAGTTTCCATCTAAAATATTTGATCCACATATGCACGCATATATGCACACACAATCATACACACATATTAGCAAGTATTTTATGCATTGCACAATATTTTAAATATTTTTAAAAAATAGTAAAATAAAAATTTGAAATTATAAATGAGATGTATAAATTGTGAAAATAAAGAATCTAATATGATATTTTTAAATTATCATATCCTTTGATATAATTTAAAAATAATAATTTGAATTCAAATAAATATTAACAGATAATTAGTTTCAATTCATGATTTAATTTGACTCTAAATATTAAAGGATATATATTTTGAATTATAGTTTAATTTAGATATCAAGGAATAACTAGTTTGAATTTGAATATATAAATTAATGTGAAGGGTTAAATGATAATTTAAATTTAATAAAGAGTATAATAAAAAAAAATAAAAAGGTCATATGGAGTTTTTTTTAGAAAGTCGTGTGGTTTAATGTAAGAGTCAAAATAGTAAGTGGGTGTTTCATGTTCAAAAGTCAGGACTATAATTTAATATATAGAGTTTAATATTATTTATAATTTTCCATTACTTAGGATCTTCTATCTACTGTCAAAAAAATTAAGGAAACTCTAATATGTGTTACTAATTATATGGACTATTTTCTTTTATCTATTACTATATATTTATTCTATGATTTTGTTTAGCTTAGAACCAATATTAATTAAATTCATATATCATCAACTTTCATCGACTCTAGAGTCAAATTGGAGTCTAAATAATTGACTCCAATAGCAATTAGGTTATGTCTGGATTTCTTATGATGGAGGGAATGAAATGAAACAAAATAGAACAAAATGAGGAAAATACCACAATACCACATGCTGAGGCCTCTACCATTAATTAGCTTAGATCCAATCAACTAGGAAGATGGCATAAAGAAGCAAAGCTTTAGGGAATTATTACCTCTAAAAAGCAAAACACTACCAATAGGAAATTTCACGTGATTGTGTACCCATCCCATCCCTTTCTGTCTGCCTCTACTTCGGATCATCTCTCACTTGTCATTACTCCTTTTTCATTTTGGAAGATTCCACATTTGGAAGTGAAGCTATATATGGATATGGAAAAGAAACTGATGCTAAAAGAGTAATGAAGGCTGCAATTTCTCGCAGGCGTCCATATCTATTGTTATTTGTTGGATACTTTTGGAAGAAATAGGACTTTGAATTTTTGGGAATGTGGAAAGAACATAGATGATAGAATCCACTTTTCCAAGTGGACCACATTTTTCCGAGTCACTGTATTTTACATAACACACTACTTCAATTCTCCCTCCCTCGTCAATCCCTTTTATTTTTCTTATTGAGAGACTCAAATTATTCATCATTAATTCTTTAGACACTTTACCCACGCTCGATATATGAGATCTGTATAAGGCAATGATCATTATTATGTTCGATCATCCAATTCAATTCAACGCAACTGTTCACAGGCTTGGCTGGGGTTACTCTCACATGGGGCTTTACAGGTCTGTGACTAGCAATATGGGCTTTCGTTGATCGGAAGTCCACTTTTTAACCGTTATCTCAGATATAATAAATAAGCTGGTATGTGATATTACATTTAATCCAATCACTAAAAGATAAAATATAGAATAGCAACCATCCCATCAGCCCTTGAAGAGTAGATCAACGTGCAGTTGTTGCATGAACAGTTGATGGCAAGTTTACTAATTAAATACATAATTCAAAATTGGGTTCCCATCTTAATCATCTTGAATTTCTCATGTTCCTGAAATCAAGAGAGGAAACAAAGAAAACCAGCCACTTAAGCTTTCAACAAAGAAAGGATTATAACCCAGAAACCAACTTGAGCAACATAGCTAAAAGGTGCATGTATTAAATACGAATAAATGCCAACATGAAGCATTGCCGTTCATACAAGTAATGATGTGAATTAACTCGCAAAAACTCTTCATGGAAATGTGAATCAAATAACAAATCGCTTTCACTGAAAATATATATCGAGCAGA
Source organism: Sesbania bispinosa (assembly GCA_026901365.1). Classification (NCBI taxonomy): domain Eukaryota; kingdom Viridiplantae; phylum Streptophyta; class Magnoliopsida; order Fabales; family Fabaceae; genus Sesbania; species Sesbania bispinosa. The sequence continues at coordinate 70,319 of QLOH01000431.1, forward strand.
GTTGTCATTTATCAATAGCGGCAAATAGCAGTGCTGCAGTGCTGAACTTCTGCCGATACCTAAACCCAGTTGCAGAGTGTTTTTAGTGTTTTGGCCAATATAGTGTGACATCATGGCCTGAATAGCGGCCACAATGCTTCTGCAGAGATTGAAATCTCTGTTTTGACTTTCTTTTTGAATTAAAGTTCTGTTATATGCTCACTTAAATTAACAAAACAAAATCTTTATTTAACCCACACATATTCAACTGCTTCCCCGATTGAGGGTGTTTTGGTTTCTCAAGACCTGTGGCACATAGAAACCAAATTTTAGGGTTTGCAGCACTTCTCCCCACCAGAGTGCAATGGCTGATGAGTTGCAGCCTCTATTAACAAAAAATCAGGGATTTTGAACTAGTAGGTCCCTGTTCCTTCACCCACCGCATACTTCTGAAGCACTTTAGGTTTAGTTCTTGTTTTGTTGCTAAACCGCACAGAGGACTGTTCACTCGTCTCTGTTCTGTTGCCCACTCATTTTCTGGCCACACACCCTTTTCACAGCTATTGCCACCTAAGTTGGAGGTCCTGTTTCACAGCTTCAGTTGGCACCTGAGTTGGAAATCCTCCCACCTTTGGCAAGATTCCTCCCAAGTCCCTACAGAGCCTTCATTGTTTACTTATTGTTACTAGTTAAGTAGTTATGCCTTATATTAATAATGATTTTAAGCCAACACTTTTGTAGTAATGGTGAATGTCCTAAGTTTTAGAGTACGAGTTTCAAGCATTATGTGTACTAGAAACTATTTGCATTGTATCTGCTATTATTGTAGTAGCAGCTGTCCTGTGATCCACTACGCTGCTGTTGTTTTTGGGGTTGGTCACTCCATACTGCTGTCCGAGATTAACTACCTTGGGATTGGCTATAATTTGTGCACTGCTGTGCCCACACACACTTTCCTAGGAACCAGGTAGTCATGTAGAGTACACATGCTTAATGGCTTGAAGCAGAACAAACCTGTAAATGATGATTTTGCTGGGATGAGATTTGAACACAGCTTTAGTTGAAGGCTCAATCTTGAGGTTTCATGGCAGGGAAGAGAAGAACCTCCTGTAACCGAAAGGACAGAAGATTGTAAGAAATTGCTAAAATAAAGTGAGCATCATATATAGAGAGAGAGTAAGAACCTTGATATTCTGTGAATCAGTCAATAACATGGCCAACCGATCAATACCCATACCCCAACCAGCAGTCGGCGGCAAACCATACTCGAGAGCTGTACAGAATGTTTCATCTAAGGCCATTGCTTCATCATCACCTGATTGCCGATCCTGAGACGTAAAACAAATAACAAATAACAATTACTACTAATTTTATTTTATTGAGCATAATCATTTTTTAGTTTATATCAAGTCGTATCAAATCTCATTACCTTGAGTTGTTCAGCAAATCTTTGTCGTTGTACTACAGGGTCATTCAATTCAGTATATGCATTGCAAAGCTGAAAAAAAGAAACAGTGATCAGAACTCAAAAGCATGAATCAATATTTTTTAAAAGAATTATCACCTAAATGTCATTATCTTACTTCACGTTTATTAACAAATAATTCAAAACGTTCAGTCAGGCCTGGTTTTGATCTGTGCCACTTCGCCAAAGGACTCATTATCTCAGGATGGTTTATGATGAATGTAGGATTCACACACGTTTCTTCCAAAAAGTGTCCCACAAGCTGCAATATGAAAAAAATACAATCATATATCCTGCAGACATCTCATACAGGGGGGCTCAAAAGAAGGAACAAAGACACATGAACAAAGTGCAGGCATTAGAATTGTGCACATTTAAAACTGAACTTACGCCTAAAATTAAGTAACATGTTAAGTCCCACATTGCCTAGAGATAAGGCCAAATTATAGTATATACTATACAAGACTTGGGCAACGCTGACTCTACATGCTAGCTTTTGGGGTTGAGTTAGGCCTAGTCCAAAATTTAAGATGGTATCAGAACCTATCCTAAATTATCCATTGTTATTGGGCCGTCACCCATAGATGTCCAGTCCTACAAACTTCACGCTCTAGATGTCCAGCCCTAGCGTGACCGCGTGAGGGGTGGGGGTGTTAGAGTCTCATATTACCTAGAGATAAGGGCAAATTACAGTATATAAAACTTGGGCAATCCTTACCCTACAAGTTAGCTTTTGGGGTTGAGTTAGACTTTACTGAACCTGCAGCCACATTATTCTCATAGGAATTAATGTTACATTTCATTAACTAAATAGAATCGCTAGAGCCCTTTACTGACAAACAAAGTGATATTCTTGGAATGGCTAGCTGCTGTTATACAAAAGACTAGAATGTCTAAGTTCTATCCCCCTCCCTCTCATTCATATCCATTTCATTCTCCCAAGTCCCAACCATAACATAGAAAACTAGTGCATTTTATCCATCATCCGAACTCTTATCCTGGTCTAATCTGTTAATCAACTTAAATCATGCCCGAAACTCCACAATATAAGTATGACATGACATAGTAAAAACCATAGATAAACAGTGCCATAAAAAATTTCTCCACTACTACAAGAAAAAAAGTACAAGCAGCTTTTACATGAAAACAAAAATTAAAAATAAAGGAGATTATATTCAAAAAAGGGAAAAGGGAAAGGAGATTACTTTATCCAACAAACGAACAGTTGTTTCAGGAGGAGGACATTTGATCTCATACTTCAAGCATGCATCCTTCAGATATTGATTAGTTTCCTCACTTGACAAGTCTTTGGGAATACTGAGGCCTGCTATCTTCTCTAATCCTTCAATCATGTCAATCCTTCTATAACAATAAAAAATCCAAATCAATCATTCAAAAATAGAATAGAATTATAATGACCATCAATGGCCAGAAAATGTACACCACACACCTGAAAGGTGGAGTGAAGTCAATTTCAATAGGATCCTTATCAACCCCATCTGCATGATACTTGATTTTATAGCTGCCATTTGTAAGTTCCTTCACCATACCTATTTAAAGGTTTCCACATCATGAGATTAAGCAGTCGAGGGTTGATTATAAGATATACGAAAGAGAATCAATGTGACAATCAAAAGACCTTGGTAAATTCTCACCACTTAACATTTGCTCAGTTAGATCCATTAAGTCATTGTAGTCCTTATAAGCCATATAGAACTCACAGGTAGTAAACTCAGGATTGTGAGTCAAATCTATACCCTCATTCCTAAATTGTTTACCAATTTCATAAACACGATCCAGCCCACCAACAACCAACTCCTTAAGATAGAGTTCTGGAGCAATTCTCATGAATAGCCTCATGTTAAGTTCGTTGTGATGAGTCACAAATGGACGGGCTGCAGCTCCACCAGCAATCATGTTCATCATAGGTGTTTCAACCTAAAAGTGGTGGAAAAAGAGTAGATGAATGGAAGGAAAGAAACCATAGGCACCCAGCATCAGAATACTCTCAGACACAGAACATACCTCCAAGAAATCAAGGTCATCAAGGAACCTCCTAACATAAGCAATGATTTTAGACCTAGTCTTAAATATTTCTCGAACCTCAGGATTAAGCATCAAGTCCAAATGGCGTAGCCGATATCTTGTTTCCTATAAAAAAAGATAATTAATTGAATAAGCCATATTAATGTCGGTACATAAATCACCAAAGGAGGAAGGTAAATCGTATTCCAACATTTTCTCGCTTATGTAAGTGTATCTACCTCAGACCCTAGTTTAACCCTCTCAAAAAAGGTTCCAAGAACATGAAACAGTATCTGGCACAAAAGTTCTTAAAAGACTAAAAACAATGAAAGTATCCACCAGAGCATATTTCATGAAAATAATACCTGATCTTTCAAAATGTAAGTTTCAGGATTCCGTGTACATCCTGGTACCCAGGGATTTTTCTGCAGATCATCAAAGAAGCAATAACGTCATTGTCTATGGTCATCAAAGAGCATAAAACATAAAGGAATTGCACTGACTTTCAAAGTTGCATTATCAGCAGCAGCAGCAGATTTTTGCCTTGGCATCATATGCAGACAATGAGACAGCACAACAAAAGTCTTGGGGAAAATACTAAGCTCTCCCTTCTTACTTTTGCCTGGATAATCACACATGGGAAAACTGAATAAACTGATTTGTATAGAGTCAACAAATTTACAATTCAGAATATAATACTGGAGAATAGAATGCATCCTGACTCTGGAACATTAAAATAGAAATTAGCAGGAGTTAGACCTTTATAATGAATGCAAGTACAGCTAATATGCTTCCAAATTTTGGCAATCAGCAACTACTTTCACAGTGATTCTTGTGCTTAAGATGGTTCCCAATTGTGTGAGCAGCAATGGGGAATCTTTCTAGTCTTAAGACAAAATCATCTAATAATAAGCAAATTATCATAATTTCTAATAAGAATTTTTATCTTAATTTATTCATATTACAATAATCCATATTATTCTTATTACGAGTATTTATTGTCAAATTCATAGAATTAGAGACAGACCTTACATGGAATAAAGACAAAGTAAAACAAAAGAAGTTTAGAGCATTGAAAGCATATAGCATCCCAAACCTGGAAATCCAGTGATACCAACAATATCGCCCCGCTTCACATTAGAATGGAATTTAGAAAACTCGGCCTCATTCAAGTCTGATTTACTGCAAAGGAAATATAAAAAGAAAATAAAATATAGGATCTAGAATAAGAAAAAAAGGCACCACTAAGGCAGCATTAAAACATCTTCACAAACTGAAAATCCAAACAGATGCATCTAAGTCAAACGTCAAAGTAACACAGAATACTACAGAACATCACAATATGATGCAACTTCTTAAAGCTACATTTTCCATATTTGAATTATTACCATTAAATATTTATCCTTTGTGACTCTTGCACAGGACAGGAGCGCATAAACAAAGTAGTATACAGAAAAGCATGCAAAATCAATGGTACCAGATTAAGAGACTTCCCTTCTTTACATATTAGCCTGTGGTTTGTGTGTAATTAAATTATAAAAGACCCAAAAGGACAAGCAGATCATTCTAATGAGTGTAAAATAAAATTGTATGACAAGAGTCACCAGACTTCAATAAGATATTATTTCAGATTATATAGTGTGTGCATCATTGATCAACAAACCAGGCCGAAGCAGCTGATTTAATCAATAAAATAGTCAGGTATCCAGTCCAACAAGAACTAGTTGAACCTATCCAAAACCAGTGGAAAACTGGGAAGAATAACCAGTTTGAACCAGTTGTTTTTTATTTTTTGTATTTTTTTTTTCAAAATTAATTCAACCAAGAATATTTCTTCATTAAATAGGGGCCTAATTACAAGCTACAAAAAACCCATGTGGCATTTTTACTATATGGCCTCTCCTTATTGATTTTTCAAGTTATCAGATATGTATGATCATTTTATGTAAATTAACTTGATTTCTTATAATTTTATGTCATCTTATTACTTAATATATTATATAATACCAAAAATATATTTAATTATCTTGGTCCAACCACGGTTCAACCAATGAACCATGAACCAATGTCTCCATTGGTTTAATTGTTGGTCTGGTTTTTAGAACACTAGTTGACTAATATTTCAGTTTTCAGATTATTCTTCTCATTTAATCATTGGACAAATTGTTCAATAGTGGCCAATAGGGTTTTCACATGGTTCAACAAAACTAAGCATCTAAAAAAAAAACACTCTGCTAAGTCACAACTCACAATCAATCAATAGACAAGAAGCAACTTTTTAATTAAAAGATATTTTAAAAATTGTAATAATTATGAAATTTTGAGAGGAAAAAAAAAGGTAAAAACCTAAAAAAAAAACTATTTTAGAGCTTTTCTTATAAGCTAAAAATTAGTAGCTTCTGAAAAAAGCTCTATAAAAAACAGCTGCATCATAAAATCAGTTCTTTTGAGCTTAAACAAACAGGCTTAAAATTCCACAAAACAACCATGTAGCATAAAGTGTCTAATAGTTGATACACATGAATTTGATACATTGTTTTGTACCACCGTCATCTCTACATGTGCAATATTGAAGATAACAATGTTGCATACCTTGCATCAGCCATAACCTGAACCTTGAAGCCACCACCATGCAGGTCATAAAAGACAAGCTTTGCACCAGAGGCACGCTTGTGCATGATACGGCCTGAAATGCATAAAGACTATTATTATCAACATATATAGCAACAAAAGCAACCACCAAATTTAAATGAAGACATCAACAAAGAAACTGCTGACTACCAGTCAAAGACACAGGGACATCCTCCAGGTGTTGCCCATTGCTTAAACTTTCATATTCCTTGATGTATTGAGCAATAGACATAGTGACAAAGAACTTGTGAGGATAGGGGTTATTCCCTTCTGCTTTCTGAGCTGCAAGATACTTTAGCCTATTCTCAAGGTATTGCTGTAGTGAAAACGCCACCCAAAAAAATAACTCACCAAATATTCCATCGCTTAAATAACCACTTGGAATTATTGCAATGACAAAATGGAGCTAGAGCTATACCGTTGGGTCCATATCATCATCATCAGCAGCTGCAGCTGATGATTTGTTATCTTTAGCACTTTGCATTTCAGCAGCCTGGAAAAAATAAATAATATCATCAACATATTATAAACAAAATTCCATTTATGATCAGAAATTAAAATCCAAATGCAAAGAATAAATTCACACAACATCTTACTGAAACATACAGAAACAAATGTTTAAATAAAAAGAAAATCACTACTAATCGAAAGTAACATCATCAGTTGATTATAGTGTCCTGAAACATGGAAATGAGAACTACCTTTTTGGCCTTCTCCTCCTCCTTGCGCTTCCTTTCCTCTTCCCTCTGTTTGTTCTTCAGTTCTCGCTTCAATGCACTGTAAACAAAGCCACAATCAAATAATAAATATAATAATAAATTCAATGGTGGTGGTGGTGGTGAAGTCAATTTTGTGTAGGGAAAAAGCTTTTGAGTACTCACTTCTTGCTTAGGGTTTCGCCGGTGCCGGTAGCCGGTGGCTCCGAAGGAACTTCCATTGTTGGTAAGGAAAGAGAGTCGCCGGAAGAGTTTGGGATAGAGAGAGGAATTTCTAGGGTTTTAAAAAACGGCGGCGCTTATCTACGTTATGTATTGATTTAGACCAAGTTTCGGTTCTAACTTGTATTAGTCGGAACTGATCATGGTTAAGTATGTTTTACTTGTACTTATAAAATTAATAAATTTAAATTTTATTTATTTTTTACTTTTAAAAAATAAAAAAATTGTATTTTTAATTCTCTAATCTCTATTAATTAGTGAGATATTAAAAATATATTATTTTTATTAAATGTAGGGATTAAAAATAAATAAAAAATAAAGTTAAATTTTGAAATTTTTAAGGACGAAAAAAAAAAAAAAAAAAAAATAATAATAATAATAATAATAATAATAGCCGCAAATTAACGCCAACTCGTACCAGCACTGATTCTTGGAACCAAACTTCATTTCACCAATTCATTCGAATTTTAAAAGTAAGTAGTGAACCACTCAATTCTTTGTAATTGTATTGTAGTGCCATAGCCATACATACATGGTGGTGGCATTGGTATTGGTTAATACTTATACTTAATAGTAAAATAACAAGACACTAGCCAATTAAAAAGCGACAGCACACATAAACTTGTAATAAATACTTTATAAGGATACTCACCGTTTTTTTAGTAAATTAGCACACCGGTCCCTCACTCTTGGGGGACCATGCAGTTTCGTCTCTGACTTTCTCAAAATAGCACTTTAGTTCTTGATTTTATTAAAACATGCACTTTAGTCCCTAAAATGCATGTTTTTTTAATAAAGTGAAGGACTAAAGTGCATGTTTTTAATAAAATAAGGACTAAAGTGCATGATTTTTAATGAAGTATGGACTAAAGTGTTATTTTAAAAAAGTCAGGACAAAACTGTATGGTCCACCATACTCTTTATATATATATATATATATATATAGATAAATAACGGGGCCTAAAGGCCCAGAGGATACTTACTGTCAGGATTAAACTTACACATCTATTAGGAATAAATTTGATTGCAATCTTCATCCTTTTTTTATTCTTATCACATGTAATATTCCATCTTGCATTATTTAGTAATAATGCGCTCAAGCAGGGCTAGGCTATTCACACTTTCACAGTCCCTTTTTTTTTTTAAGTTAAAATAGAAGGAAACCAAAGCATTTGCTAAATCAGTCTGTTGTGCTAAACGAGATTCTTGTTTTATGTATTTTGATAAATATATTTTCTTTTGTGTAATTTTAAATTGGATAAACTCATATAAAAATTAAAAGTAATAAAGAAAGGGAGTGGGTCTCAAAATCAACAATTACAAGGAAAAAAAATATGTAAACTAGCATATCGGTCCCTATTTTTTTTAAAATAGTGTAATTTAGTCCTTAAGAAATAGAAAACTCTTAGTCCCTGACTTTTTAGTTTTTCTTTCAATATAGTCCAATTGTGTGTTTTTCATTAATTTTTTTATGATATGTCACATTTAGTGACACTCTATCACACTGTTTGTCATTGAGGCACAAAAATAACGTTATTGATATTGAGACCTTCCAATGAAAAAAAGAGGGAAAAGAGAGAAAAGGGGGGAGAATAGGGAAGCACATGATTGTTGGAGTTGAAGTCTTTTAAGCTATAAATTTGACAAAATCACATCATTTTTGTGTCACGTTAGACACGTTAGTGACAAACAATGTGACAGAGTGTCAATAAACGTGACACGTCGTAAACAAATTAACGGAAAACATACCGTTGGATTATAATGAAAGAAAAAGTAAAAAGTCAGAGACTATATTGAGGTTTTCTATTTTTTAGAGACTAAATTGCATAACCCTAAAAAAGTCAGGGACCGATTTGCTAATTTACTCGAAAAAATATTGACAACGTGCAGATTAAATTAAGTAGCTATTGAAAACCTTTAAATATTAGAACCATTCGGAAAAGATTATTAGCAAGGGATTAAGTGTAGAATTGGAAGAATGTGTAGAGAAGGAGTTGGTCGATTCCAACGAGCCTCGAGATATTCATTTGCAAATTTATTGGATTAATATCAGTATTCTCTCTCCCCTAGAGTTAAGATGAGAAAAATAATATTTATCAAAAAAAAAAATGAGAGAGTAATAAATAAAGAAAATTGGAGAAAATTTTTCTTGTAATTGTTTAGAGCTTTACCAAAACTATTAGTGTGTTTGATAAGACATTTTAATTAGATGAAAATTAAAATTGATAGCTAAAATATCTTTTTTAGATAACTATTAGCTTTTAAATAGTTTTTTTAGAAGCTACTCGAGGTATTTTAAAAAAAAGTCTTGTTTTTAACTACCAACTGAAAAAATTTTACAATCGTATCTCTCAACAACTTTCATTCATCACTATTTAATAATTAATAATGTCATTATATGTCATTTTATCATTTTTAGCTAGTTCAAAAACTAGTTATATAAACCACTTTCAATCAAATCAACTAACTTCTCAATTTTCATCTAACTTTTCAACTTCCAGCTCATCAACATACTCTTAAATATTAATATACATAGGGCGTACCTAGCAGACACAAGGCGTATCAAGCAGGCACAGGGCGAACTTGGCAGCATAGCATATCCTATAGAGTGAACATGGCATCATACCGTACCTTGCAGAGCGAACCATGATGAAGCAAAGAGGAAAAGCCGCATGAATAAATTGACGCCTCACCAGTAAGGGATGAGTATATGACAAAATCCAATCCCCAGTTTAGATTGCACATTACAGCACTACATACTGCATGTGCAAGGGGGCAAATGTTGTGGATTGGTTTCCAGAAAATAAAGACAAAGAAAATGACCAATGGAAAGTAGGACGATACAACATAATAAGCTGTCAGATCCTGCATGTTGTCAGCAAAGGAAACAAATACAAGTTATCAGAAGACAAATGCAGGTGAACACGTCAGAAGGCAGACTTATACCAAAAAGGAGAAACCACTTTGTCTCCAAAGGAAAGACAACCAATATTAACGCAAAAGAAGAAAGTGGAACGGCTGTGCAAAGAAAAGGCGTAAGCAATGGTCCTCAGAAGGCGTATTTTGTCAGTGTGTGATTAAAAGTAAAGTATCCAATGTAAAACAAGCCTTGGATCCCAAGTTTGTTGTAATATATATATATATATATATATATATATATATATGAGTACCATGGGGCAACCAAAGGCAGACAGAACATGAATAAAATCCCATATTTTGTAATTGCGCTTCTCTAAGAAATAGAACCCAATAATCTTTAACCTCATTAATTTCATATTTGATCCGAAACATTTGGCAACTCCACTGGGGAAGCATGGTTGCAATGGGTAGAAAAAATTGAAAAAAAAACACGATTAAGATTTAGTGAAAGACCCATTCAAATGGAAAAAATCGGGCCAATGATAAACACGCCCTCATCTAGTTCCCACATCCCTCCGCTGCCATGGGCATATACTTATACACAGAAATCATATCATATTTGTGGAAGCAGAACCCCATGAGAGAGATCAAACTAGGGTGACGAAGCTGGCAAAGCAACTCAATTTCGTTCATGAACTCTTCTTCCTCACCAAAGTTTTTACTCATTCGCTCACTGCTGCTGTATATTTGTGCACCATTACGGAGTTCGAAAGGATCTATATATGCTATACCAGAACCTCCTACTCTAATTATTAGATTTCTTGGTTGATCTCCTAATATATGAAAGAGGAAAATGATGGCATAACTCCTCTATTACTGTTAAAAATTGCCTATGGCTCTGAGATGAACTTGTATGCTTCGAATGGCACATCGTCCAATTACCTTCTTCCTCTCCTTCCTCGTCGTTAGTCATCTCTCTCCAGCTACCGCGAGAAGCCGCAACACCACCACACTGGAACTGAGTCGTGCCTCCGCTGCAACTGCCGCATCTCTGTCGAGTTCTAACGACGTTGCGGGCCCCCTGCGAGCATTATGTTGTTGCGTGCGCGCTGCTGAAGGCTCAACTCTCACCCACGTCGATGCCCTCGTCGGCGCTGTGATGTAGTACCCCTCCTTCTCCACGGTCAAGCGTGAATGCTTCTACTTGTCGCAGGAGGCCCAGTCCTCATTCGCTGTCATGCACGGCTGCACGAGTTGCATAAAGTTTAGCCTTCTTTTGCATCCATGAAAGTTCAGTCTATATCTCGGTGCTATGAGTTTCTAAGATCGGGATACAACTGTCCAAAATTTATGGCATGTTAACGAACGTCGCGGAAGTGCTCGCAACTTTGGTAGCTTTTGTTGTCGTCAAAGCCACACTTTTGGCAACGATTTCAGATTATAAAAGGTATTCTGGAGCGCAAATGCAACACAAGGCTCAAACGAAAGGCGGGAAGATAATCCAGGTTGGAAAGATCAAACCATTATTATGATAGATGCATTTTTATTGCTCATGTTATTATTGAATGTTATCATGTGATCATTTCATAAGTCTGTAAAACACTAAGAACATTGACATATATAAAAATTAAACAACACTTGTCGCATGAGTTACAGAAGAAACAATAATGTTCAATGTTAAAAAAAAAGAAGAAGAAGAGATAAGCATTTTAAATGGCAAAAAAATACTTCACAACATAATTTACGCCTCGACTCGACTAAAATTGTGGAAGAGATTACACCCACTATACGAATTTACATGAATAATAATAAATAATAATAATAATAATAATAAATACATATTGCGGGTTTAAGCGAATAACTTAGGAGAGAATTGTGGGCGCTCTCCTCAAGGACGCTTAGAACCTAACACGTCTAGCTACAACGCGGGTTTAAGCGAATAACTTAAGAGAGAATTGCGAGCGCTCTCCTCAAGGATGCTTAGAACCTAGCACACCTAGCTATAACGCGGGTTTAAGCGAATAACTTAGGAGGGGTTACAGGCGTACCCTCCTCAATAACGCTTAGAACCTAGCATGCTGAAAAATATATAAATATTACGAGCTTTATACAAATAACAAAAACTACAATGTTACTTACTTCACAATTGGCAGGAAACGCCTTGAGAGCTACAAACGCAAAAAGCGTATCAGAACATACAATGAAAAAGGAACCCAATCTACACAGAAAATCATACAAAAAGACAACATTTGAAATATGAAAGACTTGCATTCATATTAAGAAAGTTGTGTGAATCAAAAGGAAAGTATCATGTTTAGCCCTGATTGGGCATTTTTCAATTTTACTGATTAATGATTGTGATGATTCTGACTCACGAAGAGATATTTCTCTCGATCAATTTTAGCCTTTTACAGCTTCAATTATCCTACTCAAATGAAGCAAAAGAAATTATAATATCGCCCCCCTCAAGGGTGTGTATTGGCAAGAACGCCCCAGGCAAGGAACCACAACGAAGAGCGTACCATAGTACGCAACAAAGAAATTCACCATGTGAAGGAAGGCGTAGCCATCACGACTTGATCCTAATGCCATTAAATTATATGTGTTCAGGCAGGGACAAAAAACATTGTCAGAAGTACACCCAGACTTAAAATTAATGAATCTGATAGGTATGAAAACGTGCTTCTTGAAAAGCGTTTTGTATTTTCCCCGAAAGCGTCTTTTGAAGGCATCTTCAAAACCTCGATTATTATCACCCTAATGCTTTAGTCATTTTAAGGCATCGTGATCTATTATCTTGAAGGCATCATTGACATTTCATGCATGAACATTTAAAAAAACTATATTATTATCCTGTTTAATCTTTGGTATGTTGATTTAAACAATCTGGTGAGCAAACGGTTTATTGATACACTGGTAAAGTGTTTGGGCACGCTTTCTGTATGTTTGACCTTCGCTTATATATAAAAATTTACACATGAAAGCCCTCATAGAAAATACTTGAGATATTCACTTTATATTATCGCCCTTTGATGATTTAAATATCCTAAGTATCAAATAGAAATGACGACCAACGCCCTTTATAGGTAAATAATTAAGGTTTAATTACCAACTCATACTTCAATTATGATACATTGTTGGATGCTTAACTTCACCCTATTGAGAATGATTCAAAAGAAGGTTATAGATAGTGAAAGCCAGCATCTTTAGATGTCTGAATGAAAGGAGAAGAAGTACGTTGAAGATGTGATGACGAACATGAAACTTTTGCACCTTGAGAGAAGCAACCGCCTCCCAAGTGCAGGGGGGCAAATGCCGTGGATCCAACCCATAAAATACGCCCTTAGAAGACCGAAATGAGACAAAGATCAAGAGGACCCCAACGAAAGGAGAGCGGAAATGTGCAAATGGCTAGTTGTCTCAATCAACTAAGATAAGGAAGCTTACACGGATAAAAAACTCAAGAGACATAATGAAGGACGCCTCCCCGCAGAAGATCACTGGGCGTACATCAAAAGGCAAACACGTAGCAGACACAGGGCGTACCTAGCAGACACAGGGCGTATCTAGCAGGCACAGGGCGAACCTGGCAGCATAGCATATCCTACAGAGTGAACCTGGCATCATACCGTACCCTGTAGAGTGAACCATGATGAAGCAAAGAGAAAAAGCCGCAGGAAAAAATTGGCGCCTCACTAGTAAGGGATGAGTATATGACAAAACCCAATCCCCGGTTTAGATTGCACATTACAACACTACATACTGCATGTGCAAGGGGGCAAATGTTGTGGATTGTTTCCAGAAAATAAAGACAAAGAAAATGACCAATGGAAAGTAGGATGATGCAGCATAATACGCTGTCAGGTCCTGCACGCTGTCAGCGAAGGAAACAAATACAAGTTATCAGAAGACAAATGCAGGTGAACATGTCAGAAGGCAGACTTATACCAAAAAGGAGAAACCACTTTGTCTCCAAAGGAAAGGCAGCCAATATTAACGCAAAAGAAGAAAGTGGAATGGCTGTGCAAAGAAAAGGCGTAAGCAATGGTCCTCAGAAGGTGTATTTTGTCAGTGTGTGATTAAAAGTAAAGCATCCAATGTAAAACAAGCCTTGGACCCCAAGTTTGTTGTAATATATACATGAGTACCATGGGGCAACCAAAGACCGACGGAACATGAATAAAATCCCATATTTTGTAATTGTGTTTCTCTTAGAAATAGAACTCAATAATCTTTAACCTCATTATTTTCATATTTGATCCGAAACAGAGACTAAAATCAAAATTTGACAATTTTTTAGGGACTAAAAATGTATTTAACTCTATTCTTTAAGATCCAAGACCAAAACTTAATTTTTTTATTTTATATAAATCCTTTTAAAGGAATTTTTTGGTCCAAACTAAATTACATCAAACAAGGCTTGAAAACAAGCCCAAAAAAACCGAGGTTAACACTAAAAGAAGAACCACTTAGATAAGCCTACGAACCAATCTCACATGTAATAGAGAATATTGGAAAAGATAGAAGATACATATCACAATTCTTATCGGGAAAAAATTCTCAAAAACCCTAAAACAAGATCTATGAGAGACCCCCACATTGCAGAGACCGATCACGCCCCAAGATTTTCTTACAAGATCACAAAACTTTCTCCAACTCTGAGACCTCATATCACCACGACATCTATTTAAATGCCCTTTCGCCTTTTTAATGACAAGAATTTTGACCAATTTAATAGCATTTTTTTTTATTTCATGGATTTTTAACCTGCTTTCCTCTGTTTTGTAGAGGAACAATGGATTTAAGTTAAAGAATAAATGCCGAACTTAATTCTTCAAAAATTAAGGTATTGGCACATCAATATTCTAAAAATTTTTGTTATCCAATCAGCCTATTAAATATTAAAGTATCATGATATTAGATTTTAAAAAATTATGAAATCAATCCTTTAAAAAATATGTAATTATCACTAAAATCACTCATATAGAGAATTAAAGTTATAACAAACAACAATTAATTTAGTGATAATTATGTTATTTTTTTATAGACTAATTTCATGATTTTTTTTATGTATCGATGAACAAAATTTTTAAAAACTAATATAATAACATTTTAATTTTTAACAGTAAAAATCTTTAAAATCTTAAATTAGACATAACCCTTGTCTTTATCTTTATAGTAACAAAAAAAAGAGGAATAATAGGATGTAAAATAACCCTTGTCTTTATCTTTATAGTAACAAAAAAAAGAGGAATAATAGGATGTAAAATAACCCGCACGGGTAATGTACTAATTTGAGATTTGAGATTTGAGATTAGAGATTATGTTATTTTCAATACCAGTCACTACTTTTCGCTATGGATCATCCTTTCTATCTTCCTTGCACATTCCCATTCCCTCATTTGTTCTCAAAAAAATCAAACCCCAATCCAATTTCTTTCAATCTCGTCCTTATTCTCAACTCTGAACACTGAACCAACTAACTCTCTCCTGAAACTCTTCTTCTGTCACCATTGCACTTTCCCGTGGCAATGGAGGGGACTCTCTTCCCTAATAGGCCAGTACTCCCAGTCCCTGCAAACCGACCAACACAAAAATTCAAGCCAACATTTCTACCCCCCACTCATTCTCCACCACCGCCACCACCTCCTTCCTTTCATTTTGATTCGCTTCTCCAACATCTCCAGCACCTCTCTTCTGCTCCCATCACCACTCACACCCTCACTCTTGTGCCTCCAACAAAGGACAATAGGACCCCTTTCCCTTCTCTTCAAATTCCCCTTCATGAAACTGAGCCACGGCTCCAACAGTCCCAGAGAAAGCGACCCACTTCGGATTCTGTCCCCAGAACTGATCACTACCAACTCGAGGATGCAAAGTTTGGATTTTTATCGGATAGGGGTAAGTTGCTGCTTAATTCAATTGTTGGGTCACCTTTGCATGATTTGAATGATTTCTTCAACTCTGCAAAATTTGAATTGCTTGAAGCTGATTTACAAAGCCTCTTGAAAGCTTTGGACCTTTCTGGTAATTGGGAAAGAGCCTTTTTGCTGTTTGAATGGGCTTGGTTGTATTTGGGGTCTGAGAATATGAAGTTGGACAATCAGGTTGTTGAACTCATGGTCAGAATATTGGGAAGAGAATCACAACATTCAATTGCGTCCAAGTTGTTTGATTTATTTCCTGTTGAAGAATACTCACTTGATGTCCGGGCTTACACCACTATTCTACATGCATATGCTCGCACTGGCAAGTACAAAAGAGCTATTGATATATTTGGGAAGATGAAGGAGACTGGTCTTGATCCAACTCTGGTTACTTACAATGTTATGCTTGATGTTTATGGCAAGATGGGTCGTTCCTGGAATAAAATCTTGGACCTATTGGATGAGATGAGGAGTAAAGGGCTTGAGTATGATGAGTTTACCTGCAGCACTGTGATCTCTGCTTGTGGGAGAGAGGGCATGCTAGATGAAGCAAGGAAATTTTTTGATGAATTAAAATTGAATGGCTATAAACCTGGAACTGTTACATATAATTCTATGCTGCAGGTTTTTGGAAAGGCTGGAGTTTACACAGAGGCCTTGAACATCTTAAAGGAAATGGAAGATAATAATTGCCCACCTGATTCTGTTACTTACAATGAGCTTGTGGCAGCATATGTAAGAGCTGGGTTTCATGATGAAGGGGCTGCTGTCATTGATACAATGACAAGCAAAGGAGTAATGCCAAATGCTATCACTTATACCACTGTAATAAATGCCTATGGTAAGGCAGGAAAGGAGGACAAGGCATTAAAGTTGTTCAGCCAGATGAAGGATTTGGGTTGTGTTCCCAATTTATTCACATATAACTCTGTTCTTGCAATGCTAGGCAAGAGGTCAAGATCAAAAGATATGATTAAGGTTCTCTGCGACATGAAATTGAATGGATGTGCTCCTGATCGTGTTACATGGAACACCATGCTTGCTGTATGCGGTGAGAAGGGTAAGCACAATTATGTTAACCAGGTTTTAAGGGAAATGCAAAAATGTGGATTTGAGCCTGACAAGGACACATTCAATACATTAATTAGCGCATATGGTCGGTGTGGATCTGAAGTCGATGCTGCAAAGATGTATGGTGAAATGATTAAAGCAGGCTTCACTCCATGTGCAACTACTTACAATGCTCTTCTAAATGCTCTTGCTAGGCGAGGTGATTGGAAAGCAGCAGAATCTGTCATTCTGGACATGCGGAGTAAGGGTTTTAAGCCCAATGAAACTTCATACTCACTGTTGCTTCATTGTTATTCTAAGGCTGGGAATGTCAGGGGGATACAGAAGGTTGAGAAAGAAATTTATGATGGTCATGTCTTTCCTAGTTGGGTACTTTTGAGGTCCCTTGTCATTGCAAACTTCAAGTGCAGACAGCTTCAGGGAATGGAAAGGGCATTTCATCAATTGCAAGAGAATGGATACGAACCTGATTTGGTTATAATTAACTCCATGCTTTCAATGTTTGCCAGAAACAAGATGTTTGAGAAGGCCCATGAAATGCTGCATTTCATTAACGAAAATGGGTTGCAGCCAAATCTTGTAACCTATAATAGCTTGATGGACTTGTATGCCCGGGTTGGTGATTGTTGGAAAGCAGAAGAAGTGCTCAAGGGAATTCAAAACTCTGGTCCAAAGCCAGATCTTGTGTCTTATAACACTGTCATCAAGGGATTTTGTAAACAAGGGCTCATGCAGGAGGCTATCAGAATTCTCTCAGAGATGACCACTAATGGGATTCAACCATGTGTAGTTACATACAATACTTTCTTGGCAGGCTATGTGGGGCAGGGGTTGTTTGCTGAAGCAGATGAAGTCATTAGATATATGATTGAACACAATTGCAGGCCAAATGAGCTAACTTACAAGATAGTAATTGATGGTTATTGTAAAGCAAAGAAGCATCAAGAAGCGGTGGACTTTGTGTCTAAGATTAAGGAGATTGATATCTCTTTTGATGATCAATCTGTGAAAAGGCTAGCTTCTTGCATAAGGTAGAGTTTGGGATCTTGACTTTGTGAATTGTCCCTTTTTTGTTAATACATCAGTTGCTACAATTCTTCAGAATAAATCAAATGTAGTCTTTTGGCAACTCCATTTGTACATAATCTCAATAACTGCATCATTCCATAAGAAAGTAACTGAAAATATTGAAACGGTGAGTAAGTTCTGTTTTCTGTGTCATGAGAAATTTGAAATAATTTGCTGAGTTATAAATTATGGTGCAAGAAAGTTTTCTATGTTATGTGCATGCTGCTTATTTTCCTCCTTTTTGTCTGGTGAAGAAAATAAGTCAGAAACTCGGGCACTAAAATCAGAATTCTTTATTCTCGTTAGATAATTGCAATCACTGTGCCATGGGATTTAAGTATGCGCATTAGTCTATATTAGCTTTTGCAGTTTCCTTATTAATCACATTTGTGTCTCTTGTATATCCGAGAGATTAGAAGGCACCTAAACAAGAAGAACACCCACTTCACGTCACTTGAACAAGTATTTTCCTTTCATTCTTCCAGGTAAAGAGTTAGTGCTCAGTTGGATCCCGTTATCAATAGTGAGAATGTTATCAATAGTGAGAATCTATTCTTGTAAAATTGATTTTAAATCATTTTTGTTTAATGAATTTCATAATCGTGCGTCATATATTTTCTACCATTGATACTATAAATCTATTAAAATTAATTCTGTTCAATTGTAAACTAAATGGACCCTAAAAATGATTTATAGTAGGGATGATACCTGTCCGGGGCGGGGCCTACCTCCCCACTCCCTGTCCCCACCTCTCAATTATCTCCCCATCCCCACCCCCATTCCCTGTCTCGGGGCAATATTTCCCCCATCCCCATTCCCCATCCCCACGGGGATCCCCATAACTAGATTAATTATTAAAGAAAATGCTAAAAGTCAATTATATATATGTATATAGATAAGGATGATTGTTATTTTAATTATTTATGGATCTTGTGAGGTAAAGAGCATGATCTCATTCTATCTCCAAATATACTTGGAGCGATTTTCCATACTCAGCCTTATTCTTATAATGGAAAAATATACAATCACAAAGTTCTAAATGAGGTAGGTTATATAACAATCCTAAAATCATAGAGGAAATTGTCAATCTTACGCACATTAATTATTTTACATGTGTTAGGGGCGGGGTAGGGACCCCACGGGGCGGGGGTAATGATCCCCACCCCCATCCCCAAATATGCTTTGGGGGAAATTTTATTCTTGTCCCCATCCCCACGGGGAAAAATTCCCCAGTCTCGAGTCCCCAAATGGGGCAGTCCCCACGAATATCCCCAAACTCAATTAGAAATTGTCATCCCTAATTTATAGCATGAGGATATCTGATAGCAAAGTCTTCAACTTTGTTGGATAACAATGTAAAACCAGTATGAGAAGTACCGACATCAAAATCAGAAAGAGAAGGACAACTAGCATGACAGGTGGATCAATGTGCCAGAGGCAGAGGTTGGAACCTGTAGGTTATTATTGAAACAAAATTTATCAAAAGAAAAAGATACTAGACTTCTAGAAGGCAGCTAAGCAAGGTAGAATGATGAATCATAGGAGATCACAACAAATTTCAATTGGAATTTGTTGTGATCTCCTATGATTCATCATTCTGCCTTGCCTAGCTGCCTTCTAGAAGTCTGGTATGTTTTTCTTTTAATAAAATTGTAAATTTCTTTGTTGTGACTTAAAAACATCTACTATATTCATGACATTACAAGTTAGGGTTGGTCCAATTGGATTTTGAATCTTGTAAAAACGGGCGAAACTACAATAAATTTGCTATGCTTAATAACATTGGATGAGTTTGGATAAACTTCTAATAAAACAATCTTAGGAGAAAAAAATATATTAAATTAAGAAGGTAAAATAAATTTCATGAGCCAAATTCTCATATGGAGAATTTCACTTCTTCTGTTCGTTCTGTTCAACAATTCTTCTTTATTCCATTCAACTTTTGTATCAACCTGTGTTCGTTCTGTTCAACAATTCTTCTTTATTCCATTCAACTTTTGTATCAACCCGTGAAACATTTTTGTTCTGTTTTCTTTTGGTTCTTTTTATTTTTTAAATTAAATAATGCCAATTAAACATCGTTTGTTGGATATTCTTTTTTATTTTTTAAATTAAATAATGCTAATTAAACGTCGTTCGTTAGATATACGTGATACCACGTGTCAACTTTACAACAAATGAAATGGAGATATCCATTTATATAAGAAATGGAAAGGAGCCCAACGCGAGTTAATTAGTCCAAGTAAATATTTGCTTTATTTAAACTGATCTAACTCAACTCAATAGTGTTGGATTAAAATTTATAATTCTATTCAATTCGACCGAATTATTTTTTTATCCTTAGTTAAATTCTATGATCAATCCAAATCTCACATTATACTTGATTCAATTTGACCTATCAACATTTATAAAATAATTTTTTTAACATGTGTAATATTGCACAAGATAATAAATCAAAAGTACAAATGTTTTATTGAAAAAAGTAACGTTTCATATTATCAATGCATTGAATGTTATGATAGTTGTAATTTCTAATAAAATATTTACATTTTTAATTCATTAACTTGTACAATATTGCTTATCTTAACAAAACTGTTTATAAAATTAAATTGCACGTATTTTTACATTTTGTCTCGTTGTGCAATCCTTCTAATAAGTACTAGGAAACATGTAACTTTCTAGATCACCAACAATTACATTGCACCGAAATTTCCTCTATATGGGACCCTGAATCATGAGAGTATATGCCAGGATTACTTCTTCACAGTGACTTTTCCTTTATATGCACTAAAACAAAAGACAATACAAGTGAGTGAATATTAAAGCTCTTAGTTTGATTCAGTTAAACTAAAAACGTACTCAAGCATCCAAGTTTTTCACATCCAAGACTTGAAAAGAGTAATTTATTTTATTTTTTTATTTAAATCACATGTATTCTTGGGAGTTAATACTGCTTGAGCTAGAAACATAAATATCACAATAAGGTTAGATCATGTTTTTTTTCATACACAAGAGTAATTTAATTTTTTTATGCCAATATTGATAATCTCATTACGTCATTGTTATCTATCATAGTTATTACTTATTACTTTCTTGAGTGAATTATCTCCAGCCAAGCCATTTATATTCAAAATGGGAAAAAACGCACCAACTAATTTCCCTAATTCTTAGCAGAACGACAAGAAAAAGAAAAAGCGCTTTGAGTGCTTAGCAGCAGAATGCAATAGGAAGGCACAAAGGAGAAGTAAAAGTACACACTTTTCCGGGGAACAAAAAGACAAACGTAGCTATTTCTACCAAATCACAAAGTACTAAAAAGGACATGTTTAACAATAGTAAATTACTAAATTTCAATTGACCAAAAAATAAAAAAATAGTAAATTTCATCCAGATGAGTATATCTTATCAATTTGACATAATATAAAGTAATACAAAATAAACAAGATAACTTTATTTAACAGAAAAAAGTAGGTTTATTTAAGGTTGGATCAAATTTTCGTCCTTATATTTTCACTTTCTGTATTTATTTATTCAAATATCTGAATTTACTTGTTTCTAATATGCTAGTATCACAATTTATGCCATACATGTCATTTTATTTTATGATTAATCTTAATATAAATAATTTATTTTTATACATTAAATCAAAGTAACCCTCTTAAGAGTAATTTATTTTTTTTTTAATTTATTCTCTCCTAAAGAATTAAAATATTTTTAATTTTAAATTGAAACAATCTTAAATAAATTATATTTAATTTTTTCATTTTTAAATAATTTTCAAAATTTCAACTAAATTAATTATAATTTTATAATATTTTTAGTTTAAAATTTATCTAAATTAAAAAACACTCAATGCAGGGATAGATATTTGTTATACAGAATGTTAACATCACACATCATATCACATTAAAATTTCATTTTCACTCAAACCGTTAGATCAACATCTGCTTGACGCGTTGTTGTTCATTTAATGAAACGATATAGTAAATAGATATGTTCATTACAAAATGCAATTAATCAAATGAATGATACATTTAAAAGAGCAAATTAAGGTAAAAAGGCACAATAATAAGGAGTATTGAATAAAGGTGCTGTTAACTAGTGCAGATTAATGAATAATTTATAAGAGTTTTTACGACTTTAATTATATTTATAATATTAAATTTGATTTTTTATTCATAAGGAAGCGGTATTTAGGCACGGCACTCGTGACTCGTGAGTGAGGGATGGAAATATCAAGAAGCAAAAAACTATCCAAAATGTGAAAAGTGAGTGAAGATTGAGATTTTTGCAAGAAAGCAAAGGCGGTGAGTGCCCACTGACTGCCTGTGGCTAGCCCACATGTTAAAAACCAACACCATCATCTAATTTCTTCTCTCAACAACCTCAACCCTTCCCTTCCCTTAGCTAAATTGCTCGCCACTCGTTTTATGCCTCTCAATCTCTCATTCCCGAACAACACACACTCCTACTCTTCTATTCTCTTCTCCCTTGCTCATTGATTCTCATTCTCATTCCGATTCCGATTCGCACCGTTTCCTCATGGGTTGAGCCACCGCGATTTTCCTCTTTTCACCACAAAATTAAATAAAATGGAGTGGGACAGCAATTCCGACCTTAGCGGCGATGAAGATGACGCCTCTGCCTCCTCTTTCCTCCTAAACGACGACGTTGGACCCCTTCCTTTCCCCGTCCTCCAAACGGCGCCCTGTGGATTCGTCGTCACCGACGCCCTCGAACATGACCACCCTATCATATACGTCAACGCTGTTTTCGAGATGGTCACTGGTTACCGTGCTGAAGAAGTTCTCGGTCGCAACTGGTCCGTCCTCTTACTCTCACTCACTTTTCTTTGTAATTTCTTTGCTCTCTCGATTCGTCTCGTTTAGGTTTAGGTTTCTGACTTGTTTTTCGTTTAGCATTTTCGTTGTTCTGGATGCTTGCTTAAAACCCTAGGCTCCTCCTTTTTTTTTTGTGTCAGGAAAACCATTAGAATTGGAAATGTTTTGGTTGGGTTCGTGCATGTGTGGAGATTGCGAATGCCGTTTTCTCTTCTTTTTAGGGCGTAATGTGATGTTTGTTGTGGTTGTTTCTTGCTATATGATCTTTTTGGGCACTTTTTGTACAGTACTGAATTTTGGAACTAGAGTATTGTTGTGTATGTCTGTGAGAGACTTCGAATTTTTGACCTTTGTGTCCTGAACTGCTAATTTATGACAGTGTGTCACGTTTGGGAATCCAAAGCTTTAGGCTGCTTTGTGTAATAATATTGTCTAGCACTCTTTAATTTTCGGCCTTTCCCCCTTGTTTTGTGCGTGGGATTTTGTTGTAGTAACAGTAGGTTAGTGTGCAATGACCTATGAGGCAGTGAAACAGATTAGTTCGTCTTTCAGATTCAAAATCTGGAAGAAGTGTGCAATATGTCATAGTTGTGAAACATATTTTTAGAGTAGAACGCGATCTCCATAGCAGTTGTTGCCCTTATTTTTTTAATGTTGTAAAACACAGATTCCACTTCAAAGTCTGTCCTGTTTTATTTAATTAATCATACTGTATGCTCTCCTAGACTCTTACATGACTTCCAAGTTCCACCTTACATGGCCTCAGTAAGAGAAATCATTGTACTATATATCATAGTTGTTGAACCTAGATCAACCATAAACTTAGGATAGGGATTATTGTTTTGGGTTACTTTGAGATACTGGGGCGAATGTTGTCTCAAACAAGGTGCTCTCCAAAGATCCACTGTTGATTTAATTTTGATTTCCCAAAGTCTCGAATTGTTATTTTTAGCACTGCGAGTTTGATTCTGTAGGTTAGAAAACATTGTTTTAGTTTTAGCTATGAACAAATTTAACTCCTACTGCAATCTCTATCTTTTATAAAATATGGTCTATGATTTGTGATAACTTTTTTTGTGTTATCTTTATGAATGCATAAATGCTATGTGGTGGATGTCTTTAAGTAGTAAGATGAAATATGGTTATGCAATTTATTGCTGTGTTGCTTTAATCTACAGCTGTTGTGTGTTTGTTTTGGGAAACTGAAACTGACTTTTGAAATGTCAGTTTCTTTCTTGGTTGCTTTTCTGAATCGTTCTCGCAAGAGTTGTTTGATGCTATGATTCTTTGGTAGGATGTGTTGCATTGCTCTAGTAGGGAGTAATATGGTAAAAAGTAAGAAGTTTGAGTCATCTAAAATCTTGCAGAACCTGAGTAAAGATATGCAATGTGAAGACAAGACTAGATTGATATGTGCATACAACATATTATAATTTATAAAAATTATAGGTCATAAATTCTGAAGTAGAATAAAGATACCGATGTATCATAAATCAACTTTAATCATTGTAGACCATAATAAAATAATATCATTTATGTAACCATTGTGGTGGTATCCCGCTTGTATTGGCATAAAAATAAAAATTAAAAAATAACTGATATGTTTAGGGTAGAAATATCAAGAAGTATCTGAGAAGTGTCAGATATGACAGCCATTTTGAAATATTGGTGCTTCCCAGCAATAAACCCTTTAGGCAGTGTGTTGTGGAAGATGTTGAAAGTTCTCTTTTTGGGAGCACTGTCATTGGAGGAAGAAAATAATTGAGTTTGATGGACTATAAATACTTGTGGAAGATGTGTAATACATTAGGGATGGTGATATCTAAAGAAATGAACCTTCATTATTACAGGAGGCATTTTCCTCAGTGGTAAAAGAGTAAATTATAAATATCAATTAAAAAGACGAGCAAAAATATAAGAATCCATAGTTTCCCGGTAGAACCACATTTCACCCCTAAACGGAAAAAGGCTAAAATGCACAGAACTTCCTCTAACCATAGGTCATTTTTTGAAAAACCTGTGTTTTAAAAGTCCACCTACCTGATTACCTACACTTCCAGAAACTTGTGCATGAATCCTTCTGTTAAGTTTTTATCCAAACCACTAATGGAATTTTAAAAATCAATAGAACCAGAATAAAAAAAACCATTTTCAACCCAAAAATCCAGAAGCTTAAGGAAGCTCAATGAGCCATCAAAGAGTAAAACTCAACAATTTAGAGACCTCACCATCTTCATACTAATCTCACCCCAAAATCATCAACCCAGAAAACACTCCAAGCTCTCTAAACATCCATGAAGTCATACCAGAAACCCCAAAATCCTCACAGCCGAAAGCCCCATCATAAATTCTGAATGCCCATCAAACTTTCATCTCTGCAACAAATTGAATCAAGCAACTCTTCTACTGAACCTCAATTCCCACAACTCAGAGAATCACCAAAATCCAGAAGCAGCAACCAAATTCTTCACAAATGACAAAGTGGTTCTCAATTTTAAACACAGTGACACTCATTACAAACAAATGAATTATAAACAGAGCAAATTTGACCATCAAACTCAAATGACAAAACACCTTAGATACCTGAAACAGAATTGCCACCCCTTTGAATCAACCATCTCACTGCACTAGTAAACTTCAACCATAAAATGCTACCACCACCCAAATCAGCTACATGACTCCAACCCAATCACCTTGTTATCACCATCTCACAACCCTTGCAAATCAGTGAAACTCAGATGGACCAAGCCTCCACACCAACCTGAGATAGTCTCTGCTGCAATTGGAAACACTGGACTTGGATTGGAGGTTCTTGAACACTTTTGTGCTGGATTCTGGGCATTATAGAATGCTCATGGTCCTTGAGCTGGGAAATTTGTGTAGTTTGCTGAGGGGAACAAGGTTCAAGGTTCTGGAATTTGATTTTGTTTTGTTTTTCCTTTCTCAGAGATTTTCGTGTTATTAGATGAAAAAAATTAGAAAAAGGATGAGATTGAGACTGACTGAGAGAGTAAATGACTGAGGAAATTAGATTTTTGGGATTTTTTTAGGTCGGCGGTTTTCTGGGTTTGGGGTTGAAGATTTTTTCCCCTGTTAGTGGTTTGGATGGAAATTTTTGGAGAAGGGTTTATAAACATGTTTTTGGAAGTATAGTTGGTAGTTGGGTTGGTGATTTTAACCACATCGTTTTTTTGAAGACCTATAATTGCAAGGGGTGCTTTGCAAGAGAAAGACCTATAAAATCTTGTTATTGTTCAAAGGATAAAGGTTTTAGAGTTTATTCTTCTGCTTGAACATTTATGATGGTCGATAAGCTCAGTCACTTCTACTGGAGAAGTTTTTGCAAAGAAATATTTTCACTAGTGACTGAAACCTCATTGTAGATGTGTATTTGTGCATGGAGATTGGATGGGATAAAAGTTCAACATATTGCTGCTTACTGCATTGGTGTTTGAGAGAATTTTGTGGCACAAAATGTTTATTTTATATTGCTAAAATTGAAATGGTAGAATTAGGTAGTGTTGTTACGATTAGAAGTTGTTGATATCGGTTATCGAGGTATCTGCCATTCACATTTGCCAATCTTCGGCATGAAGAATAACTGAATAAGTAAGCCCCTTTCCATCTTGAAAAGTCTGTAATCGGTGATTCCCAATTTCAGAATTGTATATTCAGAGAGTTTTCATCTGATATGCCGAGGAAGTGGATAACTGTGTTGCATTTGATATCTCTTAGGGTGTGTTTGTGAGTTTAGAGAGGAGGGAAAGGAAAGGATTGGAAGGAGTAGGGAGGGGGAGAAGAGAAGGGAAAGACTTTGTAAAATACTTAAAACTCACAAACACCAAGGGGGGAAGGACTTCCAATAAACCCTTCCCTTCCCTCCCTTCCCCTCCAAAATTCAACTCACAAACATACCCGTAGTCTTATCTCTTGTTTTAGTTTCTCTGTAGTCTGTTTAGGAGGATATCCGATCCTCCTCCCTTATTTTTCTTTGTATTTCTCTTATAAAATTAATGTTTTTTTTTTTTTTACCTAAAATTGTCACAATTGGCCGTCAAATCTCAATGGCGTTAGTATCCCAGATGAAAGTATCCCAGCTTTCATCGTTCAGTGCTTGTAGTGTTAGTACTTAAAATATGTTATTAAATTTAATGATCAAATGCATTTGGAAGTTAAAATCCATGTAAGAATAATTGTCATTCTTAAGTTGATTTAAATAAAAGTTTATAATTTTACAAAAAAAGTAGTGATAGTTGGACAGAGTGAATAAGTATATCTTTATGAGTTTATGTTCTCCCTCACCATGTGTCAGGCACTTTACTTTTTGGCTTGTACAGCCAATTTTTGGTTTTTGTTAATGTTGAAAAATCTTGATTGGGCTTGAGATGAATGGTTATAATGTGCTATGTGTATTGTGTACATTGAACACACTAACTGTTTTTCTGCATTAGAAGTTGTTGTTGTTTGAGAGCTTATACGATGTTAATTTCTAACATAGATGAAGTATTCCTCATGTATGTTAAATGTAATAAATGCTCTATTGCTATGAGTATTAGTGTATTATTTCTCTTTCTTCCTATCTATTACACTGTTATCTACATTAAAAGCTGTTGTGGTTTGACAGATTATTCAAGAATAATTTCTGACATGAATGAAAGATTTTCTCATGTACTCCCTCTGGATTCGAATATAAGCAACAAAAAATCCACATATGGTGGTCCAAAATATAAGCAAATCTCAACTAATTTCACACTATTTAATGAGATCATCCAAAAATATCCTTCATTTAATTCAGATTTTATTTTCCAATGACCTTATTTAATGAACTATGTACCAATCGAGAGAGAGAGTGTTTGTACTTAAAACAATTTCCAATAAAAATTGAAGTCTTCAATGAAGGGCAATTTGGGGAATGCCATTTATTTTTTGATAACATTAAGAAAATTAAATGAAAATAACTAACATTCTTAATTAGTGTGAGTTAGGTTTTTTTTTTTTTTTACTTATATTCAAGTCCAGAATAGTACGTACTTGTGTGTGATTAGTGTTCTGTTGCTGTGAATATTTTGAGGTAATGTCTATTAGAACAAGTTGGACAATCAGTGTCACAACTCACAACTAATGAGAATTTTTCATGCTTTATAGTCTCTCTTTGTTTGGGACATCTGAATGATGCAATTGACAGCCAGCCACCTGTCAATAGTTTCTAGATATGTGAGAAGTGTGTCATTCAGAGAGCTTTGTTATTTCTGGAAAGGTAATATAGGACAAAAATGTCTCAATTTTAGCCTTTATGGCTGTTTAGCTGGAGATAATATAGGGTGGTTGCTTGGTTTAATGAATAGAAAGGATTGGTAACTCGTTGTTTTGATGGTGGTGGGAGTTTTGAAATAGTAATGGGTCTATGTATAAATGGGTTGCTAGTTTAGACCAACTTGGGGACTGTTTAGGTGAGAACAATTATGCAAAATCAAATTTATGGTAGAATGATAATTAAGACTAATTCCTAGAAGGGTGATTTTAGGTTTTATTTCAAAATTTCTAGTAATGCAGAAATTTGGGGCAAGGCTGTAAAACTGTAGTGGTATTATAATTTGAATAAGTCAAAAGAGATATGGTGGTATAGCTATTCCATGGGAATTTGTATGTGATTGTGTAAAATGTGAATAGCTGCTTTAAGAAACATTCAAAATGATGACTTTTAATTTTCTATTTTCCAAATGTATTATCATGATGGGGATGTGGGCATTTATATCTGTTGATTTTATCTTGTCTAATGCTTTATGATTAAAAATTGAACCTTGAGTTTCAAAGCTATGAAATGGCATAGTTTCTTGACAGCAATTTGTTTGCTGACTCATCTTCTCCTCGTCGTCCTTCTGCAAGTATGTTTTGTTGTGTTCTAATAGACATGCAAAGAAGGGCTAAATGTTGCGGTGGTTGAGATGTAAAAAAAAATTACTACCCCGTTCCTATTTAAATGTTCACTTTCAAAGAAAAAATTTGTTCCTATTTAACTGTCCATTTACAAACCCAATGCACTAATAATTACACCTTTCTCTATTTTACCCTTATGTTAATAAATGACCCACTATTGAAAACTAATGAGAGCCAATAGTACTAAGAGAGATAAAAGGGTAAAATAGAAGGTTTAAAATTTATTTCCATGAAAACAAGAGTAATGATTGCATTCCTTAATATGTGTGTTTTTAGTCAAAGTGGACAGTTAAATAGGAACGGAGATAGTACTTCATTAACTCCAGGCTTGTAGCTCATTGGGTCTGAGGAGCACTGGAGGCTCATTTAGACAGACTTAGCTTACCAGTCTGTGTTACAATTTTGAAGTGATGTTCTTCAGGGTGTAGAATAAGTAACCTGTGCAGTGTGCACTGCATTAGGGAAATAAAGGAAAGTAGAGAAGGCAGAAGAGCATTCTATAAAGCAAATTAACAATACATGTTGGCCTTTTATAACATTTCTTGATTGATTGATAGGTATTTGTAATTCAATTTGGTTTTGTTCTAATTATTTAAAATGTTTTGCAGTCGTTTCTTGCAGTGTCGAGGTCCATTTGCTAAAAGAAGGCATCCATTGGTGGACTCAACAGTAGTTTCAGAAATTAGAAGATGCCTCGAAGAAGGGGTTGAATTCCAAGGTGAGTTGCTGAACTTTAGGAAAGATGGTTCTCCACTTATGAACAGATTGCGGCTGACACCTATATATGGAGATGATGATGAGATAACTCATGTAATTGGAATCCAGTTCTTCACAGAAGCAAACATTGATCTTGGTCCTGTTCCGGGTTCTACAATTAAGGAATCTGCTAAATCATCAGATCAATTTCATTCTGTGCTTTCCTCTCTGCATCCTCTTCCAGTGGGGGACCGGAATGTAACTCGTGGAGTTTGTGGGATATTGCAATTGAGTGATGAGGTAATGTCTCTCAAGATACTTGCTCGCTTAACTCCTAGAGATATTGCATCCGTTGGTTCTGTCTGTAGGCGATTGTATGAACTAACAAGAAATGAAGACCTTTGGAGAATGGTTTGCCAAAATGCATGGGGCAGTGAGACTACACGTGTTTTAGAGACTGTGCCTGGAGCAAGAAGACTTGGATGGGGTCGGCTGGCGAGGGAACTGACCACTCTTGAAGCAGCAGCATGGAGAAAACTGACTGTTGGAGGTGCTGTTGAACCGTCACGATGTAATTTTAGTGCATGTGCAGTTGGCAATAGAGTTGTCCTATTTGGTGGTGAAGGGGTTAACATGCAACCTATGAATGACACCTTTGTATTGGATCTCAATTCTAGTAATCCTGAGTGGCAACATGTCCAGGTGAGCTCTCCGCCCCCTGGTCGGTGGGGCCACACACTTTCTTGTGTCAATGGTTCCCGTTTGGTTGTATTTGGAGGCTGTGGAAGACAAGGCTTGCTCAATGATGTGTTTGTTCTGGACCTGGATGCAAAGCCTCCAACTTGGCGTGAAATTTCTGGATTGGCACCTCCCCTTCCAAGATCATGGCATAGCTCCTGTACTCTTGATGGTACTAAGTTGATAGTTTCTGGTGGCTGTGCTGATTCTGGAGTACTCTTGAGTGATACCTTCCTGCTTGATTTGTCGATGGAGAAACCTGTCTGGAGAGAGATACCAGTGGCATGGACTCCACCTTCTCGCCTGGGCCACACACTATCTGTTTATGGTGGTAGGAAAATACTGATGTTCGGGGGTCTGGCCAAGAGTGGGCCCCTGCGATTTCGCTCCAGTGATGTATTCACGATGGACTTAAGTGAGGAGGAACCATGCTGGAGATGTGTAACGGGGAGTGGAATGCCTGGTGCTGGAAATCCTGGGGGCATAGCTCCTCCTCCTAGACTTGATCATGTGGCTGTTACCCTTCCAGGTGGGAGAATTCTGATATTTGGTGGGTCTGTTGCAGGCCTTCATTCCGCATCCCAGCTTTACATACTTGATCCAACTGATGAGAAGCCTACATGGAGAATCCTAAATGTTCCTGGGCGCCCTCCAAGATTTGCTTGGGGACATAGTACATGTGTTGTTGGAGGGACAAGAGCTATTGTACTGGGTGGACAAACTGGGGAGGAATGGATGCTAAGTGAGCTCCATGAACTTTCCCTGGCAAGTTCTGCCATCTAGATCCAGTGAATAATTTGCATGCTGTAATGAGGGGAATGCTTATGTTGTGAATCATTTTGAGCAGAGTTGGCGGCAAAGGTATGTGTTGGTCACTGATAACTCTTGACAAGCATTGCTCTGGTCAGAACGGTTGTATATTAAGTCGTTTCCGCAATGCATTTTATTGTATGGTTGGTTCTGGCTCGAGAAGAACTTTTCGATGAGTGACACTATACCATGTTTGGTTTTTTTTGAGGTTGTGTGAGACTTTGCCCTGCAGTATGCACAATGAATTATTCTTCCTGAATAGATTATTAGTGTCTGATAACATGTAGGTAATATTAGGGTAGTTCCTCACTTGATTTCCCCATGTGGTGTTTTGTTCAAATTGTGTAATTTGAACCGTGACAAAGGATAGAAAAAAAAAATGCATGTTCATAGCAACGTAATTAGGTCTATTGTATGTAATGGAAGTCTCTGCCACTGTTTTTATGCTTTTGAACATGAGTCAGCTGACATGGTCATAATTGGTTGTACTGGTTTGTGCCACTGCAAACAGGTGTATAAGGTAGGGAACGGTGCAGTTTGTACATATTTTCCTTGATATTGTGATAATATGGAGTATGGTAACATTTGTATGGTTTTTATTATTTTTAGTTATATGGTCTAGGACTGTTGTGTGGTTGATGCCATTGCAGTAAATTTACTTGTATGGCCAGCATACGTTGATATCTTTTAGACTAATATTATATTAGATTTGAGTATAATTGATTTTGAACGAATTGATGTTAAGAAAATTGATTTATATATGAGAATATTTTAAAAGTAAATTTCCAAGAATCAATTTTGTTTTCATGGTTAAATAAAAATATTTTTGAAGTGTCTATACAGCTGTGCTTTTAAAAATTCTATGGGTTTCTCATATTTAGAATAGATATTAATCGTAAAATTCCTAGGTAACTATTTATACATTGGACAAATGAAATTAATAGACATGATTTTAAGCCATCACAACCTTGAAGTATTTCAATAAATATCCGTAACTGCTAACTTTGAAATTCAACTCAATAGCTGTTACATTTGTTTATCCAAGGAAGCAAGCAGTGTGTATCACTACGGGCCACATAAATTCTGATCCATATCCAATCTGTTTACTTAAATATACTCTTAAAATAAGTCTAAATATATTCCTACCCCTGATTGCAAACAAAATTTACTTTCTTGCAACTAACTATTATTAGATATTTAAAATTTGGATTTAAATATTTAAATAGTTACATATAATATTTAAATATTATGATGGCATGCTAAATTCCATTGACCACGTTAATATGAAATTTACACATTATAATTTTGTAAAGGGTAAAATATGTTTTTCGTTCCTGTATTTTTGATCAACTTTAGTCTTTATTTTCAACTTTTGAAACTTTTATTTTATATTCCTATACTTTTAAAATGCTTTAACCATAGTCCCTAACGTTAATTAATTTTGTTGAGTTATTGAATTCAATTGCTTAATGAATGATTTCAACATTCATATTGATTAAATGAGACTCAACACTAAAAGGTAATGTAAAAATCTATTAAATATGTCAATAATTTAACAAAATTAATTAACGTTAGGAACTATAATTAAGGTATTTTAAAAGTATGGGGATATAAAATAAAGGTTTAAACGTCAAGGACAAAGACTAAAATTGACCAAAACTAGAGGGATGAAAAACATATTTTATCCTTTTTGAAACTTAAAAAAAGTTAAATGAAATTGCATTTTTGAGAAAAAAATTAAGTGAATTCTATTATTATTATTATTATTATTATTATTATTTATCCAATCAAGACAGAGGTAATACGCTGCTAATAACCATTTTTCTTAAACCTCATGATTTCTCTATTTTAAATTTTACAAACTTTCAAAATCTTTATGTACAATAATAAATTTTTTAATTTCTCTATAAGTAGATTTTAGCCAATAACATTGCAAATAATATAAGTAGATTTTAGCCAATAACATGGCAAATAATGTGCAGTTTTCAATTCTTTAATAATGGAGTGGAGACAATCGTCTTTTGAAAAAAACTTTTTTTAGTTATAAGACTTTTTTTAAAAGCATTGTATTATAATATTTTATTATTGCAAACTCCAACCTTTTGTAATAAGATTATATAATGAAATCCGACTTATACAATTTTACACTATAAAACTACACTTAAGTAGCACAACCACTTATTCAATTAATGATATTCATTATAAAGATGAAAGTGTTAGAATTTTTGGGGACTAGTCTAGAAAAAGGTTGGAATGTGTTTGAATGTAGTATCACATAGACATTTAACAGAGACAATAAATAGTATACTGATAGAGGGACCAAATAGAAATGTGTTAGACAAATGAAAAAATCAAAAAATTTTGGAGGACAAAAATCATATTTTAGCCTAAATCATATTAACTTCATGTGCTTATATTTATGAATGAACTAAACAAAACTGGGACATGAAAATAACTAAATTTTAAAAATATAAGACGAATCTTTCATTAAAAGAAAAAAAATCTATGTTTCAAAATATTGTTATTTATTTAATAATTTTGATATTTTCATTTGTATTTGTATTTGTATAAAATAAAGAATTAATTATACACAGGATTATGCCAAGTGTGTGTCTAACACTATAGTTGTCCTCTTCGACCTAATTCCACAGTAAACTGTGGCGTGACTCGTTGTCTTCTTGTTGGAGTTTTTAACCAAACCATATCTCGGAAACTCGTTTAATCGGAATTATCAAAGTCAATAACCAAGTGGATACCTAGGGAACACAGTACTGACAGTAGTTATGGTCCTAGAGGAAGAAAAATGACAATGACATGTTATAAAAAAAATTCTCCTTTACTTTATTGAACGCTCTTATCTCTCTTTTTTTAGTCATTTAGTTCCTTATCGGTTGAATAGAATGTCAAATTCTATTTACCCATGATATGTCGTTATTACGTGGGAAGATCCCATGGACTTCAAAAGCATTTTACTTACCATATATAACAATCCTTTAGACAGCCTAGGAAGGAGGATGTTCATGTTACTTGGAACGCGGAATATGTAATACGATGTATTTGTCATTAGAGAATTTGTTGATTTGTTTGTTCCTGGCCGTTTTGGAATTGAGCTACCTATCTCATTCAATCAAGTATATCCCAAGGAATCATAGTTATTTTTTATAGCACTGGGATGATTAGAACGGCTACGCGGTTCCTTGCTTTGAAATTTAGATTTAGATGTAATTTGTGCTTGATTTACCTCAAAACCACATTTTAAACATGGATTCAGAAAAATACTATTGAGAGTAATATCCGTGGATCCAGTGTAAAAACTAAACACACCAGTCTGTGTATTTGGTTTACCAGAAAATCACGTTTCAAATGTGATCCGTTAAGTGCTAGTTAAACGTGATTTTTAGTTAAATCAAACACATAATTAGTCATTTTCTTTAATAATGACATAGGATTTTTGTATATAAATTTGAAACTACTCTGCCTCTACCTTCATTTTGCTCCTCACTATCACAACAGTAATTTGATTTCTCATCTCTTGTCTAATGTCATCCTCAGGTGATGTTGCAATTGGGGTTGTCCTCGTCGTGGGTAGGATTTTAATTAACCTTTGATATCTTCTTTGTTTTCATCTTTTGTTCTGTGTTGGTTTTTCATTGGTTTGGTGCAGATTTCTAAATGAGTATTAACCATTTTGCAGCTGTGGTTGCGGTTAAGATAGGTATTTTGGTTTGTGTGTGCAGAAAAAGACATCAGGTTGGTGATAGATCAGTTAGTCCAGACTCACAATTTCTGACACTAACTATGGATAAATTTCTCATTGACATGGAAAGGGAAAAGCCAATCAGGTTTACTGGTCTGCAGCTAAGGATTGCAACAGAAAACTACTCTAACATGGTGGGGTCAGGAGGTTTTGGAGCAGTTTATAAGGGAATTTTTAGTAATGGAACCATGGTAGCTGTGAAGGTTCTACGTGGGAGTTCTAACAAGAAAATTGAGGAGCAGTTTATGGCAGAAGTGGGTACAATTGGTAGAATTCATCATTTTAATCTAGTTCGGTTATATGGGTTTTGCTTTGAAAGAAACTTGATTGCACTGGTTTATGAATACATGGGAAATGGCTCTCTTGATAGGTATCTGTTTCAGGAAAACAAGGCCTTAGGATATGAAAAACTTCATGAGATTGCTGTTGGGACAGCAAGAGGCATTGCTTACTTGCATGAAGAGTGTCAACAAAGGATAATACACTATGACATAAAACCAGGAAATATTCTCTTGGACAGGAACTTTAATCCTAAAGTTGCTGATTTTGGTTTGGCCAAGCTTTGCAACAGGGAAAATACTCACATAACTATGACTGGTGGCAGGGGAACTCCTGGTTATGCTGCACCTGAGCTTTGGATGCCATTTCCTATAACTCACAAGTGTGATGTTTATAGCTTTGGTATGCTGTTATTTGAAATCATAGGTAGAAGAAGGAACCTTGACATTAAACTTCCTGAAAGCCAGGAGTGGTTTCCAATTTGGGTTTGGAAAAAGTTTGATGCTGGACAACTGGGGGAGTTAATAATTGTCTGTGGGATAGAGGAGCAAAATAAGGAGATAACAGAAAGAATGGTTAAGGTGGCTCTGTGTTGTGTTCAGTATAGGCCAGAATCAAGGCCTATAATGAGTGTTGTGGTGAAAATGTTGGAAGGTTCAGTAGAAATTCCAAAGCCTTTGAACCCATTTCAGTACTTGATGGATGGGACTCTGGCTGCTGCTGGTTCAGTCCAAGTGTCACAGACCTATACAACAAGTATTTCTTCTGGCTCTTCTGTTATGGTAAGTGAATCCAGCATTGTATGTGCTACTCCTATTATGAGGAAGTATGAGATTGAATTAGCCTCTAGCAATGGGTGATGGAGGACATGCTACTTGATGGGAAGGATTCCATGGGTTAAACAAGTTTTAAAATATTTTTCTTCCTACTAGTTGATTCTATTGAATCCATTTTGTTTACATGTCTTCTAAGAATTTTTTTTTGTTGATAATGTTCTTTTATTTTTGCATCTAGCAACTTTGTATATCAGTGAGTGAAGCAAAGAAGTAACTATAGTGGAAAAAAAGAAGAAAGGAGTCAATCTGGAACATCACATCAGCTACATAATATTAAAAAAAAAATGGAAAAGTTTTTTTTCATACCCAAAAGTGTACACCCACTGCACACTTTGGGTGCTTTTTTTTGGACATGAACAATATTTTTATTATTTTTTTTATATGAACAGTAAATTTTTTTTGTTTCCATGAACAATGACTTTGTTTTTAAAATCTACAATTAACCAAACTGATAACATAGTTAACCAGAAAATTGTATAGCATTAACCATAAATTCATTCTCAGTGATTATTTGTGTAGTAATCATTATGATCAAATAACTGTTCAAGATAAACTTTGTTTTCAAGTGAACATGTGGTTAATACCATATAAGTTGATAGTTAACTGTATTATTAATCTGGTTAATAATTTGTTTTCAAGTGAGCATGTGGTTAATATCATATAAGTTGGTGGTTAACTGTGTTAATAATCTGGTTAATAATTATAAGTGAGGCAAAAAATGGTTAACTGTGAGTTATTATGTGGTAAAATAAGTTGCTCGAGTGGTTAATAACAAAGTTAACCAGATTAATAACATAGTTAACCACAAACTTATATGGTATTAACCACCTGTTCACTTGAAAACAAAGTTAAAGGTTTGTCATTAATAACTGTTCAAGATGAACTTTGTTTTCAAGTGAACATGTGGTTAGTACCATATAAGTTGGTGGTTAACCGTGTTATTAGTCTGGTTAATAATTTGTTTTCAAGTGAACATGTGGTTAATACCATATAAGTTGGTGGTTAACTGTGTTAGTAATCTGGTTAATAATTATAAGTGAGGTAAAAGGTGGTTAACTCAGTTATTATGTGGTTAAATAAGTTGCTCGAATGGTTAATAACATAGTTAACCAGATTAATAACATAGTTAACCATCAACTTATATGGTATTAACCACATGTTCACTTGAAAACAAATTATTAACTAGATTAATAACACAGTTAACCACCAACTTATATGGTATTAACCACATGTTCACTTGAAAACAAAGTTCATCTTGAACAGTTATTTGATAATAATGATTACTACACAAATAATCACTGAGAATGAATTTATGATTAATGCTATACAATTTTCTTGTTAATTATGTTATCAGTCTGGTTAATTGTAGATCTTTTAATAAAAAATCACTGTTCATGGAAACAAAAGTACTGTTCATGCCAAAAAAAACCACCCAAAGTGTACCATGGGTGTACACTTCTAGGTGTGGAAAAATCGGGACCCAAAAAAAATCCTTCTATGGACCAGAGTTTTATATAAATTACACCTTTTTTAGAACTAAATTTGTGTTGTACCAAATTAATAGCAAAGAATGAAATTTGTACCGCAGCTAAAGAAACTCCTCTTTCCATATGCCTCTTATACATCTAACTTCCAAATCGTTTCTCAAGATATTGTTTTTTTCTAATCATACAATATATGAAGTTGAAATAAGATTCTCTTCTAGTTTATTAATTCCTAATCTAATCTTATTATGTTCTCGTCCTATGGAATGGCATTGGTTGCACTTGGCCTGCAGCATCTTGATATCATTGTCACTGGCTTTGTTAAGATTTACATATGGGTGTCTTGGATTCCAAGAAATACCGGTTTTGTGCCATGCCCATGGTGAGCTTTGAAGATGGATGAGGAAAAAATATACAAAATGAGTTATGCTAGAAATACACCTTTTGTTACTGGGTGTGTGTATACTTCACTAATTAAGGAGTGAGTCAATCCAAATAAAAAAAGAAATTCACAAAAATTTCACTTAAGTATGTTCAAAAAAATGCGTTAGAGAGTATAATATTAGCATTCCATAGATAATTTAACAAAATTTTAAGATTCATTTAAGGTTCTCAAGATCCCATCTAGACAAAAACACAAGGGCTTGTTAGGCCAGCTACTATCTTGCCTTTAAGAACAACTAGATGTAGGCATGTGCAATCTGCGCAGGTTGATAATATATAAAATTATTTTGATTTTATTTTGCAAAAGCATTATATGTTTAGTTATTATAAATTTCACCAAGTTCTTGAAAGTAGATTTTTTTAAGAAAGTAAAATAAAATTTAAACCTAGATGTATTCCTTCCTTTTGAGTTAGTTAGAGAAGGCTAAAAATGACGTGGTTGGTTCAAGTAGTACATGTTTGATTTTCTTTTGAGTACATAATTATCTCTCGTAGAGGATACCTTGCATTTGATTGGAGCGTCTTCCCTTCCTCTAAAATTTCATTTACAAAAAAAAGGCTAATTTTCTCATTTGACAAGAACTCATTTCAAGCAATCTTTATTTTAGTAGCCATGTTAATTTGTAATAATCTTTTCAATCACTTCATTATGTTTTATTTTGTGAGAAACACATCATAATGCCAAATCTTTAAATACCATTATTTTTATGTTTTCCATTGTTAATATTGCTTTAGGTGGACTAATATGTCAAGTTCCCAACTCAAAATTTGCAAATTTTTTAGGAGTAGGGGTGCTTATGATAGCTAATGTAACTTAATTTGAAAAATCATGAGATTCAATATTCACATTAAATAGGACATTTTTTATTTTGAGGAGGGTTCAAATTACACCGGTGTAAGTTACATTAAGTATTACACCGCTAATAACTACAAATCGAATATGTTTTTTTAGTAATCCAATCATTGAATTATGTTTATTCATCATCAAGATTATATGTGTCAAATTTCATAAAATTTCGACACTAATAACTTGATAATCAAATGGTTGGATTTTTCATATATTTCAAATGTATATATAACGTTAATCTTGAGACATTTCAATGACATATCAAATAATTTCAGATTAATGTAAAATTTTATATGTATGATCTATAAGATAGTAACTTTCAATCCAACGGTGGATTATTTAATACAATGATCCGTTAAGAAATTATTCAACGGTATAACACTTGGTGCAACTTACATCGGTGTAATTTGAACCCTCCTCTTTTATTTCACATTCCAAAAATTAATGTAGAAGCTAAATAGAATAACCGTGGATTTTTTTATTTAACTATAAAATGACAAAAACCATTGTTGAAAAAAGAATTTAATAGTTGATTTTTTAAATATAATAGTTTTTAAAATTTGTCATCTCATCTGTGTGGTATCTTATCGGTATCTCGTGTCATATGCCTTCTAACTAGTTAAAATGTATTATGTCCTATTACATCCATTCCCGACAAATGCACAATCTTCTCCTAATGGCATGTCAAGGTTATCTATATGTTTAATTTATTATTGGTGAGTCATTTGCTCATTCATTCACGCATGAGCTAGCTATAGTTGACCTGGTTTCAAAATAGCTAAGGGTTACCAATAGATTGGTTCAAGTGGTACATCCTGATTCCTCTTTAAGCAAGGTTTAGAGTTCGAGTAAAACTAGCCTCACTATAATGTGAATGTTCCGGCTCAAGCAGTTGTCAAGGATGATGTCTAACTGCCTAGCTAGGCTGGGAAACACAACAGATATGGAGATAAACTTTTCCAAGAGATAACTATGTTAAAAAACAAAAATAAATGCTCCCTTTCTTTATTCGTCGCTGTCACCTCTTTGTTTTATAATCATTCAGTTCCTTGTCAGTTAAATGAATAGAATGGCAAAAGCTGTATAGTTAATGAACTTATAATTAGTTAATTTGCGTTTGGTATATTTAAGAAATAATGGGGATGGTACTAGGAAAGTGGAAATCTAAATCTTAGTATGTGTCGTTACTCATTAGACATTTTGTTCATATGTTTGTTTTGATGTGTCTTGGAATTTAGCAACCTGACCCATTCAATCAAACACATCCATGGTGGTTTCAAAGTATTTCCATATGCTTGTAATATAAAAGTAGTTATGAATGAATGTTTATAACGTTGGATTTTGCACATTAATCCAACAACTCTGCCTTTTCTTTCACTTTGTTTCCCTATCACTCTAACATTTTTGAATTGTTATCTATCTACCAATTAATGTCAAGCACAAACACGGACGGAGTAGGAACTGCCATAGCCTTCACATTTGGTAGGATTTAAACCTGTCATATCTTGCTGTTTTCTTCTTTTTCCATTTTGATTTATCATTGGTTTTGTTACATTATTTATTTCTAATTAACACTAACACATTGCAGCTATGTTTCTGGGGGTGATGACGTTGGTTTTTGCTTGCTGTAGAAGATCTCAGAGTGATACCAGTTCAGACTCACGAATTCTGACCCTCACTGTGGATCAATTTCTGAACGATATAGAAAGAGAGAAGCCAATCAGGTTTACCAGTGAGAAGCTAAGGATTGCAACTGATAACTACTCCAACTTGTTGGGTTCAGGTGGTTTTGGAGAAGTTTATAAAGGATTTCTTAGTGATGAAACCATTGTAGCTGTGAAGGTTCTACGTGGGAGTTCTGACAAGAAAATTCAGCTGCAGTTTATGGCAGAAGTTGGTACAATTGGTAGGACTCATCATTTCAATCTTGTTCGGCTCTATGGATTTTGCTATGAAAGAAACTTTATGGCACTGGTGTATGAGTACATGGTGAATGGCTCTCTTGATAGGTATCTGTTTCAGGAAAATAAGACCTTAGGATATGAAAAGCTTCATGAGATTGCTGTTGGGACAGCAAGAGGCATTGCTTACTTGCATGAAGAGTGCCTACAAAGAATAATTCACTATGACATTAAACCAGGAAATATTCTCTTGGACAGAAATTTCAATCCTAAAGTTGCTGATTTTGGTTTGGCCAAGCTTTGCAACAGGGAAAATACTCACATAACTATGACTGGAGGCAGGGGAACTCCTGGTTATGCTGCACCTGAGCTTTGGATGCCATTTCCTATAACTCACAAGTGTGATGTTTATAGCTTTGGTATGCTGTTATTTGAAATCATAGGTAGAAGAAGGAACCTTGACATTAAACTTCCTGAAAGCCAGGAGTGGTTTCCAATTTGGGTTTGGAAAAAGTTTGATGCTGGACAACTGGGGGAGTTAATAATTGTCTGTGGGATAGAGGAGCAAAATAAGGAGATAACAGAAAGAATGGTTAAGGTGGCTCTGTGTTGTGTTCAGTATAGGCCAGAATCAAGACCTATAATGAGTGTTGTGGTGAAAATGTTGGAAGGTTCAGTAGAAATTCCAAAGCCTTTGAACCCATTTCAGTACTTGATGGATGGGACTCTGGCTGCTGCTGATTCAGTCCAAGTGTCACAGACCTATACAACAAGTATTTCTTCTGGCTCTTCTGTTATGGTAAGTGAATCCAGCATTGTATGTGCTACTCCTATTATGAGGAAGTATGAGATTGAATTAGCCTCTAGCAATGGATGATGGAGGACATGCTACTTAATGGGAAGGATTCCATGGGTTAAACAATTAGTTGTAAAATACTTTTCTTCCTACTAGTTGATTCTATCGAATCCATTTTGTTTACCTGTCCTCCTCTTAGATTTTTTTTGTTGATAATGTTATTTTATTTTTGCATTTAGCAACTTTGTATATCAGGGAGTGAAGCAAAGAAGTAACTATAGTGGGAGAAAAAAAAGAAAGGAGTCAATCTGGAACATCATATCAACTACATAATATTTAAAAAAATCCTTCTATGGACCAGAGTTTTATATAAATTACACCTTTTTTAGAACTAAATTTGTGTTGTACCAATTGATAGCAAAGAATGAAAGTTGTACCGCAGCTAAAGAAATTCCTCTTTCCATATGCCTCTTATACATCTAACTTCCAAATCGTTTCTCAAGATATTGTTTTTTTTCTAATCATACAATATATGAAGTTGAAATAAGATCATTCTCTTCTAGTTTATTAATTTCTAATATAATCTTCTTATGTTCAATGACATTGCTTGCACTTGGCCTGCAGCATCTTGATATCATTGTCACTTGAGTTATGTTATTCATACAATCAACTTATACAACAACATATACAACACACTTTTTATTTCTATCTCTCATCATCATATCACCTATTACATCTCACACTTCTCCCTCTTCTATTACTATCTCTCTCTTAGTTGTATGCTATGTTGTATAACTATTGTTGTACAAATAACATTTCTCTTGTCACTTGCTTTGCTGAGATTTACATGTGGGTGTCTTGGATTCCATGAAATACTGGTTTTTAAAAAAAAAAATTAAAATATCAGAATTCAAGCATTTCACATAAAGAGTTGACTCACTGAGACTTTTTATAAAGCCAATACTCAGCAAGTACTCATCAATCTTACTATACCAGACCCTTGGAGCCTGCTTCAGACCATACAAGGCCTTTTTCAGCAAATACACCTTGTCTTCCTGCCATTTAATTACAAACCCTTCAGGTTGCTTAACATATATCTCCTCCTGCAAATAACCATTGAGAAAAGCAGATTTCACATCTAACTGAAACACCTTCCAACCTTTTTGTGCTGCCAAAGCATGGACCAATCTTATTGTATCAAGCCGAGCCACTGGAGCAAGTGTTTCAGAAAAATCAACTCCAAATTCTTGAGCATATCCCTTCACTACAAGTCTGGCCTTGTGTTTATTAATGGAACCATCTGCATTGAGTTTGGTTCTAAACACCCATTTAACACCAATAACATTTTTGTGTTGGGGTCTAGAAACCAATTCCCAAGTTTGGTTCTTCTCGACCATGTTAAGCTCCTCCTGCATTGCAGCTATCCATTTTGGATCTATTTCTGCTTCTGAAAAATTTTCAGGCTCAAACACAGCAACATTACATCTTTCTTAAATATCAGAAAGTAGTCTAGTTCCTCTAACAGGAGGATCATCAACATTTTCATCTTTTATAAAAGAAAAATCAGAAACCTGCTTCCATTCATCTTTCTC
This sequence comes from Sesbania bispinosa, assembly GCA_026901365.1. Lineage (NCBI taxonomy): Eukaryota > Viridiplantae > Streptophyta > Magnoliopsida > Fabales > Fabaceae > Sesbania > Sesbania bispinosa. Next base: position 113,240 of record QLOH01000431.1, read on the forward strand.
CCAGTTCCATTGCTTATCTTCAGCAAAATGAACATCTCTTTTTATTAGAATCTTACCAGTTTGTGGTTGGAAGACTCTATAAGCCTTTGATGTTGTGCTATAGCCAATAAAGATTGTTGCCTCTGCTTTTTTTATCCAACTTATCTCTTTTCACCTTTGGCACATAAGTAAAGCAAATCCATCCAAAAACTTTGAAATTTTGAACAAGAGGTTTATAGCCATACCATGCTTCAAAAGGAGTTTTTCCTTGCACTGCCTTTGTAGGAAGCCTGTTTAACAGAAACACAACTGTATTAGCAGCTTCAGCCCAAAATTTCTTTGGAAGTCCTTTCTCATGTATCATACATCTAGTCATCTCCATTATCGTTCTGTTCTTCCTCTCACTCACTCCATTTTGTTGTGGAGTGTATGGAGTAGTAAGCTGGTGCTCAATCCCACCATCTTCACAAAAAGAATTAAATTGATCTGAGATGTATTCTTTCCTATTGTCAGACCTTATAACCTGAATTTTACAATTAGATTGATTTTCAATCCAAGCCTTGAACCTCCAAAAAACTCCTGCAACTTCAGACTTGAATCTCAAAAAATAAATCCAACACATTCTAGTAAAATCATAAATAAAGGCAATGTAATATCGATTTCCCTTTAAAGATAATTCAGGTTGTGGTCCTCCAAGATCTGTATTAATCAACTGCAACTTTTGTGATGCTCTCCAACTTGATTGTGGAAATGGTAGCCTAGTCTGCTTCCCATATTGGCATGCACTACAGCTACCCACACGGTCTTCCAATGGTGGCAAACATTTCACAATATTATGCTTTTTTATGTACAATATTGCAACATGGTTGTAATGACCTAGTCTCTTGTGCCAAAGTTCAGTATCATTAATTGAGCTTGAAATAGAAGCCTGCACCTCCTCCATAAGATCCCAAGAGAAACTTTTTCCCTTCATTTTGACCTTAAAAAGATCTTGTCCTTTTGCATCTTTAATTAAACACATTTTGTTTTCAAACAAAATTTTGTAGCCCTTTTCAAGTAACTTGCCAACACTCAACAAATTTTGATTAATATCTGGTACATAAAGCACATCAGTAATGAGTTTAGTACCTGAACAACTTTCAATTGCAACAATGCCCTTTCCTTTAATAGCAGTGCACTCTCTGTTGCCAGTTCTGACTTTTGAAATATTTGTTCTGTCCAGCTCCTTGACCAACTCTTCATCATAGGTCATATGGTGTGTACATCCACTATCAATCAACCAACTTTCACTACTATTGCTGGTTGCAAAACAGGTTGCTGCAAATAACTGCTCCCCCTCTTGTTCATCGGCTACTTGAGCTTCGGATTGTGGCCGCCTTTTTCTCTTGCAAATTTTTGCAATATGACCAAGCTGGTTGCATTTGTTGCACCGTATATTAGGCCTCTTCCAGCATCTGAAATGAGGATGGTTCCTTTTTCCACAATGCTGACATGGAGGATGATTTGTCTTTTTATCTTCAACTTTAGTCCCTTTGTTGGAACTATCTCGTTTCTCAAAGCTGCTCCCCTGGGCCTTTTTTTTCTTCCATTTTTGACCTTGATTAAGTTTCAATTTGGCTTGTAAAGCACCTTCAATCATGCCTTCCTCCCTCATAAGTCTCCTTTGTTCTTGGGCTTGCAAAGCATACAACAATTCTGCCAAAGTGATAATATTGACAAATCTTTGGAATTTTTCAGAGAGGAAATAATGGATTCAAACCTCTCAAGAACAGTCACAAGAATTTTTTGAATAATTCTCGTGTCAGGAAATTCAGTTCCAAGCAACCTCACCTTGTTGACAATGCTTAGAAGTCTGTCAGAATATTCCTTAATTGTTTCTGACTCCTTCATCCGCTGCATCTCAAACTCTCGGATCAAATTCAGCACTTGCATCCCCTTGACCTTCTCATTTCCTTTATACTCCTGTTTGAGAAAATCCCAGATGGCCTTTGCTGACTTCAGAGTCATGATTCTGGTAAAGATTGCTTGAGAGACAGCAGAAAATAGACATGACTTTGCCTTCGATTTTCGTTGTTTTCTTTCCTTATGATTCCTGATCTGAGCATCTGTTGGATTGCCCGATAATGGATCAACCACATAATCCTTCTCAACAGTCTCCCAAAGATCACATGCATTAAGATAAGACTTCGTTCTGATTGCCCATAGGTGATAATTCTCACCCTAAAAAAATAGGCAATGTTATAGCTGAGTTATCAGATTGCATTTTCAACTCTCGGGTTAGTGTTTGGGTGTTTGGTGGAACTCTCAACTTTACCAGGTCCCTCAAGAACAATAAAGCTCTGATTACCAATTTGTTGGAAATAGAAAACTAATTGTAGGAAGATAATGAAATGAAAATTGAAACTCATATTTCTCATTCATACTATCCATCTTTAAATACAAGAAAGACAATCAGAAATTATAAATAATCATAAATAAAAAATAGCCCATTAATTTGTAACAACCCATAATTAAAAACTTAAAACTGTCATAACTGTCATAACAGTAAAATTCTACCATAAACTCTAATAAACTCTAAAACAAGTGTTGATTCATATTCTCAACAGTGCCATGCTCATGGTAAGCTTTGAAGATGGATGAGGAAAAAATATACAAAATGAGTTATGCTAGAAATACACTTTTTGTTATTGGGTGTATGTATGTATACTTTACTAATTAAGGAGTGAGTCAATCCAAATAAAAAAGAAATTCACAAAAATTTCACTCAAGTATGTTCAAAAGAATGCGTTAGAGAGTATAATACTAGCATTCCATAGATAATTTAATAGAATTTCAAGATTCATTCAAGGTTCTCAAGATCCCATCCAGACAAAAACACAAGGGCTTGTTAGGCCAACTACTATCTTGCCTTTAAGAACAACTAGATGTAAGCATGTGCAATCTGTGCAGGTTGATAATATATAAAATTATTTTAATTTTTTTAATTTTATTTTGCAAAAGCATTATATGCTTTAGTTATTATAAATGTCACCAAGTTCTTGAAAGTAGATTTTTTTCAAGAAAGTAAAAAATAAAATTTAAACATAGATGTATTCCTTCCTTTTGAGTTAGTTAGAGAAGACTAAAACGAATGTGGTTGGTTCAAGTGATACGTATTTGATTTTCTTTTGAGTACATGATTATTTATTGGATACCCTGTATTTGATTGGAGCGCCATCCCTTCCTCTAAAATTTCATTCACAAAAAAATAACCAGGCCTATTTTGTCATTTGACAAGAACTCTTTTCAAGCAATCCTTATTTTAATAGCCATGTTAATTTGTAAAAAACTTTTCAATCACTTCATTATATTCTTATTTTGTGAGAAACACATCATAATGCCAAATCTTTAAATACCATACTCTTTTATGATTTCTATTGTTAATATTGCTTTAGGTGGTACATAAACTATATAATATGTCAAGTTCCCAACTCAAAATTTGCAATTTTTTTTAAGAGTAGGGGTGTTTAAGATAACTAATGTAACTTAATTCGAAAAATCATGAGATTCAATATTCACATTAAATAGGACATTTTTTATTTTACATCCCAAAAATTAATGTAGAAGCTAAATAGAATAATTGTTGATTTTTTAATTTAACTATAAAATGACAAAAATCATTTTTGAAAAAAAAAAATTTAATAGATGATTTTTTAAATATAATGATTTTTAAAATTTGTCATCTCATCTGTGTGGTATCTCGGGTCGGGATCCTCTCCAGTTTTTTTAAACTGGATGAGATCTCGGTCATTGATTTTTTTAATTCATGATTTAAAAAAAAATTAAAAAGCTATTGAAAAAAAGCACAGCCCTTGGATTAGAAAACGAGACACTCTCCAGTTTTTTTAAACTGGAGAGGATCCCGGCCCGTGGTATCTCATCGGTATCTCGTGTCATATGACTGCTAACTAGTTAAAATGTATTATGTCCTATTATATTTATATCCATTCCCGATAATTAAAATGCACAATCTTCTCCTAATGGCATGGCAAGGTTATCTTTATGTTTAGGGCCCGTTCGGTGCACACGATAAGAGACAAGATATGATAACTTTATCCCATCCTATCACTTATCATGTGTTTGTTGCACCAATAGTAGGATATGATAACTTATCATGTTGCTTATCCTATCCTTTTCCTCCTAGTGTAATTCTTATCCTAAGGGGGAGTTGGGTTAGGGAGTGATAGGATATGATAGGATGTGATTAAGATAAAAAAATTTCTCTTCCTCATTTGTCCTCTCTTTCTCTCTCTCCTCCTCTCTTCTTCTCCGCTATCTCTCCTCCCTCTCTCTTGTTCCCCTTCTCCCTCCCTCTATCTCTCTCTTTCTCTCTCTCTCCTCCTCTCTTGCTCCCCCCTCTCCTCCCTCTCCCCACTCCCCCTCTTTCTCCCCTATCTCCTCTCTCTCTCTCTCCTCTCTCTCCTCTCTCTCTCTCCTCTCTCCTCCTCTATCCCCCTCCCCTATCCCCTCTCTCTCCTCTCTCCTTCCACCCCTCTCCTCTCTCTGTCCTCTACCCATTCTCTCCCCCCTCTCTCATCTTTTTTATAATAATTTTGATATTATTTTTAATAATTTTATTCTTTTTATTAAACTTAAATATTTTTTATAAATAAATAATTTTTTATTCATGTATGTTTTTTTGAAAAATTAAAAATTAAAATTAATTAAATTTTAAAATAAGGGTAATTTTGTCATATCAATATTTTTTATATCTTATTCTATCATCATCTGTCAATTTCAAGTGTATAATAAGATATAATAATGTTATCCGCCTCTTATCCTGGTGTATATCAAACATAGGACATGATAAGAGCTTATCATGCTCTTATCCTATCCTATTGCTATCCAACTCATCTATCCTATCTTATCACATCATATCATGTTCACCAAACGACCATTAATTTATTATTGGTGAGTTATTTGCTCATCCATTCATGCATGAAAACGATGTTTAAAAAAAAAAACTCCCTTTCTTTTTTCGTTCTTGTCACCTCTTTGTTTTATAGTCATTGAATTCCTTATCAGTTGAATGAATAGAATGGCAAAAGCTGTATAGTTAATACGTACAAACAAATATAATGAACTTTTAATTAATTTGCGTTTGGTATATTTACTTGAGGAGTGCTACCAACACACTCTCTAACACACTCTTTTCAACACATTCCATGTGATTGGTTAAAATTCACATGTGTCTCACCAAATTATATGGGTCCCACTCCCAATGGAACCCATGTAACTTTTAACCGACATGGAGTGTGTTGCTATTACTCTTCTATTTATTTAAGAAATAATGGGGATGGTACTAGGAAAGTGGAAATCTAAATATTTAGTATGTGTCGTTACTCATTAGCCATTTTGTTCATATGTTTGTTTTGATATGTCTTGGAATTTAGCAACCTGACCCATTCAATCAAACACATCCATGGTATCAAAGTATTTCCATATGTTTGTAATATCAAACTAGTTATGAATGAATGTTTTTGACGTTGGATTTGGCACATTAATCCAACAACTCTGCATTTTCTTTCACTTTGTTTCCCTATCACTCTAACTTTTTGAATTGTTATCTATCTACCAATTAATGTCAAGCACAAGCACAGACGGAGTAGGAACTACCTTAGCCATCACATTTGGTAGGATTTAAACCTGTCATATCTTGCTGTTAGTGTTTTCTTCTTTTTCCATGTTGATTTATCATTGGTTCTGTCACAATATTTATTTCTAACACTAACACTAACACATTGCAGCTGTGTTTGCTGTGGGTGATGATTATGTTGGTTTTTGCTTGCTATAGAAGATCTCAAAGTGATACCAGTTTAGACTCACGAATTCTGACCCTCACTGTGGATCAATTTCTGAACGATATGGAAAGAGAGAAGCCAATCAGGTTTACCAGTGAGCAGCTAAGGATTGCAACTTATAACTACTCCAACTTGTTGGGGTCAGGTGGTTTTGGAGAAGTTTATAAAGGAAATTTTAGTGATGAAACCATTGTAGCTGTGAAGGTTCTACGTGGGAGTTCTGACAAGAAAATTCAGCAGCAGTTTATGGCAGAAGTTGGTACAATTGGTAGGACTCATCATTTCAATCTTGTTCGGCTCTATGGATTTTGCTATGAAAGAAACTTTATGGCACTGGTGTATGAGTACATGGTGAATGGCTCTCTTGATAGGTATCTGTTTCAGGAAAACAATACCTTAGGATATGAAAAGCTTCATGAGATTGCTGTTGGGACAGCCAGAGGCATTGCTTACTTGCATGAAGAGTGCCTACAAAGAATAATCCACTATGACATTAAACCAGGAAATATTCTCTTGGACAGAAATTTCAATCCTAAAGTTGCTGATTTTGGTTTGGCCAAACTTTGCAATAGGGAAAATACTCACATAACCATGACTGGGGGAAGGGGAACCCCTGGTTATGCTGCACCTGAGCTTTGGATGCCATTTCCTATAACTCACAAGTGTGATGTTTATAGCTTTGGTATGCTGTTATTTGAAATCATAGGCAGGAGAAAAAACCTTGACTTAAAACTTTCTGAAAGCCAGGAGTGGTTTCCAATCTGGGTTTGGAAAAAATTTGATGCTGGACAATTAAGGGAGTTAATATCAGTCTGTGGGATAGAGGAGAAAAATAAGGAGATAGCAGAAAGAATGGTTAAGGTAGCTCTTTGTTGTGTTCAGTATAGGCCAGAATCAAGGCCTATAATGAGTGTTGTGGTGAAAATGTTGGAAGGTTCTGTAGAAATTCCAAAGCCTTTGAACCCATTTCAGCATTTTATGGATGAGACTTTGGCTCCTGATCCAGCCCAAGTGTCACAGGCCTATACAACAAATATTTCTTCTGGCTCTGCTGTTATTGTAAGTGAGTCTAGCATTGTAAGTGCTACTCCTATTAAGAGCAAGTATGAGATTGAATTAGCCTCTAGCAATGGATGATGGAGGACATATGCTACTTGATGGAAGGCCTTAATTTTTTAATATATAAAATTAAATAAATTTAATTTTGGTACTCATAAATTAAAATTGGTGTATTGGGTATCTTTTAAATCATCCCAAATTAATTTTATCATGTGTATTTTTAGTCTCTATTATTTCTTATTAGATGTATTTTTAGTCCTTAGTGAGAGGGATGTTAAGGATTAATTTGAGGTGATTTCAAGAAAAAAGAAATTCAACACACTAGTTTTAAATTATGAGAATCAAACACAAATATGCTTAAAATTATAAGAATTAAAAACATATTTTACCAAAAATTTAATAAAATCATAAAAAATTATTAATTATTAGTTAATAGATAAAATAATATTTTAATATAATATAAGTTGCTTTTCTTAAAATTGACTCATATTTTTTTTTAAAAAAAAATGTCATTTTAGGCTTTTTATGTCTTAAAATCAGACTTCCATTTTATAATTTGTCTTAGACGAAAATATATGTTGAGCCGGCTTGTGCACACAACAAAAATGTGTCATTTTATGGCAGTTTTTCACTGGCGGTTAGAAAAACACGCTGGCAAATGATACTTTTTAGCATTATATAACTCGCTACAAAGTGTTGTTTTTGGCATTATATAACTCGCCACAAAGTTGTTTTTTTTTTCTCTAAATTTCTTTAATACCTGCTCTGTAGCGCGAAACAAATTTGGCTTTGGTGCTTTGCTTGCTCCTAAACTTTTCTTTCCTCACCTTTCCCCATTTTTTGGCTTCTAATCGCTATTTCTCTGCATGTCACACATCTCCTTCGACCTTCTTCACATCGCAAGCTTTAATCTTCATTCTATGTTGAGGTGCTTCTTGTTTTTATGCCCTAATTTCACGCTTTAGATTGAATTTTCTGTTTCTAACCTTATCATTAATCTTCGTGTTCTGATGTTTCGATCTCCAGGGGAACTGAAGGAAGAAGAGTGCGGATTGAACCAACGACGAGGCAAAAGAATGAAATATGAAGAAGAAAACGAGAACGTTGAACGAGACAGTCAAGAAGATCAAACGAGTTATTGTTTGCCTTTACGATGGTAACACTATCACTTTTCAAATCTTGATTCCTAATTCAATTCGCTCTTGTTGTTCGGTTTGATATTGTTGAAAATTAGGTTTTAATAATCTAATGACAGGACTGAAGAGTGTGGGGGGAAAAAGATGCGGGGAATAGGAGAAGATGATAGACTGTAAAATTGTTTGTCTTGCATGCCATTGTTTGTAATCTCAAGTCTGTCTTAAGCACATTTCAAGCATGACCCTTTCCTCCTTAATTTGTTTGTGTCTTTTTTAAGTACTTTAGGAGTAGAATAGAGTCAGAGGAAATCTTGTCTTTTTTTGCTAACAAGTTTCTATCTTTTGATTGAAATATAACTTGATTTGCAGAGGTTAGTTTGCACCTAATTACACTTTTGAAAACTTTTTTATTTTCTATTTGAACGACAAATGATTAATCACCCTTTTGCAATGAAAGAAAATGAATTTTATAGTTGTACTGGACATTTTGGTCTTTTAGTCTTGAGCATTGCTTGATCAAATTTGTTTTTTCATCTATAGTTCTGTAATTGGTCATCCTTTCATATTGGTATTCCTTGCCACCATAGGGGCTACATACATAGATCACTTGTTCACCAATGAGGTGACACTGGATGTATTAAAATACGGAGCTCATCCTTATTATTTTTGACTCAGCTAACATGTTTCTTGGTTCTTCTCATAGTTTGTTTCAATGCTACTGTTTGCATTTATTTCTTCTGATTTTCTTGTCTATCTACCTTCCTTATTTTTTGTATATTTTCTTGTGTATATAGATGCTCTGTAATTGATTTTATGATATGCTTTTCTAAAAGTTATTCTATGACTAATGATATCTGGTTCTTTTTCATCATTTCTGCAATGGACATTGACCTTGTGACTGAGCAATGCAGACATATATATGGTTTGATATCTGCAGAAGCAGAGTCGGCAAGTACAGTACCAAGTTAGATTCTGAAGCAATTGGAAGACCAAAATCAAAGCATTACCCGTGGTTGCTCTTTGCCAGCTGCTTCAGTTCCTACTTCTTCAGCTGTTCCAGTACCATCTTCCTAGTTCAAGGAGTTGAGGGTTGTGCTGGCAAATATACCTTTGAATATAGTCTATGAAGATGAGCAAATCACTTTTGATGCTCAAAGAAATTTGGGAAGGGAAAGAGGCCGGAAAAAGGTGGCAATCACTTTTGGAAATCCATTGGGCTTGGATTTAAGACTCCCAAGGATGCCATTGAAGGTATGTTCACTTTGATTTTATATGCCAGATAAACTATTGGAATTTCATATTCAATGTCTTTCGTGTTCTTGTTACGGCTTATGAATATGGGTTTCATATATTTATAGCAAAGATAAATTTTAGTGATGTGGGGTGCTGGTAAATTTGTTTATTCCCATTTATTTCTTGGAATTGCAACGATTTTCTGAAGTTTTGTCGTGTCACGTTGGTGCAATTTTTATGTGTCGGAAGTGTCTACTGTTAGTAATACTTGTTATATGATATAGTGCTCGATACATAAGTTGGAAAGTTAAGCCTGATTTGTTTGTGAAGTGAGTATACCTAGATGATTTTTATTTAAGAATATGTAGATACTCTGGTGTTGTGTCATGTAACTTTAATCTAGTAAACAGAATAGGATACTTAATTAAATCAAATTCCTTTAAAAGTTTTAGGTTTGTGATTCATGGCAGGGAGTTATCGAGAGGATGTTATCCAACTAAGAAAATCCATGGGAGCCCTTGGAATAGTTATTCTCTAATTTGGTAATGACTACTAATTTACGAAATATTAAGGCTTCACGTAAGCACTTCTTCTTATTTGGACTTCACTGACAATTTGCCTTTAAATGTAAAAGGACCTCTTACTCATCATGTACATTACCTACAATACTTAATAATTTTACTATTATAATAATGTCAATACTTAAAAGTGAGTTTTGTATGATATTTATTACCATAATATTATTTTCAAACAATATTTTTTATACTTTTGTTCAACTCATTTCTTTTATGGAAAATATAAAATGAGACAAGGTTCAAAAGATAAGTTTCTCCCTCTTTTTTTTTTATTTCAATAATATTACTTATTTTTATTTATATGGAGTAGGAATTTTTTTGAAGTTCATATAGTCAATCTTCCTCTGTTTCTAAGTGTGCACTACAATAGAAAAATGAAAAAGGATAATGAGTAAATTATAATGGATTGGCAGGAAAATTCCTCTGAAGTGTGCAATTTAGAATTAATCAGAGTCTTAAAGTTAAAATGGATTAAATTCAAAATTAAATAAAAGCATAGATCGGTGCCCCGCCTGCTTAATTGTTTATGCATGACAGCAAACTTGTAGCTAACTTCAATTTTATTTGCTACTCTTGATTTATCCCGTGTTTGGATTATCTAAAAATTACGTTATAAACGCGGTTTTGGGCCAACTATAGAACAACTAGGGAATTGCTGGCGAGTAACTAGGGAATAACTACGGAACAGCTAGGTAACAACTACGGAATAACTAGGAAACAACTGCGGAACAACTACAGAACAACTAGGCAATAGCTAGGGATTAACTAGGGAACAACTACGGAACCACTACAGAACAACTAGGGAACAGCTAGGAAGCAACTAGGGAATAACTGCGGAACGACTAGGAAACAACTACGGAACAACTAGGCAACAGCTAGGGATTAACTAGGGATTACTAGGGAACAACTTCGGAACAGCTAGGGAATAACTACAGAACAACTGCAGAACAACTATGGAATAACTAGGAAACAACTAGGGAATAGCAAGGGTCAACTACGGAACAACTACAGAACGGCTAGGGAATAACTACGGAACAACTAGGAACAACTGGCTTCACCTCATGCTGCAAACTTGATCCGAGGCAAGAAACTATACGAGTTGGTTGAAAGGTTGAAGACAAAGACAGCACTATGTGTTGCTGAAGCTCTACTTATTAATGCAGAGCAAAAGTAGATATGTAACCTGCATGTGAAGAACTGCCTTGACAATCTCAGAGATGCTGTTTACGTTGCTCATGACTTATTATCCCCATGCTGCTTACATTGAAAAAAGTAAATGAAACAGAAGACTCTTAAGTGTTAACTAAATTAAGAATACTTAAGGATTAATTTTGTATATGTTGCATAGTAAAATAAAACACATCACACGCAACAAGTGTTTGGCAGTTTCCGTAAGAATCAATTCACATTAAATTATAACAGTTTCATCATATGAGGATAAAAATTATAAATTCTTAAGTGCTCTTGGAGTAACAGAAATTTCTTACCTTGTAAATATGCATGACCAAATTATATGGACTATATCATTGTTTCTCATTTTAACTACATTTTGGTAATACAGCTGAAGTGGTACACATTGAATGATATACTAAGAAATTTCTCTTGGTTTGGAAGCACCTTAAATTTTCCCAAAAAAAAAAAGAAAAATAACTGCATAAGGGCCGACAGTAATGCCACTGTATTATGGATTCAAATTAAACCTTGATTTGCAATCTCATTTAATGAAGTACTCATGCTTCACATAAGGAATTATGCTATGGATAACCAAGATGGTTTTGTCCCATCCCTTCTTTATTTTGAAGAGTCTGTTTTCATGTGTATCTGTTTAGTATTTTGGTATGCATGCAACATACACATTTGTAAAATCAACACACCTTGTTAGCAATGATGAATATTTTGGGCGTTCTAGAAAAGCTGAAACAGAAAGCACATTTGCTTTAATTAAGTTGAATTCATAAAACTATAATCAGCCCCATCATCAGTTATTGGGAGCAAGCTTTAGAAATTGGCTTCAAAAAGTTCACAAAACACAGATTATCACACACACCATATGCAATTTAATTTTTTTAAAAAAGTACAAGACCACTCTTACTTCTTTTGAAAGTAATGAAATAAAATAAATTTCTATTTTACTGCAATCTCTGTACATGTTATGATACAATTAAGTAGGTTTTTCAATCTGAAATGTGTTGTGTTTGGTTCTGGAACCAGATTCTCGTTCAGATTCTGTCTGCCATGATGATGGAGTAGTATCTGAATCTGCAGTGCTTCCATGTGGAGTTAAGTTTGGTTTCCCAGTCACCAGATTTTGGAAGGGAAATGGAGGTGGAGAAATTTCTATTTCACCCTCTAACATCTTCACCACAGTACTCATAAGAGGTCTATCTTCTGGTGAATACTGAACACACCATAAAGCCACCTTTACCATTCTCTCAGCTTTCTCATTGTCTTTCTCTTGCATTCCACAAAGTGCAAGCATTACAGGTAATTCATTATTCTCAAACATCTCCCATGTCCATTTTGGAAACCATTGCTGTGACTCACTGTAGCTAGAATCAAAATGCCTCCTCCTCCCTACAATTTCAAATAAAAGAATACCAAAACTGTACACATCACACTTGTGAGTCACTGGATAAGCCTTCCACATTTCTGGTGCAGCATATCCCCTGGTTCCTCTGAAGTGTGTATTGACCACAGTGTTACTTTCTCTGCTGCGAAGCTTTGCTAGGCCAAAATCTGCTATCTTCGGTTCTAATTTCATGTCAAGAAGAACATTCTCTGGTTTGATATCATAATGAATTATTCTATGTTGACATTCCTCATGTAAATAAGCAATTCCTTTAGCTGTTCCAATTGCAATCTCATGAAGCTTCCCCAACTCAATGTCTTGGTTCTGGCTTCCAAACAAGTACTTGTCCAAAGACCCATTTTCCACATACTCATAAACAAGAGCTCTTGTGTCATGGTGGAAGCAGAAGCCATAAAGTCTGACTAGATTGATATGATATGTTCTTCCAATGGTGCTAACTTCTGCTTTGAATTGCTCTTCCATTCCCATATCCAAACAGCTGAGAACTTTGACTGCCACATGCTCTCCATTTGACAATTCTCCTTTGAAGACAACCCCAAAAGCACCAGAACCCAATATGGTTGAGTAGTTGCTTGTAATTCCTTCAAGTTGCCCAGGTGAGAATCTGATGGGTTTCTCTCTATTAATGTTGCTCAGGAATCTTTCCATGGTTGGAAACTCAGCTTTTGAATCTGTTGGTATTACCACTTCAATTTTGCTGGTTGAAGGAAATGAGTTTGAAGCTTTATGATCCTTCTCTGTTGTTGGAAGTTGAGTGTAAGCAGGAATTACTGTTCCTGCCTTCTTCAAGCACTCAATAATGGCATACACTATTGCTATAATTGCTATAATTACCACCACTCCATAAACTGAAAATTGAAATTGAACAGAACTACATAAGTTATAAGCTTTTTCTTAAGCCAGTATTAACCATTTGAGCTTTGAAGCAATATTTTTGTATACCTCAAACTCAAATCCTAAACTAATCAACATTGTAAACAGCAGAAAAGAGAAATTCATGATAATGAAACCAATAATTGCTATACCTTTACTTAACTATGAAAAAATAGATATATCTCAAACATGCATGGATAAAAAGGATTAGCTATCAGCTATTCTGCTTACCTACAGATTCTGCTACTGCCCATTTCATGGTGGAATCAACCCTATCACCAAAACTGTCAAAAGTTTTTTGCGCCTGTGTATCAAAATTGTCATATGAAGTGTCAAAGGAAGGAGGAGAAAATTGAAAAGTCATGTTTGTTCTCTAAGCTTGTGCAGGAAATTGGTGGTGGAATTTGGAGTAGCAAAAGACTCAAACGGGGATATAAAGATATTCAGTTACGTAAGTAGACATATATGCATAAGAGTGTGAAAGAAGATAGTGTCTTTGACCAAAGCAAGTGATGTGATATTTCAAGCTATTGACCACCAGTTTATAGCTAGGCATTAATTGTATTGCAGGATTTTGACCAACATAACGCGTTTTTGCTTAATTTCAGGGAAATTTCACTATAAAAAATACTATCAATATCAAGGCTCTGGGAAATCAATCAGAAGTTTCAAAGTATAACGGATGAGAGAGTGAAGGGGTAAGATAGAGAACACATTTTTTTTTTAAAAAAAAGTGTATTTTTACATTTTAGTATTTCGCATTAATTTTTTTAAAAAATAGTAAAAAACCTGAAAACAGATAAAACAGAGAATTAGCGAAGAGATGGCAAAAATGATAACAAAATCTTGCTATAACCTATGATCAGACTAAGATCTAATCTAATCTAATGGATATGTATACAAATTAATTTATATTGAATAGAGGGTTTTACCCATCAAATAGGTCTTTAAATATGGGTAATTATCCACAAAAGTTTCTGAGTATGGTTAATATAATATCCAACCTTACTCATATATGTATAATGTGTTTATTATATTAAACTCAATTTTTATCCTTGTAAAATAAGGAGTTTCCGTTTTGACCCTTATAATTTGTTTTTTCATTTACATTCTTTTAAAATCTAAAATTTAAAAACATGAACTATATTTAATTTACATCAAAATCACGTTTGTAATTTATTTTTTCATTTACATTCTTTTAAAATCTAAAATTTAAAAACATGAACTATATTTGATTTGCATCAAAATCACGTTTGACATGTAGATTCAATCTAACGCTAATGGAGGAGCGTTGACTCAGACCGGAAGGAAAAACTAAATTACGAAAAATGTAAGGAAAAAAGACATGTGAACAAAACTAAATTTCTTCACTTGGATTTTCTTGACTCGCTCATATACAAAAGGTTACATATTAACAAGCTTTCCAGATAATTCTAATTTTCTAGACTTGACCTAATTAAGCTAACTTTGAAACTAAAAAAAAAAAAAAACTCTGACTTATTGAAAATACAAGGACGCAATTAACTCAGTAGACACATGCATGACTGGATCTCATGTATCATTGTATAAATTTTATGCAGTGGCTAATTCAATCTCGTAATTCCTCATAATAGGAGTAGCACGTTCAAGGTTGGAGCCAGAACCTGTAGTTGTATCAGTATTGATCTGTGATGGTTGGAATGGAAGAGCAGCGAAAGTCCCATGCATCAAGTGCTGAAAAGGGTTCAAAGGCTTGGGAATTTCTACTGAACCTTCCAACATTTTCACCACAACACTCATCTCAGGTCTTGATTCTGGTTTATAATGAACACATGACAGAGCTATCTTAACCATTCTCTCTGCTATCTCCTCATATTGATCCTCTATCCCACAAGCTGTTATCAATTCCCCCACCTGTTCAGCATCAAATCTATTCCAAACCCACATTGGAAACCACTCTTGGCTTTCTGAAAGGTTAATATCATGGTTTCTTCTCCTACCTATGATTTCAAACAACAGTATACCAAAGCTATAAACATCACACTTGTGAGTTACAGGAAATGGCATCAAAAGTTCAGGTGCAGCATAACCAGGAGTTCCCCTGCCTCCAGTCATAGTTATATGAGTATTTTCCCTGTTGCAAAGCTTGGCCAAACCAAAATCTGCAACTTTAGGACACAAGTTGCTGTCCAAGAGAATATTTCCTGGTTTAATGTCATAGTGGATTATTCTTTGTTGACACTCTTCATGCAAGTAAGCAATGCCTCTGGCTGTCCCAGCTGCTATCTCATGAAGCTTTTCAAATCCCAAGGTCCTGTTTTCCTGGAAAAGATACTTATCAAGGGAGCCATTCCCCATGTATTCATAAATCAATGCTATCAAGTTTTTTTCAAGGCAAAATCCATAGAGCCTAACCAGATTGAAATGATGAATTTTACCAATTGTACCAACTTCTGCCATAAACTGCTGATTAATTATCTTGTCAGAATTCCCATGCAGAACCTTGACAGCTATCATGGTTCCATCACTGAAACTCCCTTTATAAACTGCTCCAAAACCCCCTGACCCCAACTTGTAAGAGTAGTTGTCAGTTGCAAGCCTTAGCTGCTGACCAGTAAATCTGATTGGCTTTTCCCTTTCCATATCATTCAGAAATTTATTCATAGTCAGAGTCAGAAATTGTGAATCTGGACTAACACCATTTTGAGATCCTTGTAGGTAATAAGGCAGTACTTTATTGCAAATACTCCTTAGCATCATAAGAAAGACAACTGCAATATGTGAGCATATATTCAGTCAAAACAGAACACATATCATGTGATTAAACACAAGATCCAATAAAGAAGAAAAAATCGCAAGTTAAAGTCCTACCCAGGACGATGACAATCGGAATTGTAACGTTAACTAGGGTTGACATATTGGTAATATATTATAGATAAGAACTCAAAATAGTTTAGGGATAGTGAGCAAAAAAGTGAAGGAAGAGGTAACCTACTGTACTTTCATTTACTTAGTAAAATTGATTTTGGAATTATTAAGAATGAACGATACACGTTTCACAAAATACAAAGATATGAAGTGATTTAAAATTAATTTTATGAAATTAATGATAAAAAATAACTGGAAATCAAACGGTCTTATGCTGTAGTTTGCAGTTTGTTTGTTCCTGAAGCTGAGTAACACTTATGTTTCAGCTATATATAAGAAGTCCTGACACACAGATACAACACGGATTCTAGGATATGGAAACTTCTTGTATACAACACAGAAACTAATATGTATTTTAAAAATAAAATAAAATTTTAAATAAATGTATGATGTTTGTAAAGAGATATTGATACGACTCTACCAAATTTATTTAAGAATTCTATTACCACATCAAGTGTATCATATACATAATACATCTCCATTAAGGTCCCATATAACTTTATCTCTTCTTTAGTTTCCTGGTAAAAAATCAAAGGCTATAACGTACAAAAATCAAATTATTTAAAAAGTATTTATTCTCCATTTCCTCTAACAACATGATTAAGAATAAGATTATACAAAAGCTTTACGACAATTTTTTAGAGTCGAAACCCAAACATATCAAAATCATATCCCAAAAAAATTAGTCAATAATTTTTAAAAAAAAATATAAAAAAGAAATTTTTTAAGGATTGACTTCATAATATTTCACCAGACCTCCAATTGTCTCAAAATAAACGTGTTTGATTGAAATTTGACCATTAAATTCCTATGAAAAGTCTAAGGTCAGAAAATAATGTTATGGTGTGGGCTCGATTTAGGGCAATGCTAACTAGGGCCGGACACACATTATGAAGAGAAAATTTTATTGAATGGTATATCATTTAATTTAATTTTATAAATTTAATTAATACCATGAGTTTTAATAGTCAGTCTTTATTTAATTAATGTTCTCAAAACACTACTACCTCCATTCCAATTTGACAGTCGTTCTAGGAAAATAAATTTTTTTCATAATATGAGTCGTTCTCTAGTTTCTATGTGAGTATTAATGACAGTTTTCCATTTTTACCCTCCCACTTTTATGGGAAAAGAAACTTAAAAAATTGTGCACCACACTACTCATTAATGCATTTAGGTAAAATAAGAAAAAACGTGTAGTTAATTAAGAAGGGTAATTTAGTAAGATTACTATGTCTTTTAAGTCATTTATTATTGTTCTTAATTTGTGTGTAAAAACCTTAAACGACTATCAAAATGGAATGGAGGGAGTAGTTAACAAGACTCCTAAATTTAAAGCTTGCTAAATATTTGGGAGACACTATGGATTTATTAGACAAGTCTTCCATTTTTTGTAATTTCATTGTGGAGTCAATCGGAGCACCATAAATTAAATTCATCGATACTCTATAGTGTTCTGTCTAGAATCGCTAAGATATTTAATGCTAATAATGAGCCCGTTTGTTTAAAATTATTTCTTAAAAGAATCACTTTTTTTTTAAAAAAAAAATCACTTATATGAATTTTTAAGATGTTTGTCTAAACTTTTTTCAAAAAACAAAATCAGAAAATAATCAGTTTTCTGTTTTTTTAAGAAGCAACTTAGAGTTACGTCTTGAAAAAAATAGTTAAAATAGAAGAGAGAGAAAATTGTTTAACAATGTGAATGCATTTATTAAATAATGTGAAAGCATTTATTGTAGCAAATAAAGTATTTTTTATGATTGTAGCCAAACGAATATTTATTTTTGATTATATAAAAATCTCTAAAATAAAATTAAATTTTTTAAACAATTTAAAAAAAGTACTTTTTAAGTACAAATAAACTGACTCAATATATCCAAACTCATGACTTGTCCAACAAGTCTAGAATCGCTAAGATATTTTCTAAGTGATGCCACCTATTTGTTTCTAGCTGGCCTGAATCACCTTGTAAAGTTGTAATTGACATTATGCACCTCAAAACGCGTTTTTATTTAATTTCATAGAAATTTCTCCATGAAAATACTATGGCGCTGTGAGAAATCAATTAGTTAACTTTGAAGTATAATAGTACCGATTGAATATAGGGTGTTGTCTTAAAAATTTAAGAAATAAAAAATATTGAAACGCTTACTATATTATAAAAATCATAATTTTCAATATTTTTTTTCTATTTATCAGTGCACTGATGACATTCGTTAACAGTCGTCATAAATTTTTGTATCTCGTTATGTCATTCTTTTTGTTTTTCATTCTTGTATATCAACTTCTAAATACAAACGAAAATTGATTAGCTAGCTAGTTTGAATTTATTCTCCTACACCATTATTTGGACCTCATAAATTCAGGCTTTCAAATTAGATAATTAGACTATACTTGCAAAAAATTAGGCATTAAATTAGCTTAAAACGGAAAATTTAATCAATTAGAAGCTTATAACTCAAATATAAAATGGCATATATATATATATATATTATAAATAAATTTTATTCTTATTTTGTAGATACAAGTTAAATATATTTTTAAGTAATTAATATTTCTGATTTTCTAATTAATTTTAAAATATTTTAGTAATTTTTTATTTAAGGATAAATTATTTTATTAAAAACTAAAATAAATAGTATAATAATTAAAATAAATATTATTATATTAAAAAATAGCCTAAAAATTAGTAAAAATAAGGGTAATGAAAAAGGGGAATGATGAGATAAGACTGGGAAAATGGAAGAGTGAATCATGAGAAAAGAGGGGGGAAAAGGATAATGAAAAAAAGTTATTTAATTTATTAACAGTAAAGTAGAAAAATGAGGGAGTGCAGATAGTGGTATGTATATCTTCCTTGTTTAGCTCCTCTCAAAATTAATTCAATATACCTCAATGATCGATCCAAAGGTTATGTTAGAAACTTGAGAAATGAAAGGAAGAAAAAGGAAAATGGGTGGTGGGGGCTAAAGATGTGAAGGAAGCAAAGAGCGAGGTCAGGATATTGTCATTCGAGGTCAAAATAAAATATTTTATCAAATTTTTTTTACAAGACCCTTTGACAATTTTGTTGGAAGATTTTTAAAAAATCTTTTACAAAATAAGGGTAAAAGTGACCTTAAATAGAGTTGGTGGATTATTGAACCTTTATAATTATTAATCTTTATAAGTTCTTTTTCATTTTTACCTTTCACATTTATTCAACCTTTATAATTTATAGATTTCAATTTTATTATAGGTAATTAAATAAACTTTAACTAAAAATAGAGATAAACCTGGAAGTTTGAAGGGACTTTCTAAAGTCTAATACATTAAAACATTTTTTATTATATGTGCTTGGGTTAAATGAGTCTTATAAATAAGAATGAAAAAATTCCGTAAAAAAAAACGGAATGAAAAAGTATTAAAACATTATCATAAAATATTAGATAATTTTAAATAAGAAAGATAAATTATACTATTTAAATAAAATTTTTCATTCTTTCTTAATATTAAAATTTTCTATTAAATATTAATGTATCAACATCGAAAATTTCAACAATTTCTCTCTAGATAACTAATATTGTGATCCATTAAATTAATATTTCAATCATATAATGGTAACACTTAAAAAAAATTTATATTATAATAATTTAAATGAAATCAATATAGGAATTTTTTTATCATCTAATCATAAAAAGAAATTTCAAATTAAATAAGAGAATTTATTGAGATACTTTTATTTTAGTCCATATATATGTTAATGTCCGTTTAGTAACATTAACAAGAGTGGTGATTTGGCACGTTAAATGTGATACTAAACTCTTATGTGACAGTTTCATGTGGTTATTACATGTATGCGGGACTATAAAGAGGTAACATGAAGGGTCTAAATTAATTAAAACAAAACTTTCTTGATCTAATGTAAAACTTGTAAACTTTTTCCCCAAATTTTTTCCAATCCACGTAAATACATAAACCCTAGTTTTGATTCAAAGACAATTAGACAAGATTGGAGATATGATGGGTTGGGGATCAGATAGCATGCCCACTTGCACCGCCAAGTCTTTAATTTGTCAATGTTATGTTTTATATGACGGACTTCAATACGCACCATGTCTTTTGAATACTGTATGTATGAAATATGATCAGTAAGTTTAGTAAATAATGAAGTGTGTTCTTTTGTTCAATTTTGTGATTCACTTTAAAATTCTTTTTACGCCTTATCATTATATTAATTCATTTACTTCTTTGTAGATATTAAATAAAGGTTTACACAAAATATCTTTATTCCAATAAATTAATATAGACATTACATATGTTGAAAGTAAAAAATTACAGTTATGGATGAGAGTAATTCCTAATACTCCATCTCATCCCACCATCATCTAAACATTAAAACATATTACCTATTTCACCAACAAAATTTAAACTATTAACATGAATTACAGCACCATCGTACACCCATTTCAATTAAAAAATCTTTATACTAATGACTTCAATGTACAAACTTATATCTTGAATATGTATGTGTATTCCTTATTCCTTGATGATTCATTTTATTTCCCATTCCCAGTGCAAAAAAAAATTAACTTCTTTAACGTTATTACACAGAGGAACTTTTTTAAAATTTTATATAACAAATCTGCCTCTACAGGTAATCAGTAAAAGAGTAACACCATTTATTATAAAAGTAATAAATCTTACGGCTATAATTCACTCTAGAGGCAGCCTAAATTTGATGCGGTGGCTAATTCAATATCGTAGTACTTGGTCATAATAGGAGTAGCACCTTCAAAGCCAGAATCCGTAGTTGTATCAGTATTAATCTGTGATGGTCGGAAAGGAAGAGCATCGAAAGTCCCATCCATCAAGTGTTGAAAAGGGTTCAAAGGCTTGGGAATTTCTAATGAACCTTCCAACATTTTCACCAAAACACTCATCACAGGTCTTGATTCTGGTTTATACTAAACACATGACAGAGCTACCTTAACCATTCTCTCTGCTATCTCCTCATTTTTCTCCTCTATCCCACAAGCTGGTATCAACTCCCCCACCTGTTCAGCATCAAATCTATTCCAAACCCACATTGGAAACCACTCTTGGCTTTCTGAAAGGTTCATATCATGGTTTTTTCTCCTACCTATGATTTCAAACAACAGCATACCAAAGCTATAAACATCACACTTGTGAGTAACAGAAAATGGCATCCAAAGTTCAGGTGCAGCATAACCAGGAGTCCCCCTACCTGCAGTCATGGTTATGTGAGTATTTTCCCTGTTGCAAAGCTTGGCCAAACCAAAATCAGCAACTTTAGGACACAAGTTGCTGTCCAAAAGAATATTTCCTGGTTTAATGTCATAGTGGATTATTCTTTGTTGGCACTCTTCATGCAAGTAAGCAATGCCTCTGGCTGTCCCAAGTGCTATCTCATGAAGCTTTTCAAATCCCAAGGTCTTGTTTTCCTGGAACAGATACTTATCAAGAGAACCATTCCCCATGTATTCATAAACCAATGCTATCAAGTTTTTTTCAAAGCAAAATCCATAGAGCCTAACCATGATGAATTTTTCCAATGGTTCCAACTTCTGCCATAAACTGCTGATTAATTATCTTGTCAGAACTCCCATGCAGAACCTTGACAGCTATCATGGTTCCATCACTAAAACTTCCTTTATAAACTGCTCCAAAACCCCCTGACCCCAACTTGTAAGAGTAGTTGTCAGTTGCAATCCTTAGCTGCTGATCAGTAAATCTGATTGGCTTCTCCTTTTCCATATCATTCAGAAATTTATCCATAGTCACTGTCAGAAATTGTGATTCTGATCTAGTCATTGGCTTCCTTCTTCGTTTTCCTATCATTCTGAAATCGTAGTATCCAAAAATTTAAACAGGCGTAATAAACCATAATAGCAACAAAGGCACCTGCATTATGTGAGTATTCAGTTAGACACAAATCTTGTTATTAAACCAACACATAACAGAAGAGGAATAAAAAAGGGGGCAAAAAGATAATCATCACAAGCTAAAGTCCTACCTATGATGATGAAGATGATTTGAACATCATTAAATTGATCACCCGGGGGGCTAAAGTCACTGAAACCCGTGGTTGACTTTGGACAATAGATTAGAATTCAAAGTACTGTAGTGATTTGTGTGATGGATGATGAACAAATTAAGTGAAGGAATGGAAGATGTAATGTAACACTTATATTAATTTCAGTCACCAGATCACCTCCCTGCATGTGTCTCAAAACGCGTTTTTATTACAAACTTGCTATCAAAAGTCAATAATGTGATGAGTGTGGGGGCTAGATTTAAAGCTTCAAGTTATGGGACTCTACATATGTATTTATTAATCAAGTCGTCCATTTTGTACTTTCACAGATGAGGGCACCAAATTTGTCAAATACTCAATGATATTATATATATCTGTGTCTATGTCTGAAAATGGCAAGAAATTTCACTTGCTCTATCTAGGATCAGATTAAATAACTCAACGGGTTGGTGGTGTTGCAAGATAGGTCTCTCGCAATAGTGATATATTAAGTTTAATTTTTTTTTTCATATAACAATAATATAATAAATATTCTTATGTTAAAAATGAAAACAAAATAATATTTGAGTTTTGATTTAATGATTTTAAACTTTATCATTGGAATATCACCTTGTTACAAATAGATTAATTATAAAGAAAAGTTTTCCTCATTTCTTAATAATATTTTTTAAATAATTAAAAAATTAAAAAAAAAATTCATACTTAGACACATATTAAAATGAAGAAATTAAAATTTATAATGTCTAAGCCTAAAAGACAATAACATAATTTGTTAGATATTAATTATTATTAATTACTATCAATTAATAATTGATTAAATATTTAGGTTGTGTATAAAATGGTAATCCATATTAATTTGCTTATATTAAAATGTGTGAAAGCTTGGTGTTGCATATTTATATTTATATTAACTAATTTTAAAGGGAGTGGTGGATCAATAGTAAAAGATTTTTAGTATGCTGAATTTTATTTAACTTGACATGTTGTAAATTTGGTGTTATATATAAATCATTGAAATGTAATTAAGATTTTTTAATTACATTTATATGGAATGAATTTAAGTACTCCCTCCGTTTCTTTTTAAATGTCGTTTTAAAGTCTAAAATTTATTTCTAAATAAGTGTCGTTTTCACATAGCAAAACAATAATAAATGCTAATTTTTCAACTTTACCCTCTTACAAATTTATTAAATGGTGGAGTATTTATTGCATATTACTAGAAATGGTGGAGAGTTTTAAATGTTTTAATGAGAGAGAAAGTGCATATTTGTAAGAAATACTTATCGGAGATTAATGCTTGATTTAGATTTATTTTAATTAAAATATTTATGCATTTTAGATTTTGATTTAATAATGTTAAAAATTTTAAATATTGGTATAATTAATAATACTAACACTATACAATGATCGGCGAAAAGGTTGAAAAATTAAGCACAAAAAATGTTCCATTAATTGTATAATAAGTATACGTACTAACCTTGTTGATGGCATCAAGAATTTATTTTCAAAAGTAATACTATTCATATAATTGAGTTTCATTTATATATTTTTTATGTGTATTTAACAATTTATTAATTATAATAATAATAGTATTTTAATATGTACTAAGTAGTTTATGAAAGATAAATATTAGTGGCATGATTAGACATTAGAATGATTCCGTAGATGATTTTGTTCTTTTAGCATAAGAAGTATTATTTTTCAAAATAATTTGTATTCATTAAAATTATATTTAAAGTTTGTTCACATTATAAATGAGGCAGGACATTAATACATAGTGTAATTATGTTTGATGAAGATCGATGATAGTATGTTTCTCAAATTGAACACGGTTTGATATATATATATATATACCTGCACGTTAATATCTAAAAGATTAAAATTGAAAATCAGTTGATCTGTTACTAAGGGGTTGCTCTCACTTAACTAGTGGTCTCGAGTTTGAACATGAGGTATGAAGCCAGGTTAAATACTCAGAGAGAGGGAGTTTTGTTGTACATCGAGATCCAACTCGAATAAGATGTTCTTCCATAGAAAGTACACGTGATCATGCCAAAAAAAATTAAATTAAAAATATTAATGAGTGATAATTTGGAATCTACATATTATATAACATTCAAAATGTTTCATACATTTTATTCCGAATCAATTCAAGTTCAAATCATTTATTTTTTTTCTTTGAGAATATTCCACAGATATAGTTGTGAGTTTACCCTCGGGCCGGAAGTGGTGATTAGGTAAAACCCTTCTAAAAGTGATGACTTCAAAATTCAAACCACTGACCTTGCAAGTAAAATTCGCCTGGGTCATAGTCCACTTCCACTACAATCAATCACTACTGTTTGGTAAATTCAAATCATTTACAAATTGTAAGCTGATTTATTTCAAATCAATTCAACTCATTTAATTTGATCAACAAGTTTTGATTTAAAAAAACATTTATAATATTTTACAAAAAAATTAATCCCTCCATTTGATAGTCGTTTTAGGAAAATAAAATTTTTCATAATATGAGTCGTTCTCTAATTTCTATGTGAGTATTAATGTTAGTTTTCCATTTTTACCCTCTCACTTTTATGGGAAAATGAAGTTTAAAAAATTGTGCACCACACTACTCATGAATGTATTTAAATAAAATAAGAAAAAGTGTGAAGTAAATTAATAAGGGTAATTTAGTAAGATTACTATGTCTTTTAAGTCATTTATTATTGTTCTTAATTTATGTGTAGAAACCTTAAACGGCGGATAAAATGAAATGGAGGAGTACATTTTATGATTCCAAAACAATTTGAAAAAGTTAAAACTTTCAAATCAGCAATAAAATCTATATCGTTGCAATAATGATTGAAATCATAAATTAAAGAAAATCAATTAAGTAAATATTATTATTTTATAAAAATAAAAAAACGATTCTCTACTTATTTTCATAAAATAATTGTTTTGAATTTATTGGACATAGGCACATATAATATTCCGTTTGTATAATAAGTATGGTATTTTGATATGAATTAGCATTTTATCTCGTGAAATGTACGGAAAATATATCCACTATCATATAATTAATATATTTAAATATATATTTTAAAATATATATTTTTTAAAAAATAAATGAATACATTAAAATATGAAGCATATGATGAATTTATAATTGTTCACGCAAAATTCCAGTAGCTTGAAGACCAAAAAGGTTTCACCCATGAGACTTTTAGAGGAACATTGCTAAAGAAGATGATGATCCCCTTCCTCTCGGGCCTTTTTATAGCACTATTTGCCTTATCCCTAATAACTACCTTTATATTTTAGCTTTTATCTCTTATCTCATGGGTTTTTGTTATCTCCTATCTTTATGGATGAGGATTAGGGTATGGTAAAGGCAAAGTTTGGATTAAGATTCTTTTTGTTGGATATTGGACTCCCTTCCTATGTGGAGAAAATGCTCAAATTGAGAAGCCCACTTGATGTCTCACTTAACTAAGTGGAGATCGTGTCTGAATGGATAAGCAAGAGGGAAAAGGAAAGGTCTAAAGTCATAGAGAACACCAGCACTTTGAGAGAGAGGAAGAGAGAAAGTCATTCTTGTTTTTACACAGAGCTGCAACTGTAAAACCGCTATTGCAGATTAGTTCACCGTTGGATTGGGATGCAATCTTGACAGTTGGTTTGGAACACCTGGTTCTTCATTATGAACGGTTGGATTGTTGATACGAGGTCTAAGTAGGGAGATATTTAGTTCTCACAATAGCTGTGTATTTGGGGTTTTTCATCTTCCTTGTTCTCTATTTGTAAGCTTTATTGCTTTGTTGTTTGGCTGGGTGTTAGCACTGTTTTATGCATTTGAGTGAGACTCTTTTGTACCCTTTGTTGATCATAGTGGAGCTATTTCTTTGGTCTGAACGACCCGTGGTTTTTACCCTTGCTTTGAGGGGTTTTCCACGTTAAAATCTTGGTGTCTTTGTTTGTGATTTTGGTGATTTATTATTGTTGTTCATTGGATGTTGCTCCTCATGGATTCTTGCAAGTTAGGGGGATTTATTTTCGCTACATTAACTATTTGAGTGTGCTCTGTATTGTTATTGTGTTGTTTTCCCCCATCACTTTTACCGTGTAGGAATAATATTAGAAAGCTAGCCCAAGCGCAAAGGAATTATTTGGGGGTTTTATTGGGCCAAATCATAGGAATAGGGCCCAAGGGAATTCTCGGTCGGTGTACAACCCCCCCCCCCCCAAACATGATAGGTCGATGGCCGAACTTTTCATGCTTAACCATAAATGTTCCCTTGTCTTTTCCATTTCTCATACTCTCTCCCCCTATTGACCATATGTCATTTCATTTTTTGTGCGAACTCTAATAATGTAGTTGGTAGGTGAAAAATTATTAAGCCGACTTCCAAAGTTGATAGGCGAAAAATTATTTTGCCGACATCCAAAGTTAATTGGTAGGAGAAAGCTGAACCTTTGGTCAGTTGGCGAAAATCATTAGTCGACTCCCAGAGTTGGTAGGAGAAAGTTGAACCTTGGTCAGTTGGCGAAAATCATTAGCCGACTCCCAAAGTCGGTAGGCAAAAGCTAACCCTTTGTCAGTTGGCGAAAATCATTAGTCGGCTTTATAATCGGATGGCGATTTTCTGCTGACACATATTCGGATGGAGATTTAGACCGACTTTAGCGGTCAGACTTATCCGAGGCGATTAAGGCCGACTTAATCAGCAATCAAGTTCATTCTCAGAATTTGGCTTGAAATATATTCTCCACTGATTTGATCGACAACTTCACTTTCTTCATATTTCATTTTTCCTTAAAAACATGACAAAGAACGAGACTTTAAACTTGGTCAAACCTCCACCATGCCAGCATATTGGTTGTGGGTGACAAACTTGCCATTGATGGTGAAGAAGGTGCCATGGATAGAAGAGACTGATGTGGAGATGGAGATTGGGAAGAAGAGGAGGGAGATTAGGCTCTGGTTTAAATGAGCGATATCTATGTGGTCAAGGGAAAAAAAGAAAAAGAAAGAAAGAAACTTGTCAATGATCTATTACAAAATAGCTTCTGGGATTGCAAAATAGTTTTTGTAGGTCGAGGTGGTAGATTTCATAATAGAGGGTATTGGTGGAGAACATGAGGGTGGAGGTGAGAAAATAAAGAGGAAAAGTTGTGAAGACAAAAAAAAAAAGGAATTTGCCAATTGACATGCTAGTTTCTCAAGTGGATATTGCAAGCAAAAGTGAAATATAGAGGTGATACCTCATATTTTTTATGTGGAAGAATTAGACATTTGTGGTAATTTTAGAGATGATGTGATAATGAATATATTTACAATTCTGTTTTAATATATTATAATATATGATAAATATTATTGATGCCAACAAAGTTTGATACCAGAAGCTTCCAAATTCTACCACCACCACTAGGGTGAAAATAGGCCAGGTCGTTCGTCGGGAGCCTATGGTCCAACCTATTTACGCCCTAATTTGACTTAGCTCGTTTAATAAAAAGGTCATGTCTAGGCTTAAAAAGTCTTTTTAATTAAATAGGTCAGGCTTATGCTTTTTATAAAGCCTATTAGGCTTGGCGGGTTAGAATATCTTTAAATAATATTATTTTTAATAAAAATGTAAATATATAATACATAATAAATAGTATAATAATATATAACTTTTTAATTTCTCCAATTGGCCTATTTAGAGATAGACTTGATGGCCTACTTGTCATTGACATATTTACATTTGTAAAAAATAAGTCTATATTTGTCAACATATTAATCTATTTAGAGATAGATTTATTGGTTTATTTAAAGGTCATAATATAAAATAGGTTTTCAAACAGACTAATAGGTCAAACCAGACTTTCAAACAGGTCAAACCTGAAAAAATGACCTATGACAGATAACAGGCCAGACTTGGGCCATGAAAATATAATATAGGCCAGACTTGAGTCTTGCAAAGCTTAGCTTAGCTCAGCCTACTTCTTCGTTCCACCCCTAACCACCACCGGGTTGTTCCTTGTTTTGCCCGAAGCACTGTTTTGATATTATACACCTCAAAAACGTCTTTTTGCTTAATTTCATGGAAATTTCACAAGGCTATTAGAACTCAATTAGTTTAAAGTTTGAACTATAAGCCTGCATCTAACAAGTATCATGGAGATATTGGTTAAGAAATTAATATATATAATTTCTTTTTAAGAAATCATGGTATTATTATATTTATAATATTAAATGTTATATGTCTTAATAAAAATTTTCTATTATAGGAACACTCATTAGTATTTTCCTACTAATAAACGGTTGTGACGGTCTACAATTAATGGTTTGATTGGTTTTTTTTGTGTTAATCATAGATATCGTCTATTACAATTTACAAAAGACAATTCTATTCGCGGTTTAGTCACAGTTAAAACTCATCACCCCTCTCTAAGAGTGTGTTTAATAGGGATTGAACCAGGAGCTTTTCCCACAATCTTATCTTGCGTTGCCAACTAAGTTACAACTCTTTGGTAATGGTCCGTTTGGTTTACAATTGCGTATAATTGATTTTGATAAATTTATATAATCAATGACAGTGGATTAATGATGCACGATTTACGAAACATATTAAACAGAAGTGATTTAAAACCAATTCCATAAAATTAATTATGACCGTTTTCAACTGAGAAGCACACATACACTAAGTGGTGGGTGGTGACGGTGTTAACAAATGTTTAAAGAATACATATTAAAAAATTAAGAAATCAAGAAATAAAAATATTTATTAAGTTGCATAATATTTAATTTATTAGTAAATTTAAAAATTATACTTTTTTAAAAAAATTACTTTTAATTTATTAATCAGTGAACTGATAACATTTATTAACATTTTTTTGGGTCGATTATTAGCATTTGTTTGAATTTATTCTGCTACACCATTGTTTGGGCCTCCTAAATTCAGGCTTTCAAATTAGATCATTAGTTATCATGGATCCCTGCATCCTGGGCCTTAAATCTCATTTTCTTTGTCATAAAAGAAAAATAATATTTGACCAAAAAAGAAAAATAATAATAACATAAAACATTTTTATCACTACCCCCATATAGAAACCAGAATCACTCAATAATTATGTCTGGTTGGCTAAGGCTACTGATATCATTAACACTATCATCACAGCATCCATTCTTGCAGCAGGGAATCCCACTTGTCCCATACAACTCTGAAACATCCATAGATTTGTCCTTACAACCAGTAGATTCTGAGGTAGCAATGTTGGCACCTTGTTTCATAACAGAACCAGTGCCACAATCAGAGCTATTCATTGTTCTGCATGAAGAGTCCTCACACATCTTGACTTTGTCTAAATCATTGCAAGGTTTCACCATATAAACTTCCACAACGATCAAGCTCCCTTGGTCATTTCCCTTGAGTAAGCTCAACTTTGAAAGTCCAGAAGATTCATGTTTGCTTGCTTTTGTGGTTGCCACATGATGAGTGACATTTTTACAGCACTCTACCACACTTTTCAGCACTAAGAAGCCCTTGGTTCTCATCACCATTACTTTGCTTGTCAAGTAGAGTCACGGTCTTATCTTCCAAGAAGTTGCCGTATTTAGGCCTTGTAGATTTTCTTTCATATTTTGGTTTCTCTTGCAAAATTAACATGCTATTGAGAATCACAAGTAAACAGGTCCCAACATCAGTCAACACAGCAAGCCAAACTAATGGATATCCTGCAATTGCCAATGCCAGTATGGCACTCTTGGAGCCAATTGAAATAATGACATTCTCAATGAGCTTTCTAATAGTTTTTCTTGCTAGCCTAATGGCTTCAGGTATTTTTCTGATGTCATTTGACATGAGAATTGCATTGCCTGTCTCATTAGCAAGTGCTGAACCTGATATTCCCATTGAGATGCCAATGTCAGCTGCAGCTAATGCAGGAGCATCATTAATGCCATCTCCAATCATGGCTGTTAGCCCATCTTTCTTGAAATTCTCAATAATCATTGCCTTTTCATGAGGTAGAAGTTCTGCATGAACAATGTCCAGAGCATGGTTCAACTGTAGAGAATCAATAAAAAAAATAAGTTCAAAGTTAGAAGTATGTCATGACTAGCAGCAATAATGATCAAAACTGAAGAGGGATGATGTTTTCTGTCAGGAAAAAAAACTTGACATTGTTAATACAAAGTTCATTGAAAAAAACAAAATTGTCAGAAAATTGTTGGTTATATAGAGCATAGATTACTGTGAGCATACCTGACTCTGAACATACATAGCAACCCGAGCGCTATCTCCTGTCAGCATGGCTGATCTGACGCCTAATAACTTTAGCTCTTCTATTGCCTCCAAAGCACCTGATCTGCAACTATCAACTAGGCTGAAGACTCCAACTAGAGTTGGTTCACAGTATTGCTTCTGGGTAGAAATCTCATGGCTTTCAACTTGCACATGGCAATCGACTATAAATAGAATAATCCAATTATAATGCATAAATTGTCAAATGAAATGATAAACAAATAAATATGAGCAGTGAAGCACAGCATATTGAATGAACCCAAATTGCTCCTCAATGAGGACTTTAAATACACTTTTTGAATTATTGATGAAGTTATAATCTACAAGTTACAAGCAATGAACTAAAGGCTAATGGCTACTACTAAGAAAGTGCCTTTAGTGTTTCTCTATCATGGTTACATCTGAGCATTTGATGACATCATAAGATAAGGATGACCAAGTTACCAAAGAAACAGCATATGAGAAAAACACACACACACACACACATTCAGATATTCACAAATAGAAATCCTACCAAGAATTAATTTTTGAAACTAAAGATACAGTTTTATAATTACCACTTTCACAGCCAGCTCTGACAGCAATTCTCCTATTGCCTATATAAATATCTCTCCCATCAATTGTGCCAGAAATTCCTTCCCCTGGAAAATTTTGAAAATTCTCTACATTTTCTGGGACTGGTTTTATAGAGTGCAACATTCCATATTCCACTAGTGCAGCTGACATTGGATGACTTGATTTACTCTCAATACTTGAAACCCTACAATGTTTTCATTAACGAAATCAAGTCAGTCTTCAGAAACAATGTATTAAAATTTTTGTGCTTAATTAATAAGAGTTACCAGTATAATAAGGTTTCAATGCTAATGTCATCTACAGCACTAAAGTCTGATACAGTGAACTCTCCTCTTGTTATTGTGCCTGTTTTATCAAAAGCCACTGTCTTGATTCCAGAAAGCGTTTCAAGATAATCTCCACCTTTCAGTAGTAAACCACTTATTGCAGCTTTTGTGAGAGCACAAAAGATTGCAACAGGTGTTGAGAGGATGAGAGCACAAGGGCATCCACTCAATAAAACCACAATTGCCAGATGAAACCAAGGGTCAAAATCAGGAACTCCTAATGCAGCTGGTACCACAGCAATGCTAGCTGAAATCAAGACAACCACTGCAACATAAATATCAGCAATTATCAATCCAACATTCCAACTATCAAACTTTGAAAGCAAAAGTAACAATTAGTGAAAAAAAATTCTTTTCCAATTCCACAAAAAGAAAATAGTTGGTCTAGATACTTGATACTTACCAGGAATATAGTACTTTGAAAATTTATCTATGAATCTTTGTGCTCGAGATTTTCTGCTAGAAGCCTCTTCAACAAGTTTTGACATTCTTGCCACCACCGTGTCTTTTGCCAACACGGTAGTTTTTACACTTATATATCCTAGAATGATGTATATATCCAAAAATATTTTAGGAGAAGTACTGTTTTGGAGAAAAAATAAGACATGAAAAATTACAAGATACTTTACCATTCAGGTTAATAGTTCCAGCCCAGACTAATGAATCTAATTCTTTGGTGACAGGGAATGATTCTCCTGTTAACATCTTTTCATCAACTTCACACTTTCCTTCCACAACGACTCCATCAAGAGGAATAGTATCACCAGCCTTGACAGCAAGGATGGTGTTGATCTTAACATCACTGACATCAACACGCTCTCCAGTCTCAGCAATAATGGCCTTTTGAGGAGCCATGCTCGTTAAAGAGGACATTGCAACCATTGCCTATGTATGTGATAAAAGAAAGTATAGACATGGAACTCAAATGCCAAACGTTAAACATAAATAAGGTTTTAGTTATCATCTGTTCTTTGAGTGATATTTTCATTTTACTAGCTCTAAGCACTGATCTGTGTTTTTTAGTTTGAAACAACCAACATTGATTCCAAATCTAATAAGAGTATAGACAAAGAGACTCAGCTGGAGTTATGTTCAATTAGGACAAAAACTAAGATTAACGGCATAAAGCAATAAACATCACATACATTTGTTGGGTAAACTTGCTCAATATATCAGAAAAAAGGGTTATGAAGTAAAACTGCAAAAGTAACTTGAACTTTTTTACCACTATGGAAAGGAACACAATTTGGTTTAAATAAAGTAGTAAGAGTTACTTAAGTAAGAAAATACAGCAAAGTGTCAAGAAAAGAGAGGGAAGTGATGTCACCAAACCTTGTGAGTTGCTCTTGTCTCAAGCCATTGAGCAATGGAAAACAGGAAGATGATGACTCCACCATCTGTAAAATCCTGTAAAGCAGCAGTACCACACACTGCAAGATATGAATGATGAAACATAATAAACAGAACATTCCATCAAATCTCAGAGATACATGCATTTTTTTATAAGTATTATTTTATTCATCACTGCAGCTTACCCATTTCTCAGTTACTAATCAACAACTATATAATTCAAATCAAAGTATTACCATATCTAGAAAATGTTACCTGACAGTAGAACCAGAATGTTGATATTAAGAGTAAGAGCCCTGATGGAAGCTATGGCCCTGAATAGAATTTTAGGGAAGCCAATGGCAATAGAACCAAGAGCCAACCATCCCAAAGGGGGATATATATACTTCAAGAAAGAAAGTGCCAGTAACAAGCCAGAGGCCATTGTAGGTAAGTCTGGCCATTTCTTTCCATCATTGATCTCTCCCTGTGGTCTAAAACTAGCTTCAAGCCTTGCCGTATTCAGTGCATCAGCTGACACAATCACATAAGATCAAGATATTCAGGTTGTGTCTATATAAAAAGGAAAACAAAATGAATTTCAAGCAGATATTTTTCACCTCATTTCTGATGTTTAGGGACAGAAAATATTCTAAAGCAAAATACATATTCAGTGAATGGAAGGGACATTAAAAGGGAACAAAACTAATTCACCTTAATTAAGATTTTATTTGATATGTAAAATTAAAAGTATTTACAATCATTAGAAAGCCAAGGAAGATAGAAGGCTTCTAATTTTTAAAGTCCTCTTTCATGCTAAAAGCATGACTGCATGAAAGACATGATGAATATTGAATAGTACATAACAGAAGCAGAACACTCAAGGAAAGTGGAAAAGCAAGAGCAAAGAGAGCAGGTAATAGGACAAGTCACAACAAAGGCAATAAGAAATATTATAATAGTTTTAAAAGCTTATGATGAGTAACATTAGATTAGACCATTTAATCCATGAAAACGCTGTAAAAATATAGACAAACACACCACATGAATCCAAGTAACAAAGGAAGCATTGATGTATCACATAAAGAAATGGTCAACTTCTCTCACAATCACAATCATTTTAGAAATTCAAATGGATCCCTAACCTAATATACTTAGCACCAAATTATGGAAAGTTAATAGAAAAGAATACAGAATTCACCTATTTGTGACTCAGAAGTAAGGAGGACATCATGGACCACGGTGACTGTTCGGGTAGGAACTATCACTGAGACATATTTGACTCCATGAAAAGGCTTCAGAATTCTTTCAACAAGTGCTGCTTCTGTAGCACAGCACATTCCCAACACTTCAAAGTTGCTTCTCTTCATATTCTCAATCTCAACCATTTTCTTTTTTTGTTTCACTCTGCGTTTAGAAAGGAAAAACAAAGAACAAACAAGACAGAAAGCTTGCAAGTCTGAAATAGTAAAAGAAAATAGAAGGTGGTGCCTTCTCTAGTTAGAGATTGTCCCTTTTATTTTTTTATTCTTCCTAGTTTTAGAGATGACATGTGAGCTTTCTTCTCATTTATTTAGAATAGAAATATTATTTTTTGCATATACAAACATTTTATTCCGATTTTAAAATTATAAATATCAATTATATTAATTTTTCTCGTTATCAAATACAAAATCTAATATATCTGGTGTGTAAAACAACAATCAAAAGTTTTAGTATATTATAGTACGGTGTTCACTAAGAAATTAAAAAATAGAAAGTTTTTATTGGAATGTGTAAGCATTTAATGTTACAGATGCAATTAATGTCGTGATTTCCAATAAAAATATTTTATATATGCATTCTTAACCAATATCTCAAAGACATTCGTTAATAGGATATTTTTAAAATATAGTATAATATATAATGCTAATAATATAATGATGTGTAAGATGTGTGATGTCTTTTGGAATAATTTAATGTGGTTAGTATGATTTTATCACATGTAGATAAGTTTTTCTTTGATAAACAAGATGATAAGTTTGTATATAAAAAAAAGGGTATGTACCTTGTCGTCTTTGAATAACAACAAAAATATATATATATATATATATATATGTTTCTTTTCTTTTTTTTTTTTAAAGAGTCATTGTTTCTTGATAGTTAACTTATAAATTGTTTTCTACCTTATTGTATACATCTCACAGGTCACAATGCACGAATTTTCTAATGTACACAAACACAAAATGTGTGTAATCTTACACAAGTAATGATATGCCATTAGATATATATTATAAACAATAACAAGGGCTGTGATTCAAGTTTTAAAGTTACTTGATAAATAGGTGACCAATGTATACATAATATTGCATTATGGTCCCCTGAAAACTTATTGTCAATGTTTTGTATCAAAATACCCGAAAAGTCATTGCCAAATGCCAGCCACTAAGAAAATGGCGATGTTGTAGCTCATCACACCGGTGACGGAATTCCACTTTCAAAATTATTTATGTCACAGATTCACTCGCTGTTTTTCTTCCCAGTTGAAGTACTGTTTTCAGAACTTGATTTTCTTTTATGTCTTTAGAACCTTCATTGTTTCTTTAATCTCTATTGTGATTCCTCTTTGTGGTGGTTGGCAAGTGGGATTGTCGTGGCTAGCTTTAGCTTCTACTCAAAGTTGCTATAGTAGGGGTTAATGTGGCTTGAAGGTTATAGAAAAGGCAGTTATGGTTATAGAAAAGACCCTTTGTACATTCTGACAGGAAATGATTTGATGGCCAAAAATGGTCTTGGTCAGAGGGATATATATTGTAAATTAAGAGACTTAAATGGCTAAAATCTAAATTCTAAATTATGATAACTTTATAAGTAAAAGAAAATCACAAAAACAACCTAAAAGTCACTTGTGCAATGTTACACAATTACCTATTTTATTAGCGTACATTCATATCTCCTAATTGGTGAGTTCAATGCCTCAACAATTCGTGGAGCTGAGTTCTCACTTTTTTTGTAAGGATCATGTGGCAGCTGCTAGGGTGACTTGGGTCAGAGGTGAGGCATAGTGACTAAGGAAAAAATGCATTTTATAACCTCATGTTAATTTGCAAAGATGCCTCCTCCTTCCGTTTGGGCTGTCGAAAATTTCATAACGCGCCCTCTCTCTCTCCCCATCTCGTTCGCGCTCCTCTTTTATTTGTATTTCATATGTGTATGCATTTATCCATTTCTCTCTCATTTTCCATCACTACATTTAACTTTAAGCTGATGTGATTAACAGAATGTAAATTTATTTTTAGTCTTTATAAATATAATCTTTTATTGTTAATCCTTATAATTTTTTTTTATTTTTCACGTCAATCTCATTCTCATCTAATATTATAATGTCATTTTGCTTCTATTGCATTATTACACTTGAAATTCTTAGAACTCCTTATGAGTTTAATAAAATAAATTCTTTATGTATTTAATTATTTAAAATTTCAACACAATTGAAATCACTATATAAAGGAAAAAAAACATGTAATGACTTTTTTTCTCTGTAATTTTTTTTTCTGTTTATTGACTAACAAATTTTTTATTTGATTTAATTTCAGGGCCGGCCCAAGGGTAAGGCTGCTCAAACCCTTGCTTTAGGCCCCCAATTGTTAGTAATATCCTTTATACAAAAAATTAAAAATATTATCATAATTAGACCTACTTCATTGGTTTAGAAATTGATTTTTCTCCTTAAGGGTTGATGATTCAATCCTTGCTAAATGAATTTAAATAAATTTTTAAGGCCCTTAATTTTTTCACCTCATATATTTAAAAATGCCCCAATATAAAAGTTTGTTTGAGGCCTCAGTATATATTGGGCCGGCCCTAGATTTATGTCCATTTTGTAACTAATCTATTTTCTTGATCTTTGTTTTGGATGTTAAACATATAATAGAATTATTCTATACGATATAATATTTTATACAACAGCACATCAAACACTATATAATATTAAATTTTTATCAGACTTTATACTATCACAATCCTATAGATGATACCTCAGTTTTGACAAATGAGGGGTTCAAATCTTATAATACTTGTTACACTTATTTTATTTTCAGGTAGATGTGATTATAAAACAAAATTATTTATTAGAAAATTAAAAAGAGTATTTCTCTTAAAGATCATTTATCCAGTATCAACTATCATATGAGTATTCAATAATGTAATCACTTAATCTAAACAATGCTAACATTTATTCATCATTCGTTGCCTTATCTTGTTATTGCATCACTATTCCCTCCACTTCTTTTTTTAAGTTAAACCACCTTTCAGCTCAATGCTATTATAAATTAAACTAAACTTGAAAAGTATATATTGATTGATTAATTTGGTTAAGAATCTCTAAATTCCTGAACAACTTCCAGATGCCTGTTTGGGGCAGCGTTCAACCACCACATATCATGTATGTAACATTTTATTAATCAAGTCCACTTAGAAGCAACATCTTTGCTGTCCAAAAAGCCTACCAGTTCATCAACCGCAACTCCTTAATTATTATGTGAACATATATATGTAATGAAGTGAGAGAAAAGCAAGTCCCACATTTTTTTTAAAAAATAACGCTTTGGCACTATTAATCGTCTTGTTATACTCGAGGTTGTGGACTTGAATAGATTATACATATAGTTTTTGTTTGTAAACGATAATAATATGCAAAAATTTAAATTTATAAGCTCTTGAAAATTATTCAAGCTCTTAATTATTTTTCCTATTCAATTATACATACCGAACCATTATAATTTTAGCAACAAAAAAAAACCATTATAATTATAGAACAGAATCTTTGTTCCTAACTGTGCTATCATTTCTTTTCCACTTCACCAAAAAAAAAAAACTGTGCTATCATTTATACCTGTCATTGGGCTCTTGTATTTTCTAATCGTGACTTTTATTGGGATAATGGGATGTGACGAAACAGGGTACCACTTTTTACCAAAAAAAAAAAAAAACAGGGTACCACCTAAGCTTTGAGATTCCAGCTGTGAGCTTTAGCATATGGGGCACAAAATAGACTTCAAATAGTTTGGTAATGTGAGTTCTTATATATTTTTTTTATTTCAGTCTCTATATTTTCATTCATTTAAAATGTTATATTTCAAGGACTAATCCATTAATAATTTGAAATTATAGGGAACAATTTTTTTATAGAAAATAAAGCTTGCCGTATATATCTTTAGGTTTGTCGCACTCCACACCATTCTTACACTTGTAAAATAAAAGTATTCAATTCAATTTCAATGTCCATATCGACGCAACTAACATATTAGTGACAACGAACCCCAATTATCTTTGCGTTGTTTCACTTGACAAGCTTTTTAGCGAATTATCATTGCACCAACACAACCTTGCTATGTCATTTTCATTTGTCTGCATCTGAACTTTTTTGCATTTGTAATTTATTAACAAGGCAAAACTTTATATGGTCAAAATTAAGCCATATATATGAGTTGCCAACGTAAATTGAGTTCATTTTTTCTATAAATATTTCTCATCCACAAAAAAAAAAAAAAAAAAAAATCACTGTGCTATAGAGATTGATTAGACAGGAGTAGAACAGCCACAAGAGGCTTCTCTTCTCTGTACCTTTTATATATATGTGTAACATAACATGCATATATACAGGTAGCTAGTTTAAAGTTGTACCTAACTCCTTTCTTCTAAGTAAGTACTTCCAATGGAGTCAGGTAGAGACATTGAAAAGGAACTATCATATGCATATTCCAGATCCTCAAAACCCCAGAATTCCTCTTCTTGTTCTTCTTCCTCTGGCATTTCCCACTTCTCTTTATCCATCTCCCCCTCCTCAATTACCTCTAATACCTGTCACATAGAAAGAAAAAATTAGACCTTTGAAGTATAAAAGATCAACTAGGAGAAACTGTTTCAAAAACTTTGTTTTATATAAACCTGTACATTCACTATAACGCAAGATTTATAATGAGTTCTATGTTAGACAAAGGTATATATATCAGCATCCAAATGTATTTCAATTATCTAGCTGACCTTTATATGAAAATGCACTATACATGACAAGTTCAGCAGAATAGAAACACCATGTTGGCCCTTTATAACTTTCAAGTCACAAATTGATTAACTGGCTTCTTACGGTGTGTTTGATTTACACTTGATCCACGTTTTCTGAATCCACGCTTAAAACGTAGTTTTGGGATAAATCAAACGCACACTTAGCATTTCCAGAACTGTGATCACTCAATGCATAATTTTACTTTATTTAATACCTACATCAAAATTAAGATTGTCATATATTTATCTGTTGTCTTATTAGCACAAGGGTTTAAAGTTAGGTAGGACAGAACATCATCTGACTAATCAATTTGTGTGGGTCAAGAAAAGCAGAAAAAACAAGAGGCTGCAAATAACAATTGACAAATTGGAATGAATCCAAGTTCTTACATCACATATCTGATTGCTGAAGGGTAGAGGCATCTAAGGAAAACCTTTGTTATTAAGAAAAATGACAGCTGACAATACGGTATCATATTCAGACACTTGTGATTATTTGAAAACCAGGAAACTCAAATTAAAATATATTGTTTATTTGTCACTTTGCAGTCAAAACAAAAGACCATAATTGGATTAGTGAACATGCCACACTGCTAATAGACAGTAAAATTGAAAAGGCTCACAGAAGAAGCGAATTTTGCAACATACCATATTTTGATCCACCAACAATATGAATATATCTAATTACAAAATTATTTCCACACAATAGTAAGCTCTAAGCTGCTATATAATGCAGTTATCTATTGTCTTTTGCTTTGAAGTATTAAGTTTTGCTGAATTATAAAAAGAAAAGAAAAAGAAAAAGAAAAGTCAAGTGGACCAGTCCCAGACGTAGACTATTCTATGTTATCAATAAATATAGGACATAATTTGCTAAACATAAAAAAGTGTTACTTATGCAATGCCGTATTGGTTACACCAGTTTTTAGTGCCTGTTTGGTTTAAATTTTGAACCATCCAAAATCAATTCTGCAGAATTGATTTTAAATCACCTCCGTCCAACATACTTCATAAAGTGTGCGCTATCCATCTCAACCATTCATTTTTAGAATCAATTCTACTCAACTGTAAACCACCAAAACAAATTTAGTGCTTAGTTCCAACAAAAGAAGAAAATTGAGGTGACCGAAAAAAAAAAGGTGATACCTAGTTTTGCAGACACCAAATTCTTCTATTATAATAAGAGTGACTAGACTAGAAGAATCAATCAACATTTAAGATGTAACGCCAATAAATATACTGATTTTTCAAGAAGTAATAATAGCATAGGTTAGTAGTAGCAACTAGCAAATGAATTTGAGCTACCTCGTCCATGGTGGGTCGCCAAGTTGAAGAAGCCCTGATGCACAGCGAGGCAGCAAAGGCGAGTCTAGTAAACTGTGTCACATCATAAGCCCCTCCAAGCCTTGGATCTACCAACTTTTCTATCTCCCCATTGTTCAATATTGGCTTAGCCTGTTAAGTCAGAATCAGAAATACATGGTTATTTACACCAAGACCATTTAAATAAACTAATCAATGTAATTTTAAAGTCACCCTCATTCCACTAGACACTAGTCTATAGCCTAAATCTATAATAAACCAAATATGGGATTTCCTATGGATTACGGCATGTTCATAATAAAATAACAAAAAAGGTTTCATGATCAAAGATGGGGTACTACCCAGCTGTGCAAGCTTTGGTGAGACCCATCCACGGGTTTCTTCCCTGAGATGACTTCTAGCAAGAACACTCCAAAGGCAAATACATCTGTCTTCTCATCCACAACTCCGTGCATATAGTACTCAGGTGCCAAATGCCTGCAAAAGATAAGACATTCCCATTAAAAAAAATCACATTTTTGTTTCAATTCCACATGGATGGCTATCATTGAAAGGTCCTGGAAAAGATGGGTACCCAAATGTCCCTTCTATTGGGGCTATTGAATGATGAGTCCACTGAGATGGAAGCCACTTTGCTAGTCCAAAATCAGATATCTGCCACAATCAAGTAAACCCCATCAAAAGCACTATCATTGAAACAAAGATTCAACTAAATATAGGTAAGTAGAGTACAAATTAAAGGACCTGTGGCTCAAAATCTGCTGTCAGCAGAATGTTTGATGCCTTGATGTCCCTGTGAATGATCCTCCTCTGGCAACCTTTGTGCAAGTAGTGGAGGCCACGTGCTGTCCCAAGAACTATGTTGTACCTTGTTTTCCAATCAAGAGGGGGCTTTTTCTCATCTACAAGGAAAGGAACATTCACAAACGATTAAGACCCTTTTTGATATGACAAGTTTTGCAGCCCAAAATTCAATTCTAACAAATGGGAAAAAAAGATTGCTTTTTTATTTTGTTGATGTTGATTTATGTACCATGGATAAGAGAAGCAACAGAGCCTACGGTGGATAGCTCAAAAACGAGGTAAAGTCCATTGTCAATACAACACCCCAGAAGAGGCAATACGTTGGAATGGCGCACATGACCAATTGTACCAATCTCTGTTAGGAACTCCTTCTCCTTCCTCTCATCCCTTGGAGTTCTTGTGAGCCTCTTCACAGCAATTTCTTCACCACCATTCAGTATTCCCTTGTAAACCTCTGCATACCCTCCTTTCCCAACCAAATTTCCTGACACAACACAGCAAAAAAGTATCATTTTCTAACCCCCAGAGCTTAAAAAAAACAAGATCTTTTGTATTTCAAACAATAAAAAAGCAAAAAAAAAAAAAAAAGATAGATTTTTTAAGTACCTGAGCTGAAGCCATTGGTGGCAAGGAACAACTCTTCATAAGAGAAGCATTTCCAAAAGGGTCTTGGAGGGTGTTCTTCAGGAGAAGTAACCACCACGCTGTCATCATTTTCTCCCCCAAAACTGCGTCTTCCAAATGAGAAGAGCCTCTTCAAGCTGTTGCTCCGAATATACTTCATTGCAATAAATGCTGAACAGAGGACTCTGTTTTCATGCAGAGCACCAAGGTTTTGGAAGATTAAAAAAACACACAAACTCTTTTTTTCTTAATTTATTTATTTCAGATGAGAAAGAAAACAACAAGGGTAAGGGAAAAAGTGAATCCCCAACAGTGAGTGAGTGTGTGGAGGGTTTCTTGCTTCGTTCCCTCTCCTTCTCTTCTGTGTGTCTTACAGAGGCAGAGACACGCAAAGAGACATAGAGACAGTGAGATTTAAGAGAGAGTCAAAGGGATGTTTGTAATTTTGTTGGTTTAAGGCAAAGTGTGAAGCATGAAAATGTCCGTATAGGATAACTGCATTGCATGTGTACTTGGGGTCCGTTGGATGAGATTAAATGCTCTGTCTTGTATAAACTTGGAATGTTGATGCTTTTTTCAAGACATAAATGGCAGCAAATGTTAACAGAGCTAATCCATTAAAGAACAGGGGAGGAAAATTTCTTATTTATTTTACTCTTTTACTACTTCATCGTTTTATTACCTTGTTCTTTTTTGCTTTTAAAAATATCCTACAAAGTAGTGTATTAAAAATAAAAAAATTAGAAGATTTTTATTAACTATTATAATATTTCTTTAAATAAAAAATTAAATATTATAAATTTTAATAAAAACTTTGTATTTTCTTAAAAACATTGAAATGTGTATTTTCTTATTTTATTAAAAAATTATGGACTTTTTTATTTTCAGAATATTTTTCTATTTCTATTTCTTGTTTTTTAGTTTAAATTACAAGAAGTCAAGAAATGTCAACTTTTTTTTCTTCCTTTTACCTAATGTTTAAGAGTTTTCTTTAGGAAACATAGAAATCAATACAAAATAACTTTTAAAAATGAGAAATAAAATGAAAATAGAAGGTATTTTTATGACTAAAAAGGAAGTTTTTTTTAATTGAAATTGTAAAACAAAATAAAAATAGAAAATATTTTGTGAAAACAAATAGTATTTGACATCCTATGTTTGAATTGTTGAGGTGTATGAAAAAGAGAGATAAAAAAATAAATAAATGAGGAGAGAGAAAATGAGAGA
This sequence comes from Sesbania bispinosa, assembly GCA_026901365.1. Taxonomy (NCBI): domain Eukaryota; kingdom Viridiplantae; phylum Streptophyta; class Magnoliopsida; order Fabales; family Fabaceae; genus Sesbania; species Sesbania bispinosa. The sequence continues at coordinate 155,993 of QLOH01000431.1, forward strand.
TGAAATGAGAGAGAAAGAAAGAGATAATGAGGAAAATGAAGTGTGAAAAGATATATAAGAAATAAAAGTGTGAAAAATCTTAACTCTATTTTATTATGAATTATTCTAAATTTTTTTAATTGTTATTCCTAAAAATCAAACTAATTACTAAATAAAGTAAGAATTAATTTTTTTTTACATTTTTAAATTATTAAATATATTTACTTTTTTCATTTAATATTTACTTTAAATTAAGTTAGATTGACGTACTTAAAGAAACAATATATTTATAGAGCAAGAACAAAACACATGAAATAAAAAAAAATTGAATGCAAAAAGAATTAATTTATGACATATAATAAGATGTAAATAAAATGTAAGTCATTTAAGAATTTATTCCGCATGTCTTTTATTATAAGCCCATTTCAGATTAAACATCCACATTAAGAAAAAAATATCTTAATTATTATAATATTTTAAACATATTCTTATTTAAGCATTATTATTGAAAACTTCAAATATTATAGACTCCAAAAGTTTCAATGAGTATATATGGAATGTATTACTTCTCCACATTAATCAAAACCTAGTAATTAAAAGGGTTTAACAGTACATCAAGAGCAAATATAGAAAAGATAATAAACATTACTAAAATTTTATAAGGGGTAGTCTTATGTATATTAAGGAATATAAAAAAATTAAAGGGGTTTTACAAATAGAAACAGAGGTGATATTTGGTAAAGGTTAACTAAATTTTAAGTATGATTCAATGTTTTAAATTGTAAATCACAACATATAATACTCTCTCTCTTTCTATTTATAAAAAAATTTAAAAATTTGAGTGTTTTTTTAATATATGCTTTTTATAAAATTTTAGAAATATTTATTCTTTTTTACATGTTATGTTTGTCCTTGATGATTATTGAATCTTTTTAATTCCCAAATTTTAGTTAATATGGAGAATTAATATTTTTATATGTGTTCAATCAAAGATTTGGAGCCCTTTTAATATATTAATTTTACCTATAAAAAAAAATCCAAAGCTTTGGAATCTATAACCATTAAACTTTACAAGTGTTTAACTTTAAACAGGAATAAATTTAGAATATGTAATGTTTTTTTAAAAACCAATTCACTAAAACATCATTCCTTAATTCATATGTTTCAGTTTTTGGTGTTTTTTATTTTTTTTAAATTTCAGTTTTTAGTGTGAAAGTGGCTTATGAAAAGCAACAGAGAGAATATATCTTGTTTGGTTCTTAATTTGTTGAAAAGCTGGTTCTATATCATGATTTGGTCAAAAAATTATTATTATAAATTTTATATAAGAGTGTATTTGGTAAAACTAGCTGAAATGTTGGCTAGAACATGAAAAGTTAATTTATTTGATTGAAAGTGTTTAATAAAATTAACTGAAAATAATAAAATGAATTATAAGAATATCATTAATTATTAAATATTGATAAGTTGCGGTTGTTGAGGGACAAACATGTAATAATTTTTCAACTAGTAGCCGAAAAATAAAGAGTCTTTTTCAAAAAGCTACAATAAGTTTTTTAACAAAAGATAGTAACTAGCTAAAAAAGCTACCTTATCAAACACTGATGAAATGGTTTAAACTTATAATTTCAACTTTCATCTGGCTAAGATGTATTACTAAATACACTCTAAATTGCATATTTTAAAAATTCCAAATGAAAATCCAACCACAATTATAACTGTAATATTTCTTGCGGTAAAACGTAATATTTCAATTGTGATAGCATCGGGGATAGCCTTAAACTATAATTGGCTTGCACAAGCTGCTATACTGCAATTGCAACGAACATTTTTATTGCTTATAAATTATGTGTCTATAGTCTAGAATTTTCTCACCAATCGGTTGCACTGTGGTCAATTTTTGAAAGTTTATCGCATACTATGATTTTAACTTCATGTCTCATAATTTATGGTCTCATAGCTTAATAGTTAATATATTGATTAATTAACAATATATAAAGTTTCTTCAATTTAAGAGGAATTCAAATAGGTAAAAATGTTATGACAAATATAGAACTAAGAGTTGTTAACTATGTCATTTGAGCTTTGTCAATAGTGATCTTGAGTCCCCACTAAAAAGTTAGCTAGAGATGCTTATTCCATTAATCCTTCCTCACCAATTTATTATGATCGATGTAGTTTTGCTTACCTTTAATATGTTGTTCTTTTATTTCTTTCTCTTTTTCTCTATCTCTTTTGTGCGTATTAACTTCAAAGTTCAAATTTTCGAATCCACATTTTGAGAATAAAGAGGGGAAAATTGGAGGGAAACTTCCTTCCCATTTGTAATTCTGAGTTAGCTAATATCTATATCGGTATTAGAAGGTGTAACTAGCCATGTCCACTTGAGGGAACGGTTCAGGTAAACTACTCTACATTTATGGTGGAAAGCGAGCTCAATTGAGAAAGTTGCTTTTATAAATAGTTTTTTTCGCACGAAAGAATAACAATTTGCGAAGCTGGAACAGAATAGAACACTGTGATGCCTAGCATGAAACGGTTCCATGTGCCACAGTCCAATTTTAGGTGGAAACTTTAAACGCATGTGACAAACGAAAAACCAAACCCAATGCCGAATGAATAAAACTGTACCCATTTGTACTATACTTAATTACAGTATATTAAATCATCTTAATATATAGAGTGCATTATAAAAAGAAAAAATAACGAGTAATGTCATAATTTTTAATAAAAATATTTTATATATACATTATTAATCCATGTCTTGGAACACACATCAGTGAAATCGTTATAAAAATAATTTTTTTAACATGTATAATATTGCACGGATTAATAAATCAAAAATAAAAAAATTAATAGAAGCTATAATTATCACAACATCTAATATATTAATATGAAATGATATATTTTTTAATAAATTATTTTACTTTTAATTTAGGCTTAATTGCGCTTTTGATCCCCCTATTATCATCAATTTGCGATTTTGGTTCCCCTATTTTTTTTTCGCAATTTTGGTCCCTCTATTATTCCAAATTCGCGATTTAGTTCAAAATTTTGGTCCTCCTATTTTCAAAATCTATGTGTTAGAGGGACCAAAATCGCGAATTTGGAATAATAGGGGGACCAAAATCGTGAAAAAAAAAAGTAGGGGACCAATATCGCGGATTGATGATAATAGGGGACCAAAGATGTAATTAAGCCTTTAATTTATTAATCTATGTAATATTGTACAACTTAAAAAAAAATCATTATGAAAAAGGTACGGCACTAATTACTTCATTACCTGTATTTGAACAGTGGATCATGAACAAAGACCTAATTTCAATTAAAGAAGTTAAAGAGACAATAAACCACTGTTTTAGAACAATTAATTCTCACAACACCAAATTTAATGGAAAAACCCCACATTACTAGCCAACAACGGCACCGAATAAAGATGAAGTTCAATGTAACTAATTCTTTGTTGTTTATTGTACCGTCTCATCTGTATAATTTATTCATTGGAAGCACTTAAAAAGATGTTATCATTAGCCCTGAGAAAAGTCTTATATATGGTTTGTTTGCTTTGCCATATATGATTATATAAAATTAATGCATAGTAGTACTTTTGATCATTGATAATGTTTTGGTGGTTTCGGTAAACAATCTACTCCCTCCTTCCCTAATTATAAGACTCATTCTAGAAGAATTGGATGTCCCTTAATATAAGACCCTTTGCAAATTTTTAGGTAAATTAATTATTTTTTCTATATTTGCCCTTCATTAATATTCAACTCTTTTTATTCCCCATATATTGATGAGTGTGAATAATTAATGAAGTTTTACCCATATGCTCAACTACCCCATTGGAAAGTGAAATTTGGAGGCTTCCACCATATCACCATTAATGTTTCTAAAATATAGTGACTTTTAAATAGGGGTATATTTGGAATGCTATTATTTTTTTAAAAGACCAATACATTAACCAACTTTTCTTAAACTGTGTAAAACGGTTGAGAAGGTCTTATAATAAGGGACGGAGGGAGTATTACTTAAAGATATCCTCTCTAGTTAATAATTAAATGGAACCATGAAACCATAAACTTTGTCACGACATACTTATAAGCAGGCCATAGAGAGACAAGTGGAGCTACATAAAGGCACACATTTCGAAGGCCAAAATTCTCATAATGGGGTATTAGAGTGTGTTTGGTAAAACTAGCTGAAAAGTTCGCTGAAAGCTTAAAGCTAGTTCAAAGTTGAAAAAATATTGAATGTGTTTGGTAAAACTAGTTGAAAATGGTAAAATGACATTTAATAACAACATTAATTATTAAATAATGATAAGTGATGGTGGTTAAGGGCTAAATTTGTAATTAATTTTCAGCTAGTAGCTGAAAATTGGAGCTTTTTTAAAAAAACTACCCAAATAGCTTTTTAAGAAAAGCTTGTAGCTACCCAAAAAAGTTACTTTTCCAAACACTGCTAAAATGATTTCAGCTATTATTTTTAACTTTCAGTTAGCTGAAATGGCAAGTCAAACACACTCTTGACGTGCCATATGTCTTGGAAGTTGGAACTTTGGTCAATCTTGCATCAGTAAATGATTGGCCTGCCTATATATATTGATAGTTCCCCTTCCCTACTTTCTTGTTTCGGTATAGCTTTCGAATATGGTATGACACTTTTTTCATATATCTAAAATCTCATTATTGAGATTTGATCGGTTCTTCCTTGAAAAGATTATATGTTTAATGTTTAATTTTCAGTTCATGTGTTTTTCCAAGTACTCTTACATAAGATGAAAGTTATAACAATATTGTCATTATAAAGAGATTTTGAAGCTTATAATAATGAGAAGATGGGCATCTTTCAATTCGAGGTGAAGTTGTTGAATAAGATGTAACTTAATTGTCTAAAGCGGTGAGGAAATAAAGAATATTTCTTCTAATCAAAACCTGCTCTCCTTTTTTCTTTTTTTTTTAACATCCAAGATTATTTAAAAAAAAATATGTTGTTATTCGGGTTCTCATATACAGTTTAATTTCAATCCGGCCCCATACTTTGAAAGACATGGTAAAAGAAAGTTGTCAGTTTTTTTAATAAATAATTATATTAAAAATATAAAAATAGTTTGAATTAATATCAAATTAATCAATCAGTCGTATATAATTTAAAATCAATATGTAGTCATGAACTAAATAATACTGGTACTACTTTTTGGAATAGGATTAGAGCAAGGCTTTTGTATGAATATGCATATCCGTGAAGCATATAAGACAATTAGAGCTGAATCAATGAATGGTGATAGGAGTTTCCTACCATCACCGTCTTGGAAGTTGGAAGACAGAAGTCACCTTCTCCCCAAACTTAGAACTAAACATTCTGGTATACTAATATCTTTAGCCATTAAAGTTCCATAGCTGCAAGAAATCATATATGAACAGTCTTTAATGAAATTGAAATTGGCACGGCAAACACCCCCCCCCCCCCCCCCCCCCGCGTTTCTCTTGTTAATAAGTGTCTTTAAAAATATTGATTTAAAAAATATTAAATATATTTTATTGATATTTTAATTATTTAAAAATATTAAATAATTCTTATATTTTCATATAGTAATTTCATTTTTTAGCTTAGCAGATAGTAATTTAAATCATTATTATTTTTAATTTTTTTTACTATTTTATATATATATATATATAAAAGATAATATTCATTTTTTTACTATTTTATATATTTATAATATATATCTGTAAGATGATATATATATATATATATGTTTATAATTAAAAAATAAAATAAAAACATAAATGAAACACATCCTTAGATTTTAACTTTTAACTTAAATATGATTTTTATCCCGACGTTTTTCATGATTTTGGTTTTTTGTGATTTTTTATGTTTTTTTATTTTTTATTTTCTTGAAATGTTTGTTTTACTCCCAAAGTGTTATATGATCTCTATTAATTTCTAATATGATTAACTCAGCATGTGTCAATATGTATAACTTAAGTCAACACGACAAACATTAATATTACGTGCCCGTTTGTTTTAAATTTTATCAGGACAAAATCATGGTTTTGCATAATTGATTTTAAATCACTTCTGTCCAACGTACTTTGTAAAGCGTGCATCATCCATCTCAACCATTCATTTCTAGAATCAATTCTACTCAACTGTAAACCAAACGGAGTCACACCTTTTCCATGTAACGCCATTTGGATCAAAACTGGTTGGTATTGGCAAGCTTTCATTGCCAAACTTGAACTTATTTTTTGAGATCAAAGCTCGTTTCATGTTCCTAGCCCAACTATTATAATTCTTGGATAAAAGCACAGGTGAGTGTTTGGTTCACAACATGGGAGGAACACGTAGAATTAATTTTGTGAAATTGATTTTAAACCATGTACTTTCGTCCAACATGTTTCATAAATCTTGTATCATTCATCTCTTGTCATTGATTCTATAAGTTTATCAAAATCAATTCTACTAAATCCTAAACCAAACAGACTCGAAGGATTTACTATTTAGAGTCGGATCCTCATCCAGTAGAGGAGGACAATGGCGGATCTTCTTCAAGACCAAGGGGAGTCATGGCTCCCCCAAACCTTTTAATACATACTATGACGCGCGTGCACACACACATAATTATTAAAAATATTTATGTTTTTAACTATTCATAATTAAAATTTTCATAAAAATTTAATTAATATATATTGTCAGTGTAAAATATTATTCAATTATGTATTGATAGTATTGTCACATCATTTAATTTTAAGTTTAATAACATCTAAAGTGTCATGCTCCCTCATACTTAAATATAAAAAACAAAAAATCCACATATAATGGTTCAAAATATAAGCAAAACTCAACTAATTTCATCCTAATTAATGAGATCATCTAAAATACCCTTCATTTAATTCAAATTTTATTTTCAATGACATATTTATAGTATGTTTGGTTTAGCCTAAAACCACGTTTCAAATGTGGATCGACCGGGAAAATGCTACAGAGAGTAGCGTTGGCTATAAACCCTAAATCCTAATGAATCAAACCTTAGACCCAGTTTAGGGTTTAGTATTTCCACTTGAAATAAGTTCCAATAAAATTGAAGTCTTCCATGAAAGACAATTTAGAAATAAAATTTATTTGTTAATAACATTAAGAAAATTAAATGAAGATAACTAACCTTAATTAACGTGAGTTAATTTTGTTTTACTTATATTCGATTCCAGAGCAGTACTCTTTAAGATTAGGTTCAACAAATTTATTCAATTGAGGACAACTTTATTTATTTAAATATTACTATGTCCGGCCATTTTTATTGAACCCTTTTGAGAGCGTTTATTTTGGTCCTTTTTTATAAAACTTCATCCAAATTATCTACTGGAGAGGATCCCTACTGCTAAAAAAGGAGGAGGTGGTACCTCAATTTGAAATTGCTGAACTTGAATCTCTCTTTCCATGAAAGACATAATCTACAGAGCTATTCAAACTTAAAAACTCTAATACCATAACAGAATTTGATTGGAAGCAAAGAGTGCATTCATTGAATGAAAACTATGATACAAATTAAAGTTTTTGCAGAGGGTACTTATATGCTCAAGATGCGTACAAAAGAAGGAGGGAAAAATATATACAAATGTTTATCCCTTATTTTGGTTAAACAAATGTATCTCTTAATCAATCTGGGATGAGATGCGAATTGAATCCTCTGGATTTGGTACTTTTAAGTGTTGATTACAACTTTTATTACGCGTAAGAGTACGAAAAAAGAAAAACGTAGAATAAGATGGTGTAGAAGGTGTTCATATAGCTTTGATTCAAAGGTTCAATTGCCAGGAACACAAGATAAAAGTACATTACAGTCAAAAGTAAATAATAGTAAAATAAATTGAAATACAAGGGAAACAGAAGAAATGGTATGCAATTCATACTTGCTCTGTGCAATGAGGTTGCCTTGATCTCTGAGTGAATGTTGCGGCTTCTGAAAGTCTGAGTGTTCAGTTTGTGGACCCTAGAGCCTTTGTCTTCATCCTATTTATAGGCACATCTCATAATTGTTGAAGAACCACATGTAACCGCCTCTGGGTCTCACACAATTTGCTCCTTCAAAGACCCACGTTTCCACGTTCTTCAAATGCTCTGGAGGGTAAAACTACCTCATAACTGTTTTCTGACGTGGACAAGGATCTGCTGCTAATTGACTTCGAGTTTGGCTTTGGGAGTTGGTTCTCATCTGATAGCACACTACTAGCCATGCTTCGAACTGGAAATTGCTACTCAAAGGTTAACTCACCATTTGGCTTCGAACTCGAAGCTATGATCCAAGACCATGGTCTTTTACAAGTCACTATTCTTCCTGCTGACCAAGAAATTCTCTTGACCACCATCCACTTCGTTGTATTAATTGTGACCTTGTAAACTATTGGACCATCCTAGTGAACATTTATTTCAAAGGGCTTCCCTCTTCCCTTATAAAATAACAATTTGTTTTAATGAACTCACTACTACTCACCCTTTTACATGGAAGAGTTTATGATGTTGGCTATTCTGCTCGACCTGATCTTGAATGGCTTTGTTGTTGATCGGGTCGATGGAGTATCCAATGCCAAAAGCTTTTCCAACGTTGACTAGCACTTCTTTAGGTCAAACAGAGCAACGAAAGCAAAGGATCATAGGATTTCTAATGACTCCTCTTTAATTTGTTTCTTCCTAAAGTGGCCTACCCTTCCCTTTGCCTCTGATTGAGGAAGACTTTCATGATTATCAGACTAACTGACAAGATCGTGGCGGTATGCGAGGAGAAAAGGAGATCTGTTTATGATTTATGTATTTATTTGTTTATTTTGCTCTTGTAACCACAAGAGTTCTTAATAAAACAAGTTAGCTCATTTGTATCTTTTCTTACTCGAAGTGATTTAAATTTCATGCCAACCACAACTAAATCTAACTGAAAATAAAGACTAATAACAGAAACTACTACTTCCACTAATGGCAGCTCGCGCTTCCTCAACTGACTCTGTATTCAGCTTACTCTTGCTACCTCTAATACAAACGCTAGTTATTCCAAAGAGGCTTTACTATTATTCAATTTGAATATCAAGGAGTACCTACAAGGCTAAATGATAATTATTTTAACTGCAAAATCATTGATCACAATACTTTTTATTTTTACACATGTTCGTTACATATTTACAAGAGTTCTGTTTAAATTACACAAAAAAAGTCACTACGAATTAAGAATATTTGAACAGAGCAATATATAATGCCAAGAGGTTGAGCAACAAATAGTGATCATTTCGAATGCTTAAAAGCATTGGTTGATCAAAAGATCTTTACATACAGTTGCGTCCATAGCAACGTACTAATTAAATTAAAACAGTTCACTTAAGAAAAGAGCTAATATAGCTTCCAGATCATACGTACCATATATATATATATATATATATTCTGAAGCAAATATTGTTGATCGTAGATACGAAGAAAACAAATAGACCTTAACATCTCATCTCATATTCCATTAAGAGTGACCACAACAGTACGCGGAGTAGGATAATCCCGATGCTCACAAAGCCAGATACCCTTAAACATAGTGAAAGAATAATAAAAGATATTAATTATTACACTGTCAATATTAATCTTGATATATCGACCAAGAACATTTTGAATGTATATTAATCATTACAAAAATGAATTTTAATTTGTTAATTACCTGCCATGTCCCCATGTTAAGCTTTCCATTTGTAATCGGTATCCTAGAAATACATGATATGATCATTAGATGATAATATACATTGGTAATTAACTTTTCAGCATAATGAATCAATTTATATGAAGTATTTCTCACATGAGCGCACAACCAAACATCGATGATTTAATATGCGCCGGCATGTCATCTGGGCCTGAAATTTTAGATATGTGCTGCCATGTCATTCAATCCCAAGAATATTCACTTATTGCAAATACCATCAGAAATTAAAAAAGCTGAAAAATTATAATATATATGTAGAAAGAAAACTAACAGCGGCATATATTATGTAAGTGTGACACTGATAATATTACTTAGATTAGATGCAAGCAGGACAAGGCAACAATTATAAGTTAATCTTCTATTAGAATTTCTGCAGAGCTAAAAAGCATGCAGTTGATAGGAAGAAGGTTGCTGCTGCTCCTCATTTTCTACCCCATACATATGTTTTACATTTCCCTTTAATGGACAGAAAAATAGAGAGAATATGGAGTAGTTATAATTAAGTGTAGAAAATTGATCTTAGTAAAAGACTGTCATGACAAATATCCAATTTCCCTATCATATCATTAGTAGATCACTATAAATATAAGCAAATTAAAAAATAAATAAATAATATTGGAGAAGATCATAATACATCATAGAATTAAATCTCTCTTCAGTAAAAAACTAACACTAACCCTCTAGAGTATGCTTCCAAGGTGCAGATGGTCCCTGCAAAACATATGGAAATTAAATTTCATATCAAGGCCTTTTGTCATAATTAACACTTGCTCTATATAAGTGGACCGACCATAAACTAGAGCAATTCTTATGTGTGTGTGCAACAGATAATATTAAAATCATCTTATCACAAGTTTTGAAAATGCCTTTATTATTATTATTATTATTTTTTTGATATTTTGATTGATTGTACCAGTGCCACTATATGCTTATATATACAAGAAATATATGCTCCATAAATTAGTAACCTTTAATTAAGTTACCTCCGGAACTATCCGATTGAGGAAGGTTTCTGTATCATCCCGAACATCATAGTCATAATTTTCATTGATGGTAAGAGAAGCACTTGTGTGATGCACTGCACATTTCTCATTAGAACTCTGTGCAGCCCAAATTGAAGGTATAACAAGATGGAGGAGGGATATAATTAAATATATATACTTACAGAAGAGATGGGCTAGCCCACACTTGAATCCAGACAAGTCTTGCTGAATTTCTTTCACTATCTGAACCAATATTAATTTTGGTTATTTAATTTGCTTTAATAAAAACCCAAACAAGCATCTATGATGCAAAGGTAAGAATATTAAAACATAGAATTTCCCCTGGAATTTATATGTCCTAAGCATACCAGACTATTATTGACACACATGATCAAAACAATGAAAGTAAAAGAAACAAAAAGAAAAATATTACAGAATTAATTTTGAGATGCATGTTTCAAACGCACGCCAATATAAGAACAAGTCTCACCGTAAGTTTACAATTATTATTATATTATACAAAGAAGAGAGTAACAAAATTAAATAGTATTGATAATTAAGGTCACACACACACACCTTAGAAGTGATGTGATGACAGCCACGTCTTTGGGGAGGCAAAGTTATTGTCTTTTGGGCCCACTTGGGAGCTGCCGCCGTGGAGCTTGGGTCCTTCACAGTTGTTGGGTTCGTGTGCTGTGACTTCACGAGAACCGGAACCTTGGCTGATAAACAGATTGAGGAGACTTGCATGCTTGAAACCTGAAAGGTGAAATAATTAAGTGCTTCCAATGAGTGAGAGAACAAAAAATGAATGGGTCAAGATCAAGTATACTACTGCAATATTAATTGAGCCATGGTATCAAAATTATAGTAGCTGGATGCCTAGGTGGAATCTATGATGCATATGATACCACAACCCTTTTGTTGTGGCTGACTGGCTGTGTTAGTGATACCACAAACGATAGTGCAATCTTGACCGCTCATCCGTAAAAGATTTTATATGGTTCATGACATATTATATTCATTAAATTAAATATTTTTTTGTTTGTGACTACTAATTAAATCCTAAATTAAATATGATGTAACATGTAAAATATTTTTATATTGATAATATATAACCATCAAATCCTTTATTATTACATCAAAATTAATATAAAAGTATAATAGAAAAATATAATTTGTTGGTGGATAGATAAATATGTGAGGTAGTATAAGTAGTATTAAATGCTAAAATGTTTTGTGTAACCCAAAAAATGATAAAATGTTTCTTTATAAATTTTCTCCAGAAAATGGATTGATTTGAATTTTTGTCGGGTCCAGCCATGGCAGCAAGGATGGCTGCCTCAGCCACTGGCTTGTCTCAGTTGCTTGCATCTAATTTGAAGAGTTTGGCTTCGAATTCTTTTGGCCGGAACTGCTCGTCATTGAGATCTGCAAGTCCTTTCGTTCTCAAAGCATCCGATTTTAATCTTCTTCCCCCTCTTCAGCCACGCAGGTTTCTGTTTTATTGCTTGTTTTTCCTTTTGTTTAAGCATTTTGAGCTCAATAGGTGTCTTGGTTCTGTTTTGGAGAAGGTTAAAGTTTTCTTGTTGAAGAGATGAGCCATGCACGGATAAAAGGGGGGAAAATAGAGTGGATTTTTAGTTTTTACACAAAATTAGGGATAGGGAAATTCCTCAAGCTGTCAGTAAATTTTAGCATCAGGGGCAGTTTTAATTTTTTAAATGCAGAAAATCTTATTTGTCTTAAAAGAATGCCTACGTTCTGTTATGAATATACATGCTTACTGTAACATAAAGAATGAAATTTGCATTCTGATTTGGATTATTACAATTATTTGCATGCCACTCGTCATCTGTTAAATTTGAGACCAAATGTTTTGTTGATTTCAACCAAACATGTTTAATTTCATCTTACACAATCTTTTGTTATAACTTGTCCTCACAAAGCGTTTGTTTTGAAGTCATATGCTGTTTATCTGGATGTTAGAATTTTCTGTCTTCCTCTTATTTGGAGTAATTATACTCTAGTAAGTTATGGACTTGTTGCCTTTAGATGTGTTTTGACATTTTACTTATTACACAGGTTGCCTTTTAGTACTAGTGCTGCAAACAATGAAGAGGCTGCAGCAAAAGCAGCTGCTTTTAATTTTGATAGTGAAGCTCCAACAATGTAACAGCCTTTCTACTTCTAGCATCAATTTTGGATATATTTAAAAGAACTTTGAAAGATTTTAATTTTTTTTAATAATGGATTTTTCCCTTATTCCATTAAAGTACAATTTCATGATCATTAATTAAACTCAAATACCAGGGAGCACCACTCATTGCAAGATAGTAATTTTCCAAAATATTCCATCAATGTTGAAGTTCTCTCCCTCAAAGAATGTTGTACAAGAAATAGTTGATTTTTTAAATTAAAATGATTCACTGGGATGTAAGGATTTTAAACCTCAATCATGCAAGGTTACATTGAGCACTTTGATAGTCAATGTAAATTTCAGGGACTGGTAAATGTAATCAGTGAAGTGTATCTGGAACCTTTAAGGCTCCATATATCATGCAAGATTTGTACATAATCTTGGTCTTGATTGGGTCTGAATTGATATTTATAAATACACTGACACATGCAAACTTAATTGCTTAATCATTTTACTATGTTTCTTCTCTTTATTTGTGTAATTTTTGGACCTCTATTTTCTTTTCAGATTTGACAAGATCATAAATAAGGAAATTCCTTCAAGCATTGTTTACGAAGATGAAAAGGTTCTAGCATTTCGAGATATCAATCCACAGGCTCCAGTTCATGTTCTAGTCATTCCGAAATTTAGAGATGGATTAACACAACTTGGGAAGGTTTGGACTAATTACCCTTTTCCTATGTGTATACTGACAAAATCACTAAAAGTTTTGTATGACTTTTCTGTTTAGTGATTTTCTTTTGCCTTTTGCCTACTCTGGCTACTGACATCATGAAAAAGAACAAGGATTTATATATATCTTTCTGTATAAAAATTTTAGGGAAGTGATGATTTAGGACAAACTCTGTTTGCTCATGATATATTAGTTTACAAAAGTTGTATGGACTACAAAGTTGTTTAGGTGAAGACATATGTGTGGGAGAAACATCATTGAAAATAGCAGAGAATATTTAAAGTGACACCCCTAGAGGAACAAGTCTTGATGAATGGAAGTGCTTGATATGACATGCTTGTCAAAAGTAATGAGAATTTAATAGGAAAATTCTTGATTTTAGCTGCTCAGATTATGTTTGATCTAAGGCACAAAAACTTGATTTTGAACAAGTTACGTGGCTCATCCATAATTTGCAGATTACATTATTCTCTTTTTCATCTCATGATAGTCTAATTTCATATGCTTTCAGATTAGGTAAAAAAAGGTACTTTCAGATTTTAAAATTTCTTGATTAACAATCTTTATTTAGTGTTGTTTTCATGCTGGTTGTCTGATTTTTTGTTAGCTCAAAACTTTGACACTTAACAATACTTTGGGAGATTAGTTTCTCCTTTATACTTTGGGTCATTTGGATGGCTCATTAAATAGCAACCTTGCACTAAGGCTTTTTTTATGATCGCATGGTTCAAAACATCTTATAAGTGGTTATATGCCAAAATAGGAGAAAAATTTCTTTAAGGCCAGTTGGGGACCCCACCTACCCTATGTTATCTTCCAATTTTTCTCTGAGCTGAGCAAGGAAAAGAGGAGTTTTTGGATGTGATAATAAAGTCTTCCTTTACAGGCTGATGGTAGACATGGGGAGATATTGGGTCAACTTCTCTATGCCGCCAAAATAGTAGCTGAGAAAGAAGGTATCCTTGATGGATTTCGTGTCGTCATCAACAGTGGCCCTAGTGCCTGTAAGCTTGTTTCTTGTGAACAATTTATCTGTTGATCTTTTTCACTTGCTTATAATGATGCCCCTAATCCCCGACTTAACTCTTGTCATACTCTTTATTTTGATTAGGTCAATCTGTATACCATCTGCACTTGCATGTCCTAGGTGGGAGGCAGATGAATTGGCCACCCGGTTGAAGGTTGAAAGTTATCTTGTTCCTATCATTTTTCTCTGTTATAACTGCTGTTTTCATTTTCTCTTTTTACAAGATTAATAAAATTTAATTTATCAAAATAGGATTATTTATGTTAATCTCTGTAGTTTACGTAAGACTCTAGTTCATGTGCTGCCTTGTAACTTGTAAGGTGTGAAGTGAATCAGTGTCACTCCTTTGGAAAGTTTTGCAAGAGTGCTTCTCATGAAAGATGCCATTACATGTGATACAAGGCAAACTCCCCCTCTCTCTGTTTTTAGTATTTTTTTTTCAATCACTCATCTACAGCATTTTCAAGTTTTTCGTCCCTGCATCCATTGCCTCTCTTATTCATTTCTGTGATACTATGCCCCTTTAAGATCATAATAATAAGTTAGATTGTTAAATTAGTCAAGTGGTTTTTTAAAATTAAAATTTTACAATGTATATATAAAATGTTAATGGCATTATCAATCAAGAAGTATCAGACCCAATTTCATTGATTCAAGATAGGATTAGCATTTAGTGGAAAGCAATACTGAGGAATGTGGGACGAGTTTTACCAATTGCTGCTTTGATTGTTGGAATATATGTAATTATTTATTCTGGGATGTGTGTATAAAACTTGATACAAAGGATTTTAAGTTCTATCAAGTTTTTTGACGATTCAAGCAACGTTGCAATATATGTCTAATTTTAGAACAACTTCATAGCATTAAATCGATTGGAACAAATGTAAATCTTGGATGACAATCTCCAAATGGTTTATCAGTTGTACTTATATTACTGGTAGTTTCAACTTTAAAACATAAATTGAACATTCAATCAATCACATTGTAATCCTATTAGATTGTTATATCGTCAATGAGTAAATATGCCTGCTGCATAAGTACACGAGATTGTATCAACAAGAAGAGGAAACTGTAAAAAGGCAAACAATATTGCTGGGATACACGCAACAAGGGTTGTGGGAATGACAATCCATGCCAACTGATGGCCGAGTACAATGAAAAATGTTGCACCAAAAGCTATAAGCATTGAAATGATGGAGAAGAAAAGGGTTGCTATGCCAACACTCAACCTTTTAGGCAATGACACAAGGAAATCCTCCTGCGCATATCTTGAGGTGAGTATGGACAAAAACATCAATGCAGATATTACTGAGGAGAACAATGCAAGAGCATCTGAGAGAGCAAAAACTTTGAAGGATGTGGTATGCATAAAAATAGGATAGCCATTATTGTTGTTATTCCCGCCTGGTACTGTGAAGATTGCTGCAAACATCACAGTGGTAATGAGTGTGGCAACTAGCATGCATGATGAAGCAGTATTCTTCAGCCACTTTTCTCCTTCTTTGGCCAGCTCCTTGTGCTCCTCAGTAAATAACATTTGAGGTGTCCTACCTTGGGAATCTTTGATCTCCTTGAATAGAGGCTGTATGATTTTTTCCACCTCCTACAAAGTCAACAAACAAAATGTTTAAAACCACATTAAATACTCAATGTTCAACTAAACTAAGTTGACAACTGAATAATGATTGACCTTGAACCATAATAATTCCCTTTGCATTTGCAGTGCTGCTCCGGATACAACATGAAGTTGATCTGAAGGGGCTAACTTTCCAGCCAAATGCAGTATGTTGTGATTGTTATTGTCTCTGTAAGAAGTTATCAGATCCTTATGTGCCCCTATGCCATAAATCAGGTTAAATATTTTCTCCTGACGATGCATGATTGCAATGTGAAAAACGCTTCTATTTTGGCCATCAACTTTCCAAAGTAGATCCGGATATGAGTAAAGAAGCTCAGTTACAATCTCAGGAATCCCAAATTCTGCAGCAATAAATAGTGGTCGTGACAAAGGGCTTTTAATTAAGTCTCCAAGCTGTGTTTCATCTGAAGACACAATTGATTCCCAAAGACATTGCACTAGCTTTAAAGCTTGTGAGTTCAATATTTTTTTCTTTTGAACTGCTTCAAATCCTGGCACTACATGTAAAGCAAGTTAGTTCTTTTTTTTTTGGTCAAGTAAAGCAAGTTAGTTCCAGACACAAACAACTTAATGAGACCTTCAAGTTGGCATCATACCAAGATATTTCATAGCCCACCAGAGTCCGGTCAACAATAGGTTATCTGCAACTTCAATTAATCCAATAGATTTAGTTAAATAATGAGTTGTTACATAAAAAATATCCTGATCAATAGACATAAAAGAGCAACAATAACTCATTTTAGTTAAATATTCGAATAATGTCGGTGCCTTGGAAGTGTGATTGTTGACGTTTTTTACATTGACCTGTATTAATCCATTCCCTACTTAAGTCCAAAGCTTACAGTGAATGTGAAAGCTCTTTCCTTATGGATGTTGCACCAGATATTTGCCAGTAAATTAGATGAAAATAAAGCAGAAAGGGACGAGATAAAGTATATAACATACCATGAAATGTTGAAGCTTCCTGTGATCTGAAATTGTTAAATTTGCATCTATTGTCAGTTGTTAGTTTGACTTGGATCCCTTCAGAAAGAAATGTCACTGTGTCATTCCTTTTAAAGCATTTGACTCCTTATTGGACTCACTTTTCTATAGGTCTTGACACTTCAACTCAATGTATAATGCTTGAATTATAAATATAGCAAGCATAATATTGAAACAAACAATCTAAGTAAGAACATTATAAAGATGACACCCAAAAGCATAAGGTCATATAAGATCTTATTAACTGCAACAATTTTACAATTTAATAGCACGTTACCCACATGGATAGATGCATCTTTCCCATATTCCTAGTTGAATGCCACTGGTAAATGATGAAGGTTTTCTTGCCAACACATGCAGGGCTGTCTCCCCATTTAAACCATGATAAATTGCTAATTGTGGTTGACGCCCAAGTACATGTAAGGCAAAATCTGAGAAACAAAGATTCATGGATAAATTAGTACAACTTCTCTAAGTTTTCTTAATGGGCACATTTTTTTGACTTTACCATATAAATCTGAAGATATAGCTGCAATCAATAGGCTGAAGTAGTCTTCTCTGTTTAGATCCTCATGATTGGTCACTGAGTAGAGATACCAAACCATGTCCCTTTGGCCTAGTAACGTAGCTATATAAACTGGTGTGACCCCTTCACTGCCTCGTATTCCAGGTAAGTTTCTATTCTTTTCCACCATCAGCTTTGCTATCCTGGTAATCCCTGATGCAGCAGCAAAACAAAGTGCAGTATTGTTATCTTTATTTTGAATTTCCAAGTCCGTTGTTCTCATTCTTCTGACAAGTTCCTCCACAATTTTGGTGTGTCGAGCTCCAGCTGAAATATGAAGAGCTGTTTCCCCTCCTCTTGAAATCCTGGCATTCTCTGCACCAGGATGCAAATTTAGAAACTCATTGACCTTCTCCAAATCACCTCTCAGTGCAGCTCTATATAAGGGCAAGTACATATGAAGATTCATTTGTACTTTATCTCCTGTCATGCAGACATTCAATATCAGTACACATATAGACTAAGAGTCAGTTTGTATAAACTTTTCAACAATTACTTATAGGGAAAGAAAAGTTCAAATAATCTTGCAATAACTTGGAATCTTCCTGAATAAGTTGAAATTAGCCTATGCACATCAACTAGTTTAGAAGCTCCTTCATCTTGACTTCTCTACCAACACTTATAAACTTATAAAGGCTTTTCATAAGTTAAGAATCATCAAATACTTATATCAATTGAAAAGTTTCCATGAGTTAAAAGTTAATTCAAACTGGGCCCAAGTGAGACAGAGAAGTATTATTATACTTCATACAATACTTATAAATCTAGTGAACTATATTGGAAGCAATGAGTGTCTAAGATGCTAAAGTAATAGATCGCGGAGTGGAAAAACTTTAAAATAATGTGCAATCAACACTTTAAACTTACTAAAGGCCGGCTGTGAACTTGGGTTGGATTCTGAAGAATTAATGTGCTCAGTATCCAATTGATCATCAACCTGAAGAGGTAAAATTGTAGAAGTACTTGACCGATTAACCAGTCCATATATTGATACAGCATGTTCCATTCCATGAGATGGAATAGAAGATGTGGAATTTCTGGGGCTTGGAGCAGCATCTTCTAACTGAAGTGGTTTTGAGCTGTAGCATTGGTGGATTTGGTTTTGTGATGTATTGCAATGATAGCTGATGAGCTGAATAGAACATGTATCACATCCATTGATTCCATCCTGATTTTTTGGTGGAAATAGCTGCCGAATACTTGGTGCTCGTTCAAACTTTTTATTTGAGATTTGCATTGACATAATCTTTTTCAATATCTAGATAAGCTAGAAAGTTAACACAATTAATATAAAATATTATCACTGTAACATCTGTTTTCCTTGATTACAAATAACAGTATATTATTTCTTAACATACGCACGTGTTCTAACTCTTAGTGTGTGTTTGATTTCCATCAAAACCATGTTTTAAATGTGGATTCAGCCTAACGCTACTGAGAGTACCTTCTGCCTGGATTCACGTTTCAAACGTGGATCCAATATAAACCAAACATATTAGTGAGCATGAAATAGTTGAACTTGATGCAAAAATTAAGAACATAATTGTAGAAGATATATGAATGGATAAGAAAATTATTTCATTTCCATGTTTTTACCAAAAGATTCAAACCTATCTCTGATAACAATTTATAAATAGAAACGGAATTTTAAAACTCAGTACTAGCTTTCAGGACATACAGAATAGATTAATAACTAGAGAAACTTTGGGAATGGAAGGTGAAAAATTATTCAGAGAGTTGAAATACGAAGGGGGATTTACACTTGTTGCTTGGTAAAGAAGGTGCTATATGCAATTTCACATTATTATATATTTGATTTCCATCAAAATTAATCAGGTTACAAACGTAGATTCAATACAACGCTATTCTCATATTTATAACATGATTTTAATAGAAACAAAACAAGCTGATAGTCTCATATTTGATATGAATATATTAAGAATGTTGGAAAATAAAGAAGCCTTACATCAATTAAAGTTATGAGAAGAAGTGAATATAAAATCTTGAGTCCACAATTCTATTGAGCCTTACATATTTTGGACAAATTACAACTGTAAACAAAAAAAAAAAAGCCTAGGCAATAAATGAAGGCACCTTCTGCCTTGGGCTCTAACATACTCAAGGCGTGAAATATGTCTGATAAACAAGTTCAACTGGCAGTGGGAGGGTCTCTGTATTGGTTGAAATATGCTAATGATTCATGAATACCGTTAAAGGACAAAGTAAATAGTAGTAATTAAAGTTGGTTAATTTACTGGTTGACTGGTTTCTATGAGCTTCTCCAATATTCTTCATAAAAGACTTGGATTCCAGCATGTGACTCGAATAAGTGATTGATGACATCTTTGTTAGGATAAGAGTGTATTTGGTAAGCCATTTTAGCTAGCTGAAAGTTGAAATTAGTAGCTGAAATCATTTCAGTTGTATTTGGTAAAGTAGTTTTTTTGGGCAGCTACTAGCTTTTTTTGAAAAGGTACTTTAGGTAGCTTTTTTAAAAAAGCTCCATTTTTCAGCTAGTAACTGAAAATTAATTATAAGTTTATCCCTCAACCACCCCCACTTATCATTATTTAATAATTAATGATGTCTTTATATGTCATTTTACCATTTTCAGTTAATTTTACCAAACACATTCAATAACTTTTCAACTCTCAGCTAACTTTAAGCTTTCAATTATTTTCAGCTTTCAGTTAGTTTTAAGCTTTTGAGCTACTTTTACCAAACACACTCTAAACAAAAGAGCATTAGCTAGTTTCTTTTTTCGCAGTGGTTGATCTTTGAATAATGAAATAACTACTAAGTATGACCGTTAAAATTACAATGCATATTCAATAATTCATAATTGCTACTAATTAAGTTTAAGGCAGACAATGAACCACCATTGCAACAATGTACATATGGTTTAAAATTACGGTACAGATTAACGAGTTACGACTGCATGTTAGACTTGAAAATATGGCAACATATACAACTTAGAGAGAGGATTTATGAAACTTACATGTCCAGATATTATAGAGGAAAATTCTGGGCCTGCGAGTAAACAAAACTTGGAAAAAAATCCTGAATTGCAGATGATCCTCCTTCGTGATCAAGCTGAACCAATTACAACGGCAAGAGAAGATGATTGAGATTATCGTTGTTTAACAAATAGCTGTGTCGTGGAGCGTGGAGCGTGGTGCTGTATAGCACTGGCACAGAGCTACAGAAACCCCTAGCTTTAAGCTTTTTTTAGTGCTTTGGTTTAGTCAGCATAAATCAGAGAAAGTATTAATAGACTATATATTGAAAGAAAGACTAACAATTTCAAAGTGAATAGGCATTGACTTTGAAGTTGTATTTGGATTGGATGCGCGTATTAAAAAACTATCCTGACAAGTTTACCCTTATTTTTATTATTATTATTTTTTTTCTTCTCCACGGAAAAACTTAGGGTACCCTTATTTTTAAATTTAAGTAAAATTTAAAAATATTTACAATTATAGAATTTAATAGGTTTACATTTTTAAAGTAAAAATTTTACATTATTATTCAATTATTATTGAATAATACATTATATATATAATAATTATATTAATATGTATATAAATAATTGTTATTTTCCAAAAATCATGGGGGCCATGGCTCCCCTAACTATTGATAAGTTGTGGCATGAATATCACATCAACGAATCACTGGTTCAAATAATATATGTTTGATTTTCCTTAAGTAAGTTCTAAAGTTTAAGTATTTGTATATGAGAAAAAGCCTATTGAGAGAGTCAATTCTACCATATATGATGTGGACTTCCTTGGTTCAAGCAAGATTGTCTCACGTGGAGGATATATATGTGACTTCGATAAAAAAAACTCAATAAATAGTGTGACAATATACATTATTAAATGATTACGTAAATTTGTTTTACAAATATATGTATACTTGTTAAATCCATAATTATAGTTGTATATGTAATTAATTAAGAGTATTAAAATTTGAAATTATGAAAAGGGAAAATAACGATTATATGTATTTCTTAAGGGAAACAATAACTTGAAAGTTAAGCAAATCTAAGAGAGTATATTTTAATTTAATATATAAAAATGAATTGCTTGAAAGTATATGATACTTAATACAATCAATATTTTAAGATTCTTATTCATAAAAGTTCAAGATTTTATTAAGTAGATAAATATAGAATAAACAGAAGTTAATAGGGGATTGCTTAAGCAAAATTTGAAATTATGTGAGCACTAGTGCTTTAATTTTTTCTTTTGACATATTTCCAACGGTTTAAACCGCAGGTAATGCTATTGAAAAAACGATTGCATTGCAATTGCTTTTCAGGCACAGTGGAACAACTTTTTAGAGCATTCCCGGCGATTTGACCCGGCGGTAATGCCAAAGGAGGTTTAAACCTCGCGGGTAATTTTAATATTATGTTTAGGGATAATTTAATGTTATTTTATTTTTATTAATTAAAATATTTATGAATAATAAAAATAAAAAATGGGTGATGTGTACTAGTGAGACCCATTTAACATATGTGAATAGTAAAAAAGTGAGGTGTTGGTTTATACATGAGAGGTGCTTAATAAGAACTTGCTTATGTGTACTGTGGGATCCATTTAATATCTATGAATACTGAAAAAATGGAGTGTTGGGATAAAGATGGTCTTAGTGTGTGTTTGGATTGGCGTTTGCAAACTTGAGTTTAGATGAACATGATTTATTGAACGTGATTTGAAGTGAACTTGAGTTTGTATAAATGTGATTTTATGTTTGGATAATTTGTTGCAAATGTGAGTTTAAGAAAGTGAATGTTGTTTGGATGATATTTTTTAAATCACGTTTACATATATAATTAATAAAAAGGATATGTTTTTGTTTGTTATATAGATTTCCATTTTACTAAAATAAAGTATTTTTTATATTGATAATAATAAAAAATAAAGATATTTGCACCATTTTTCTATTTATTTAAAAGCATTAGGATTAAGAATATGCATGATATATTAACTATTGAAATAAAACACAACTATGTTAAAAACTTGGAAATAAAATAAAATAACCACATAAAAATATTGTTGAACATAAATATTCTTCAAACATAACTATGGAATATAACATTGAAACAACTTAGAAATATAAACTACGAAGCTAGATTACTACTTTTATAATGGATAATTTGATCCCGAATTGTGTTTTGAATATGATCCATCTCTGCAGAAGAAACGATATTTGAAATATGTGATGAATCAAAGTTGATCTCACCATGATAATTATCATCATCCATCTCAAGTGTTATTTCTTCATCGTGAAATCGATTAAAATAATATGAGCAACCCTTCTGCACACTCTCAAAAGAAGGAATTGAATAAAAATTCTAATGCAGCATGCATGATTGTTTTTCATGCAAACATTGTATAATACTTGACTCACACCTTTTTTTTTAACATTATCCGTTAAATTGATTAGTTTTATACACTGTGTCTCCGAGATCCGATACTTAAACAATAGACCCATAAAAAAACTCTGATTAGCACGAGCAGAAGAGCTTGAACTGCATAGCAGCAGGAAACTCGTCAAACTTCAGAGAAGAACATGAACTTGAACTGCCTGCTTCTTTTTCTGCTCATAGAAAGTCGAGAAATAAAAATCATGAGCTAATGATGACGAAGGGCAAAAATGAAAAAGGGAAAACGTGCCCTCACCTGGTCCAGTAAACTCACTTATGGAAAACGCAAAGGCTTCAAAATGTCACATTTCCGCCAACTCAAGTTCTTGACCAAACTCGTATGATGGATGCCGATCCAAACAAAGCTTCAAATAATCAACTCACGTTTCATCTGAGATTTACTCGCGTTCAACCCAATGGATGCCAATCCAAACACGTCCTTAGGTGACATAACTCCATGGAAATGTTCCTAAGAAAACTTTCAATTAATCTAGCCCTTAATTTAAAGAAAAACCTTAACTACAATGCTATGGAGATGAGATAACATATTCATACACTAAAAAATATATAACAATTTATACAACACAAATTTTCTCTTTATCTCTTTCCATCATATCCTCTATCACATTTCACATTTCACATTTCTCTTTCTTTTTTCTCTTTTACCTCTACATCTCTCTTTGTTGTATATATGGAGATATATATGTCTAATATGTGAGGGACATTGAGAGCTCTGGAGCTATTTTTAAATGTCTTCTCTAGAGAACTCTATGATTGCATCTGACTACAGTCCACTAGTTATCAAATGTCAGATAGCCATCCATTTAATTGCTGCCACACCAATTCTTAGCTTGGAGTAGCGACCTCATCACAATATAATGCAGTCCTGTAGCCAAACCTCCATCTCAATTATTTAATCACGCCGCCATCCATTTAGTCGCTACAACACATGCAAATTGTCCATATCACAGTTCCTCCACATCACGTCTTCAATAGTCAGTCACTATTTCCTGAATACCGATTTGAGCGATAAAGCCAACACATGCCATTAAATTCTGTTCTGGATCGGCATCCAGCTTACAAGCCGACGGTGTCGTTCTTAAGATGAAACTGAAATCGACTCGGGACTAAAAGCATACCCGCCGGCCTACCAACATCGGGAGGCATACTGACATCTCACGTTAGAGGTGTGTGGACCCTGCGTTACGCCTTCATTAGATAACCGTTACATCTCCTAACGGTCTTTCCCGCCAATTTACCTCCATATAAATAGAGTTACACCAAAATCATGTACACTTTCTAACTATTACATAAACCTTACCTGCTACATAAACTGACTTGAGCGTCGGAGTGCACGCAGGTACACTACCACCGGAATCTGACGTCGACCGCAGTTGACAACCAACATCTCACTGAAAACCACCGTTCGAAGGATCTTTCAATATCATTGGCGCCGTTTGTGGGAAACGTCTATTGTTTCTGCCACCTTTGCTACCTGACAACATGGTTAATACTTGCGCTAACTCTGCTGCCGGCGTAGGCCGCGGCCGTCCCCTTGACGCCACCGTAGCCGATGTGGCTGTTGCCACTGCGCAAATCACTGCTTCCTACCGCAGCCGAATCATCGAAATGGTTACCGCTGAAGCCGTCGCGGCCGCTGCTACGGCTTCAGAGGTTGTTGTTCACCGCAAGTCACCTCCCAGGCGTGAAATCGTCACGACCAACAATCGGCAACCTTCTACTCCACCACCACGCTCTAACGAACAACCTTCTGGTTCCACGCTACCAAGCCAACTATCGCGCCAAGAATTGTTGTCTTTAATCAACAAGCAAGATTTTTTTACTGCAAGATTACACCCAACGACTCTCCCGGCTGGAGGCAGAACATCCCCGCCTCTCAGCCCAGATAGTTACCGAAGAACAACCCCATCCACAGCCACAGCCACAGCCGCATTGCTCCATTGCTGACTTTATTAATGTTGATGGTGCCTGGGATATTGGAAAGATTCGGTATCTACTCCCTCAAGCTGTTAGCTGTGAGATTGAAGGTTCACTCCCTTCTAATGTTATTCTTGGTGATGATAAAGTTGGTTGGAGATTAGCTAGTGATGGCATTTTCTCAACACGCTCTGCTTATAAGATGATTGAAAATATCAATGGCATTATTCCAATTAGCATAGTTTGGAAAAAAAACTTTAGAATATAAATGTCCCCCACCGTATCAAAAGTTTTTTGTGGTTGGTTCTTAAGGGGGGATTAAAGACCAATGCTAGAAGAATGAGGTGTCATATGGGAGATTCTAATATTTGTCCTATGTGCCAAGCTTCCTGTGAGTCGGACTTACATATTCTAAGGGATTGTAATTTTTCTAAGCAAGTCTAGGACCATATCCTTGGTCAGCAACACCAATCTTGGTCTGTTGATGACACTTGGAATTGGGTTGAGCAGAATTTGGTTAACACGTCACCAGCAGCTGGGTGTGAGTGGCCTGCTCTATTTGCTATAACTTGTTGGTTTATTTGGAGAGTTAGGAACGATGCTGTTTTTAATAATTCAACTCCCCAAATATTAGGAATAGTTGCTAAAATTCGCAACCTACATCGTGATTCTTCAACGGCGGCTCCTTGGAGGCAGAGATCCTTGCGCAATCAGACTCAAGTTCACGTTGGTTGGCAACCTCCTCCTGATGGTTGCTTGGAATTTTGGATTTTACTTGCCAGTGTACTACTTGTACTGCACTGGGACACCTGTTTAGACCAGATCATTGTGGTTGGAATTGGAAGTGTATAAGGGAGTGCATGTTAGCTTTGCTTCCTTTATATTTTGGTCTTTTTATGGTTATTTGGTGGCAAATTCAATTCTACAGGTGCTTGTATTGGTTTTAGCCGCATTGTATTGGTTCTGTCATTCTACCAGTGGTTATTTGGTTTTTGTTGTTTATTATTATTCTTAGTTTTTTTATTGGTGTGAATGTACGTATTTACTGGGATAAAGGTATTTGTTGGCTAAGATGTTTGTTTTGTTGGGTCAGTATGTACTATTAGCTAGTATGAGATCCAAGTCTTTTGTTTTGTAATTTATATGTGTCTCCTTATTAATGCATTCTATTTTACGTAGAAAAAAAAAAGCATTGAGAGGTTAAGCTTATCCATGATGGTGTTCTTTCCTCACATTCATTTTCCCCATTATTCATAGGATTAAGCATCTTTTAACTCAAGATTGGGAAATTTTCATATCTCATATTTGGAGAGAAGCAAATTCTGTAGCTGATATTGCTAACCTTGCTTATTTAGGTAATTTTGATGTCCATATAATGAACTCTCCACCTCCACGTGTCCATGTAATTCTTGGCTTTTTACCTCCTTTTAATAATAAAAAAAGAGAATTCATGTAAAATAAATAAAGAGTATACTAAGAAGCTTAAACCAAAATATTGTCCGTAGTGTTGGGGGTGGGGGGAGATTAATTGGATATAGATGAATTGCTAAATTGCTACTAATGGATTAGTCTGAAACATTGATCTCGTGATCGTAAAATACAAACCTCAGAAGATGTAACAGCACGTTAATTCGCTGAAACTTCTCAAAAACTGTCAAATTTGATGACTAGTACTAGGTTAAAAAATGACCTCCGAAATTAACATGAAACTTAGTACCAATCTTATT
Source organism: Sesbania bispinosa (assembly GCA_026901365.1). Classification (NCBI taxonomy): domain Eukaryota; kingdom Viridiplantae; phylum Streptophyta; class Magnoliopsida; order Fabales; family Fabaceae; genus Sesbania; species Sesbania bispinosa. The sequence continues at coordinate 182,872 of QLOH01000431.1, forward strand.
ATTAGTTGACTTGTGCAAGTGAAAAAGGACTGAGTGGTGAATGCACAAAAACCACTTCCCTCTTCTTTCACTCTCAGTCCAACAATGGCATGTAGTAAGCTCATTAGATTGACTTTCCAGAAGTTCAACACAAGAAAATTTCATGGTACCGCTGAAAGAAGCTCAAATTGGAGGGATCTTATGAAGAAAGAGTTATCATTAGAATGTGAAAACCATGGAATTTGCATATACAGGGTCCCATCTAACATGCACCAGGTAGAACCCAAAGCCTACAGACCCAACAACATCTCAATGGGTCCTTTCCATTATGGAGCACCACACTTACGAAAGATGGAAATGCTCAAGAGGAAATTCTATTGCCGCCTCTTCAATCCAAATGGAGCCAAATTAGAAGAGGCTTTCAAGTTCCTGGAGGATGAAGAAGTGAGTGCTAGAAGATGTTACATGGATGAAATCAAACTTAGCAGTGATGAGTTCCTTCAGATGATGCTAATTGATGGCTCTTTCATCATTCAGCTCTTGAGGGACCTATCAGAATCAGAGTATGAATTTGGTCATCAAGTCCCTTATCTCAGTAGATGGATGCTACCCATCATGCGCCGCGAGTTGATAATGCTTGAAAACCAGCTTCCACTCTCTGTTCTGAGCAAATTGTTTGAGTTAACAGATAAACATAATAGCATGAGTCTCAAAACTCTTGCTCTTAGGTTCTTTTACCCTTTGCTCTGCAGGTGGATTCAAACAACATTCCAGATCAATGTGACAAAGCAGATGAGTTGAAAGGACACCACTTTCTTGATCTTCTTGTATCCAGCATGAGGCCCAAATTACTAGAGGGAGAAAAGCCAAGAGGGGTTCAGCACCACATGATTCGTTCTGTAACAGAGCTGAAGGAAGCTGGTGTGAAGATCAAAACTGATGAGAATCGGCAACTGCTTGATATAAGCTTTGGAAAGAAGTGGGGAGTGGCAATGAGGGAACTCACTATACCTCCTTTGTACATCAATGATCATAGAGGGACTGTGTTTCGTAACATAGTGGCATTTGAAAAGTGTCACAAGGAATGCGACCCAGATGTGACAACCTACTTGTTTTTCTTCAATGGACTCATTAACTCAGCTGATGATGTGGCTCTTCTTAATTACAATGGGGTGCTTCACCATTCTTTAGGTGATGACGATGCTGTGTCTAAACTCATCAACAAGATTTCAGAGGAAATGGTTCGTGACAGGGATGAGTCCTATTTGCACAGAGTGGTGAACGATGCAAATGAGTACTTTGCTTCCTTCTATGCAAGAAAAAGAGGTCCTTTAGTGCATTACTATTTAACCAGCTGGGTAGTGGGTATCTCAACAATTGGTGCGTTTTTGGCCCTTTACTTCACTTTCATTCAAACTGTGTGTGGATTTGCTGATGCATTGAAGGCCTTGAAGAGCACCAACTCTGGATCTCTCTTCTTGGATGCATTTTGTACCCCATTTCGTGGTACTCCTAAAACTGATGAAAATGGTAAAGCTGAAGTTGCTGCAACAAAAGGTAGGCATGATTCTAATTGCGGAGACCTCTGCAGGGAAGTTCGTGATTTATGTATGCAAATTTGTCTTACTGAGTAAGCTAGAGGTTTAATTTAATGTGTAACAATGTTAATGAATTGCTTGCTTTTTTAAAAGAAGACAGAGATAAGAGACAGAGAGGGAGCAGAGAATGGAGGGAAAAAGAAAAAGAAATGTGTGTCAATGTGTAAGCTGAGAACGAGAGCATGTGAGTGTTTTAAAGTTAATGGTGCATATTTTAATTTAATATTAATCTAAGGGTTCTTATTTAATTCTCTCATCTCTTACGATAACACCTCTCTTAATTGATATGATCCCTATATATGCGCTAACTACATTTATGGCACGAACCATGAGATTTTAGTTTTATGATCAAACTCTATAGCATACAGATATGGCAGGAGCCAATTAATAGATTTTAGTTTTATGATTCAACTATATATAGTAGTATTGATTTGTAGTATTATCTTCCTTCATGAAAACTCTCTTGCTACCATTCAAAAATTTATTAAACACTATAAATGGCACCAATATATATATATATATATATATATATATATATATATATATAAATTTACAATACTAGATACAAACGCTATGTTATAAACACACTCTTAGGAAAAGCTAAAAAATCTTAAATATGATTAAGTTCCGAATAGGATTGTCCCTAGTAATAAAGGATATCTATGGTTAACACAAAAAAAAAAATCATATTAAATAATGTCTTATTTATATGTTACTTTCTATTTAAAAAATTAGGCACCTTGCACTGTGAAAAATAATTACACACATATATATATTAGTTTGAACTTCTACTTATCTTTAAATTTCTTTATATAAATTGCAAAATAATTTGATATTAATTAATTAAGAAATATAATCATTTTCATATATGATAGTTTCTTATCCTTTATTTTTTATCCTCTGGTTTTTTAGTTTAAACTTGGAAAAATATATTATTTTTTGTAATTGATCATCTTTTATTATTATTTTTGGGTCTTCTCCTTTACCTCGTACGATGCATGAGTAAGAAATATGAGCTTATTTCAATTATTATATCTAAACTAAAAGAAATTGATATGCAAATCTTATAAATAATCAGGTCATTCAAAATGAAAAATTTACCCAAAAACAAAATCATAAAATTAACTATAAAAATCATACAAAAATAAGAACTTTATAAATTTGTTAATATCTTCTAAGATATAATATAAGTTATTTATATTGTATGAAAAATAATACTTGATAAGGTACAGACTCCAGATCACGCTTTTCATGTGCACCAAAAATACATAATAACATTAATTTTTAATTTATATTCATCATCTTTATTTTTTTATATATTTTAATTTATACAAAAAATTCACAATAAAGAAACCTAAGTAAATATTAAAATATATTTAATCTTTTAATAAATTATAAATTAAATAAATAAAAAAAACAATATAAATAATAACTAACCCATGCAGTGGCACAATTATCTTGGTCCTATTTGGAATTAACTAATCTTTCAACTTGATTATGATATCGTATATTTCCTTCTCATACATATATTACATGTATAAAATTGGTTTCCTTAGTAGCTGCAATCAGAAAATTCACTATTACTTTGATGAAAAGTTTTCGAATTATCAATTGTATGTACAGATTATGAATATCCTCACAAAAAAAAATATTCACTTGAATATAAGCAAAAGAAGCTCAAATTTGGTGGACTAAAATATAAGCAAATCTTAACTACTTTTACCCTATTTAATGAGATAAACTCAAAATGCCATTTGATTTTACTTTCCAACCACTTTATTTAATGAATCATGTGTCAATAGAAAGAGAGTATGTCTACTTGAAATAATTTTCAATAAAATTGAATGTAGGGTAATTTAGGCAATGCAAATACTTTTTAAATGATACCAAGAAAATTTAATGAGTTTAACCAACTTTCTTAATACGTGTAAATTTAGTTATTTTTGCTTATATTCAAATCCGGATTCGAATTATGAATATGATAATAAATGCAATTTAACATGTGCTGGTGCACAGGTACATGCATCGCTAGTTGTTCTTAAAATGATTACATACTACTGACTACTGCACATTCTGTGCATGCATGGTACATTGGTTTTTAAATTTAGGTAAAAATTTAAAAATATAAATTAAAAGAAAACTGTTTAAGAGTCGCTTTAGGTAAAAAAAAAATAAAGGGAAATAATTGAAGGGCACCGCTTAAAACAAATAACTAAGATTTAGGAAAAAAAAATATATTTTATGTAAACATGAAAATTATTATAATTTTGAAAGAGTTGGGGTTTAAGAAAAAAGAAGATATTTTTAATGTTAAAAAGTATATAAAAAATAATTTGACTTTTGAAAAATAAAAAAATTGTGTTAAAAACTGATAAAGTCATGTGTCTTGAAGATAAAGAGAGTATAGAAATGTTTTTATTCTCAAAATTAATAATTCTATTTTATTGTATATTAGTAATTAAGTATCTTCTGTATTATACAATTTTTTGTTATAAAATATAAAATATAAAATTAATTTTTAAAAAATAAATTAAAATATGAAAATGTTTGAAACTTTTAATTTGGAAAAAAATGATCTAATTAATAGAAATATAGCTAGTTTAATGATATAATTTATAAATATCTCATTACATTTAATGTAAATTGCTTTAAAAAATTAGGTATTGAGAGAAATTAAACAATTAATAAGGATGATAATTGAATGACTCCGCAGAAATGGGGTGTGATAGACGTAGGGGAGAGAATGATAGAAAGAAATGAGAGGGAAAAGAAAAAACATGAAAAATATAATAAGTGTGATGTAAAGAAAAGAATTGTAGAAGAAAATGTATTAGAGTGGAGTGTGAAAAAATTAGTGTTCAATAATTGATAATATCCTTTGATTTGAAAACTTATTAAAAATATAACAAACATTGATTTCATTTAATATGAAAGTTTAGAGTATTTGTCACATATAGATCATGTAATTTATGAGGAGAGTATAGATGACTTCATTAGAAAGAAAATATATACATACCAAGGTGATCCCACATTTAAAATAAAGGTTGATGATTTGATTAATAATGTTTAATTAGGACCGGCAACATCATATATAATTGGTAGATAGCTGTCTTAGTTGTATCTCTTAAGCATATTAACAATGATTTGATCCTTGTCATATGTATGAAAATAGTTTTGTTAGAGAGACAAAAATCCTTGATTCACAAAAAAAATAATGTTTAAGAGAAATAAAATAAATAAAAGAAATTATTGATGCAGAAACAGTCACATAGTGAATTGATAAATTAAAAGAAATTATTATTTTCAAGAATAAATACTTAAATTTAATATATTGGAGCTAATTATTATGAAAAAGAAAAATAAATTTCCATTTGGTAAGATTTTGTTTTCTCATATATAATCAAGAGTACGTAATGATTATGTAAAATCTTTTATAAAGTGTCTGTACTCTAATATTTAAATATCTAAAATTATATATAAGTTTCTCTAAAATCACAATTTACTTTCTCTATTTATTATAAATATTTTTATATTCAAAATTTTAGGATAAAAGCACGGTAATCGATCATTCTAAGATAGATCAAAGTCTTTAAATTTAAAGAACACTTACAAAAAAAAATTATATTTACCTCATTTTTATAGAGATGAGTGGGAGTTTAAATATATTATGAATATCTTATTCCATTAAATCAATCCCTTAAAATGACTGATTATTAAAAAAGAAAATTAAATTCTCTTAGAAGTGACTTATCGATCAATTAATTATTAATTATAACATAAATAAAAAGATAATATTTTGTTCAAAGTGTCAGTTACACTTAACTGTACATTGACAAATTAATTGCGAATTCATACACACGCCAACTTGTTCTAAGAAATTATTAATTTATAAGAAATCAACATGGCCCAATATCTTGCATGTTATATGTACCAATTAATTTCTAGTATATATATAATGAAAATGATATTTCATTATTAAAACAAATAAAAAAAAAAGACAATGGGATTTTTTATTAGTAAAGCAAATTTTATTAGAGTAGGGGATAATTACCTTAATCCTTATAATAAATCCTCTGTTTTGACAACACAAAGTCCCAAGCTACTAATGCATGTATATGAAGGATTGGAAACTCAATCATAAAATGAGGGTTGATCTAACTAATGATATTGTTGGGTAAAGGAGGCAAGCAATTGAAAGCTTAAGATAACGAATCAAGAACACGAAGAAAGAAGAAAGAATATACAAGAGAAAAATGCTTCTCTTATTTCAGACAATCAACTTCAGACAGCTCTCCGTAATCGTTCTCACTTACACTCACATTCGCCCCCCCTTTTCCTATACAACAAGATACTATATATATAGGCAGCTTAGAGAGGAACGACTAACCACCTAACTGAAATAACAAACTAATTCCTAAGTCATAACTAACACTCTCCACCTTGACTTTGGAATGACAACATTCAGACGAAGCCCACCAAGTTTAAGCATCTCTCAAACTTGCATCTTGGTAGTGTTTTGGTCAACATATCAGCAGGATTATCTTCAGAAGCAATCTTCACAATCCTTATTGCCCCTGTTTCAACCACTTCTCTGAGAAAGTGAAACTTCACATCAATGTGCTTGGTCCTTTCATGGTACATCTGATGATTGGCCAAGTGAATAGCACTCTGACTATCACAATGAATCTGAACACACTCTTGTTCAATTCCTAACTCATTCAGCATGCCTTTCAACCATAGACCTTCCTTCACCCCTTCAGACAACGCAATATACTCAGCCTCTGTTGTAGACAATGCTACTACTGATTGAAGGTTTGTCTTCCAACTTACTGCAGTTCCAAATAGAGTAAACACATACCCTGATAAGGATTTTCGTGTATCCACACACCCTGCATAGTTTGCATCAACGAACCCTTCAATTGCAACTCCACCTTCTGAGAGGTACCGTTTCTTCTGATATAGTAATCCTGAATCCAGAGTTCCATTCAGGTACCTGAGAATCCACTTCAGAGACTCCCAATGTGCTTGTCCAGGGTCTCCCATGAACCTGCTGACAACACTAACAACATGAGCCAAGTCTGGTCTAGTACAGACCATCCCATACATGATGCTTCCAACCCCACTAGCATAGGGAACAACATCCATCTTCCTCCTTTCATCTTCTGAATCAGGAGCTTGACTCCTTGAGAGTTTCATGTGGTGTCCCAAGGGTGTGCCCACAGGTTTAGATTGATGCATCCTAAACCTCTCCACAACCTTCTTCAGATAGACCTGCTGAGTTAGATGCAGTACACCCTTTGACTCAACTTTTACTATATCAACGCCAAGTATGCGTTTGGCCACCCCAAGATCCTTCATCTCAAATTCTGAATTTAACCTTGTCTTGAGTTGATTGATCATGCCCTTGTTACGGCTAGCCACCAGGATATCGTCTACATACAAGAGTAGATACAAAATGTCTTGTTCTTCCCTTAAAATGTAGACACAACTGTCATAACTACACCTGCTGAAGTCCATTCTCATCAGAAAATCATCAAACTTCTTATACCACTGCCTTGGGCTCTGTTTCAGACCATACAATGATTTTTGAAGTAGACACACTCTCTGATCCTCAGCAAACCCCTCTGGTTGTTCCATGTAAATGGTTTCATCCAGATCTCCGTGCAGAAAGGCTGTCTTGACATCCAATTGCTCCAGGTGCAATTCAAACTGGTTTACAATTGACATCAAAATCCTGATAGAACAGTGCTTTACAACTGGTGAGAATATCTCATTATAATCCACACCCTCAACTTGTGTAAATCCCTTAGCCACAAGCCTTGCCTTGAACCTCACTTTCTCAACACCAGGGATCTAGTCTTTCTTCTTAAAGACCCACTTGCATCTGATTACCTTCTGTGCCTCAGGTAAGTCTACAAGTCTCCATGTGTTGTTCTTCAGCGAATCAAGTTCTTCCTCCACGGAACATTGCCATTGTTGCCTCTCTGAACTCTCCAGTGCCTCTCTGAAGTTTCTTGGTTCGTCTGAACCCTGTATCTCTTCAGCCATACTAAGAGCATAACAGATAAGGTCAGCATGTCCAAACCTTTTGGTAGGTTTTGGAACCCTCCTTTCTCTATCACGAGCTAGCTGATAGTCATTCACAGTGCACTCTGACCTTCTGAAGTCTTCTGACTGTCTGAAGTCTTCAGACCGTCTGAAGTCTTCAGTCCTTCTGAAGTCTTCAGACTGTCTGAAGTTTTCAGACGATGTACCTGCTGAAGTTCCATCTGAAGCAGCACCTTCTGAAGTCTTCAGATGATCCTCCCTGAGTTTGCTCGTAGATGCCTCCATCTCAATGTGAGTTTTCTCCCCTCATCAAATGTTACATCCCTGCTGATAATAAGCTTTGAAGGTTTAGGTTATAACCTCCATAGCCTATATCCCTCGACTCCTTCAGCGTATCCAAGGAAGATACATTTCTCAGCTCGTGCCTCCAGCTTATCCTGCTTGACATGTGCATATGTCAGAGCCCCAAATACCCTCAGCTTAGAGTAATCAGCTGGTTTTCCACTCCAAACTTTCATAGGTGTCTTGTACCCCAAAGCAGACGAAGGGCACCTGTTAATCAGATATACAACAGTATTAACAGCTTCTCCCCAAAAATTCTTAGGCATCCCTGCTCCCAAAAGCATGCATCTGACTCTCTCCAGAATGGTCCTGTTCATCCTTTCAGCAAGTCCATTTTGTTGAGGAGTCCCTGCCACAGTTTTATGCCTTTTGATTCCCTGGTTCCTGCAAAAACTGTTAAACTCTTCTGAAACAAATTCCAACCCATTGTCTGTTCTTAGTACCTTCAGCTTGGTCCCATGTTGATTAGCTGTCTGGACATACCATTCTCTGAACTTCTGAAATGTCTCAGCCTTGTTCTTCAGAATGTAGGTCCAAACTCTCCTTGAGAAGTCATCAATAATGCTCAGAAAATAAGACCCTCCACCATGCGTCTGAGTCCTGGATGGACCCCCACAAATCTGCATGAGCATATTCAAAAGGTGTGCTGGAAGTGTGTTTACCTGTCCCAAACTGCACTCTCTGAGACTTACCCAAAACACACTGGTCACAGAAATCCAGCTTCTGAAGCTTATCTCCCATCAACAGTTGTTGCTTCTCCAACTCCACCAAGCCTTTCTCACTAACATGGCCCAAACGTAGGTGCCACAGTTTAGTCTTGTCTACCATTGACTGACTTGCAACTGATGCATGTGCAATGACAGTAGAACCTTCCAGAATGTACAACCCATTACTTTTTCTCCCCTTAGCAACTATGGATGCTCCATTGGACACCTTCATCATTCCACCCTCCACCTTGGGGGAATACCCCATAACATCAAACATGCTAATGGACATAAGGTTCCTTTTGAGCTCTGGAACATACCTCACATCCTGCAGCAACATCTCTCTGTTATCAAACAGCCTTAGTCTGATTGCCCCAATGCCCTGCACCTTGCAAACTTTGTTGTTCCCAAGAAGTACAGACCCATACTCCTTTAGTTCTAAGGTCTCAAAGTAATCTTTCACAGGGCACATGTGATAGGTACACCCTGAATCCATGACCCAACTCTTCAGAGAGTCTTCAGACGAAGCTACCAAAACACCTGCAGATTCATATCCTTCAGAAGCCTCTGCAACATCTGCAATTTCCTGTATCCTAGGCTCCTTGGCATATTTCTCAGGACAATGCTTCTTGATATGACCCATCTTTTGACACTTGTAACATTTGATCTGCTTCTTGCCTCCAGACTTTGCCTTCTTTCCTTTATTCTCTGGCTTCTTTCCCTTGCCTTTCATTGTAACTAGACCAGACGAAACCTCCTCTACACCCTTCGAATCTTGAAGTTTCTGTAACTCCTTGGTTCGAACTGAGGTCACAACCTCCTCTAGAGTAATTATCTGATCTTTCCCGTACAACAACGCATCTCTGAAATGCTCAAAGATTTTAGGTAAAGAATTGAGAAGGATAACGACCTTGTCCTCATCTTCAAGCTTCACACCAATGTTTTCAAGGTCATCAACAATCTTGTTAAAGACTGCCAACTGCTCTTCAATCGTTCTTGACTCCACCATCTTGAACGAGTAAAGTTGTTGCTTCAGACAAAGTCTGTGGGCCAAAGACTTTGTCATGTACAAAGATTCCAGCTTCGTCCACATACCTGCAACTGTTTTCTCCTTCGCCACCTCCCTGAGTGCCTTATCACCAAGACACAGAACGATTGCACTTCTTGCCTTGTCAACTATATTCTTTTTCTCTGCCTGCGTTAAAGATGATGACATGTTCATCTCCCCCTTCAACGCTTCTTCGCACCCTTGTTGTATCAAGATAGCCTCTATCTTGATCTTCCACAGCCCAAAGTCATTTGCTCCAGAGAACTTCTCAATATCATACTTCGTTGCCATTCTTGATTATCTTTTCTTTCAATCTCCCCACAGACGGCGCCACTTGTTGGGTAAAGGAGGCAAGCAATTGAAAGTTTAAGATAACGAATCAAGAACTCGAAGAAAGAATTAAGAAAGAATATACAAGAGAAAAATGCTTCTCTTATTTCAGACAATCAACTTTAGACAGCTCTCCGTAATCGTTCTCACTTACACTCACATTCGCCCCCCTTTTCCTATACAGCAAGATATTATATATCTTAGAGAGGAACGACTAACCACCTAACTGAAATAACAAACTAATTCCTAAGTCATAACTAACAGATATCAATTAGACTTAGACTCTCCACCCAAAAAAAAAACAGTTAGACTTGACCACACGGTTTCTTATAAGCAAAATTGCTTTAATAGAAGTACAAGGTTATATACTCAACGCGCATACAATCACCAATAACCAGAAACAACAAGACACATGATGCATCCCCTTACTAGCACTAGGTGTAAGCCTAATTGAAGAAAAACCAATTCAAACTAAAATTGTGGCTAAATTAGCAACGAAAGATGAGTCTTAAATTTCACTAAATCTCGAACAAAATAATCTTGATAATAGGATACCTTTAGTTAATATAAAAAAACAAACCAAATCACCATCCATACCCTTCTTTTCTCCCCCCTACAACTAAATCCCTAAACTATAGGAATAAATATAAAAAAGGAAAACGCTAAAATATATATACCTTGTCCCCCGAAAATAATTCCTAATCCCCCCAACAACCATGACAGTTAATTTATTCATTTTTTGTATTCACATTCCATGTAAGTATTAGATACTTATACTTACCAATGGGAGACGAGATCAGAAGTCAAATTTTAATGCTATTAAAAAAAGACAAGTTGGATCTCCGTTTGACTAATTAAATTTGTAATGCAAATAATTTAATTTCTTACAGCTATTATCCCCACTTCTTTGGTCTTCACTCCTTCATTTTATCAATGTGCTTTAACTAGGATGACGAAAACAAGCCCACGTAAGCAAATGGGTAATGATTTCATCAACAGTTGCTCACAAAATCATCCATTCTTAAGTTAAAGCCTTTTTTTGTCTACCTTTTACCAAAAAAAAAAAAAAAAGTTAAAGCCTTTTATCTTTATCCTTCGATCCATTTAGTTTTCATATTTCTTGTTTTCAATTATGATTGTAAAGTGTCATTTTATATAATAAACACTGGATTTTTTTCTATCTCTTAAACAAAAAATTAAAAATAAAAATAAAATATAATAAATATACATTATTGTTGTAAAAAAAGTTTTACATATATATACAGACATCCAATAATATATTACCACATTATTTATTGATTTTAATACTAACATATAAGAAGTCATATTCATGTGCGACAACATATCATTGAATATATAAAACTTTTTTATACTAACAATATATATTCATTAAATTCATAAAATTAAAATGATATTTATATAATTAAAATTGAAATGGGGAAGTAAAAATAGGAAATAAAACATTTAATAATTTGCTTCAGTCATAGATCAAAAAACCAGGGATGATTAATTTGCATCATGGAAGAAGCTAGTCACAACTCACAAGTTAATGGCGTGGGTAAACTGGATTTGGCTAAAGCTAAAGCTAGGTTAGGTACTGCATTCAATAAAGAAAAAAAACACAAGAAACATAAGTTTTGAAAATTACTAATCAAAATGAAACGGACGATGAGTGCGATACATTGACCTCGAAAACATAAGAAAGCAGCTTAATTAATTAGTAAGTTAAATGAAAAATAAATAGGAAACTTAAGCAACATAAAATAATGATCTGCAGAAATCTTGGACAACCGAGTAACAACTTTGATTTGTTTAATAAAAGTTGACTTGATTATAAAACATTGACCTGCTGTAAGTTAAAAGAGGATGAGACATGAGAGGGATGTGCAGGACACGAGAAGAGAACTTGTTGCCCCCTCTCTCATAACCCAATTAACAATGGGCTGCAATAAGCTCATTAAATTGGCTTTTCAGAACTTGAGCAGAAGAAAATTCCATGGCACTGCTGAAAGAAGTTCAAAATATTTGAGGGGTCTAATTGAGAAAGATTTAAAAAGTGGAAACCCTGTAGAAAATGACTCTGTCTGCATCTACAGGATTCCACCAAACATGCTACAAGTAGAACCCAAGGCCTACATACCCAACAACATCTCAATTGGCCCTTACCATTATGGATCACCAAACTTGCAAAACATGGAAATGCTTAAAAAGAAGTTCTTTTGCCGCCTCTTCGATCCAAATGGTGTGAATGGAGACAAATTGGATGAGGCTATCAAGTTCCTAGAGGAGCAAGAAGTCAATGTTCGAAGATGTTACATGGGTGACATCAAATTGAGCAGTGATGAGTTCCTTCAGATGATGCTGGTGGATGCCTCTTTCATCATTCAGCTCTTGAGGGATTTATCACTGAACGAATTCAAACAAGTCCCTTCTCTCAGTAGATGGATGCTCCCCACAATTCGCCGTGAATTGATTATGCTTGAAAACCAGCTTCCCCTGTTTGTTCTGACCAAATTGTTTGAGATAACAATAGATAGTAATCCTTATGCTCATTCACAAACCCTGAAAGATCTCGCCTTTCGATTCTTCTACCGTTTGCTGCAATCAGACTCAAGCAAAATTCCAGAATGCCAGATATCTTACAAGTTTAGAATTGAACATGTTCTTGATCTTCTGAGGTACAACATTAGGCCTAAACTACTTGGGGGAGAAGGAGAAGCGTCAAGAGGAATTCAGAGCAAGATGATTCCTTCTATAATAGAGTTAAAGGAAGCTGGTGTGAAAATCACTGCTGATGAGAGCCGGGAACTAATGGATATAAGCTTTGGGAAAAAGTGGGGGTTACTAATGAAGGAGCTCACTATTCCTCGTTTACACATCAGTGACCATAGAGGGACTGTGTTTCGTAACATGGTGGCATTTGAAAAGTCCCACAAGAGATGCAACCCAGATATGACAACCTACATGTTTTTCTTCAATAGGCTCATAAACTCAGCAGATGATGTGGCTGTTCTTCATTACAAAGGGGTAATTCACCATTCTTTAGGCAGTGACCAACAAGTGGCTGATCTGATCAACAATATTGCAAAAGAAATAGTTCCTGATATGAATGAGTCATACTTGCACAAAGTGGTGAATGATGCAAATCAGTACATTGGTACCGATTATGCAAGACTAAGAGCCTCAGTAGTGCATAACTATTTAACCAGCTGGGCTGTGGGCGTGTCAACATTTGGTGCAATCATGGCTCTTTACTTTACCTTCATACAGACAATTTGTGGATTTGCTGGTTCACACGAGAAAATCAAGGACAATTCGTTCAGCTCAATCTTCAAAGATGCATTGGGTCTGCCATTTCGTGACAGTACTGCTACCTCTGCCTCTGCAGCACAAGACGCACAGAGTGGCTCTGCAGTACCGGACGCAGAGAGTGCAACCATATTCTAGTTAGTTATGGATACTAGACGGATTTTCATGTTTTATGTATTGTGATTATATGCTGAAGTGCCTATTTATTCTCTTAAGTTTGTTTGAATTCATATCCTCCTGATTTTTTGTTGTTAAGCGCTTGCTTGGATTAATGGACTACTGTTTGTATCTGTTATTCTGGCTTTTTAATCCCAAATGGCTAATTCTCAAACATTTATAGTTGGTTTTGATGACTTTAGGGAAAATTACTTATTGTAATAAAATTTAATTTAATATTTTCTAGAATTTAGATTTACATATCATAAAAAAAGAATTACAAATCTTTTATAAATTGGATCAGAAACCTAAAGAAAAAAGAGAAAACTTTCACTTTCTAGAATTTAGGTTGTTGGGTTTGTGGCTTACGGGTGGTTGTAGGGTTCCAAGAGGAGGAAGGTTGGTACGAGGTTTTCCTGGTTAATTGTTTTTCAATTTAGATGGCCAGACGAATAACATCATCTAAAGTCCAATATTGCTGAAGTTGGACTTGGTGGGCAATGTCTGTGTTCAATCCTCAAAGGTAACGAGCCATTGTTTGCTCTTCCTTTTCTTAGATGTCACACTTCATAATGAGCTTTTCAAATTCTTTGGTATACTCTTCTACAGTCTGGGTATTTTGCCGCAAGTTCTGCAATTGAATAAAATTATCTTGATAATAATGTTCAGGTAAGAACTTACGTGTAAGCTCGCGAGGTATTTTCTCCCATGTCTTGATCTTACTCTCCCCTTCATGCTCACGCTTCTTCTTAAAATTTTCCCACCATAAGGAAGCATGCTTTTTCAGCTTAACTGCAACAATCTTGATTTTTTTATCCTCAGGGACGTCCTTAAACTCGAACACTCGTTCAACAGTTTGAAGTCAATCAACAAACTCATCAAGTTGGAGTCTACCTTCAAAATATGGAATCTCCACCTTAATGTCACTACTTCTGAATTGTTGTTTCCGAGAGTGATGGTTATCATCGTATGTGGAATCATTTTCATCTGATTCTCCTTCTAAACGCCTTCTTTGTTCTTCTATTTGGGCTTGTTGAATTTCAACAGTTGCTTGAAGTTGTTGAAGTTGACGCCTCAATTCCTCCATCTCAATTTCATGGTAAGGTCTTTGTCTGGGTGGCATTTTGTAGGTTAAAAGTAAGGTAGGTATGTATTTGGGGTTTTAAGGGTAAAATAAAATTTTGGAAATTTTGGGGCAAAAAGGAAATTTTCAAAAATTTAGGGGCTTAAAGGTAATTTTGAAAAGTTTGGGGTAATTTCGAAATTTCAAAAAAATTGTGGGGTAAAATTGAAATTACAGAAAGTGTAGGGGCCAAATTGCAATTTCAGAAAAGTTATGGGTTGAAATGGAAATTATTGGAAATATGGGGTATAATTGAAATTACCAAGAGTTTGGATGATGTGGCAAGTGGGACAAGTGGCAAAATGTGATAGGGCTAACGTGTCAAAATTGACACCTCAGTGCTGACGTGGTCATCTTCAACCTCTGATTTTCCGGCGATCGGAAAATGGTTTTCCGGCGACGGCACGGTGGTTTCCGACGAAGGCGAAACTCACTATTCCAAGGTTTTTCGACCTTCTGAACACGATGACAGTGTCAATTTCTTCAAAAAATGACCGGAAACTGGACTTTTAAGGGTGGCAGCCGTGAACACCTCTTAAAACTCCAAATTCTCACCAATTTCGGACACCCTTTCTCACTTAAACTCAACACCGAAATTTGGAACCTTGCTCTAATTACCAAAATGGCTCATAAGCCTAAAGAAAAGAGAGAAAACTCTCACTTTGTATTACAACACTCAATGTTTATTTGATAATTCAAAACACACTAACTTAGTACATATTTATAGGAGATACAGCTAATGTGAATGCAAGTTGGTAGCTGTTTTTGTAGCCCACAAATTATGGTGGCTTTAGCATGCTTCTATGTTCTATTATGTTGTGCAACTCTTGTTTTATTAGGCAGCATGCTCCTCTGTTTTTAGTAGCCATATACCTATATGCTTGTTTCATAAATATTAAAAATTACGTTAAGAGTCTTATGACAATCAATCAATTAGTAAACTAATTACCTCAAATTCAAAAGTACATTATTTAACGCACTTGATTGGCCGGTTAACATTAATAACGTGTAATTTTTAATATGAAAATACGTCAGGGAAAACTTTAGTTCATAATAAAGTAGAAAATAACACTAAAGTACTGAGTGATACTTCAAAAATCACTTACACCCATAAACGATTCAGTAGAGAAATAAAATAGTTAAAATATGTGAGAAAATAACTAAGTCATAATATACAACTGAAATCAAAAGTTCTAATCATAATAAGGACTCATACCAAAATTAATAATGACCTAAATGCTATTAGTTGCAACAGGAACTAGGCTCGGAATGACAATTTTGTACTGCATGTGGGGATTCCCGTGAGAATTGCCCTATATGGCCCTGAGGATGGCGACTAAAAACCCCGGGACAGATTTGGGGATGGGGACGGAGATCATGTTTCCTGCCCCGCGGGGTCTCCACCCCATCACACACATATATAAATAATTTTTTTTATTTATATGATATATATATAATATATATAATTTATATTTTATATTATCATAATTTTTAGTTTAAAAATTGAATTTCTAATTCTTTTATATTATTTTTATTATTTTTATTCTTTATGTTATATTTTTTATTTTATTTTTATAATTATGGGGTCCCCATGGGGACCCGTGGGGATGGGAAAAGATTACCCCGAGATGGGATCGGGGATGGGGACGAGGATAAAATGGGGAGGCGGGGACGAGGAGCTGGGAGGTATTCCCCGCCCCCGCCCCGCGCGGGTGCCAGCCCTAAACTAGGCCCCCAAGCTATGGGAGACCCCTAAGAATCATTCTTGCAAATCTATAATTAACCATTAATTTAACGAGGCTAGAGATCTCATTTAACATAATAAAAAACACGCAATGTAAATGGTACACACATGAGATGCACAAAGCATAGTTCACATATATATAACATATTATCCATATATAAAATAAATAATATTTTCTTATAAGGGTCTTTTCAATTTCCATATACTGGCTGATAAGAGCACTTAGTAAAGTATAAAAAGTATTCCCCTTTATAATTTATTAGCAACGACGTTGGCCGTTGCTATGATGTGACGGCTTAGCGATGACTCTATTATCATTTCACGTTGCGACGAACTTCAGCATAGCGATGGTTTTAGCGTCGGGCGAGCAGACGCAACGTAGCGATGACTGATCTTGCTCGTCGCTACTGTATTAACGACAAGTATTTTAACGACATCTATGTGGCCGTCGCAAGCCGTCACTAATTGCATGGTAGCGACGGTTTTCCTCTTCTAGTGATGGCTTTTGGTTATCGCTAATTTCTGAATTTCTTGTAGTGGAAAATGCAGAGGAGCTTACACTCAATCAAAAGAGTACACGATCAATAGAGGTTGATGAATGGAGGTTGCTGCTACCTGCGGACCTTTAGGAGGCGACAATGATGAACATAGAGGCTACTGGCGGCGCCATAGCTTTGCGAGGCGACATTGAACTAGGAGGGGACGTTGATGAACACAAATGCGATAGTATGTTATGGTGGAGCTCTGTACATTGCGAGAGAAGAAAGCAAGAGAAAGGAATTAGAAACCGCAAATGCCCAAACTTTTTCAACTGTATTTCTTTTTAATCTAATGTTTTAAAAATAGAAACAAGTATTAAAGACAGTTAAAACCTCGAGTAAATAGAAAAAACTGTGGGGAACTTTACCTGATTACCATAGTTTTACAACCCACACTAAATACTTGCCACTAAATACAAATCACTTTATTTTACTGGGGCTTAGAACAACCCTCGGTAAATAATTGAGGATAAAATCTGTTTTTCTTGTAATCTACTAAGTAAATGCTACATTGCAAAGCAGTTTCAGCAGCTAAGGTCCAAGCTGTAAAAACACAAAGTATACACAAGGTTTTCAAATCAAGTAACTGACATTAGGGACCAAAATGTTGATAGTATAATGAAAAGAAATGATAAAATTAAATATGTTGGCTTGTTGTTGTGTTGACCGTATAATAAAAAATAGAGACGAAAGTTAGAGACAAATATTTATACAGTAACTTACAGGAATTAGAGACGAAAAAAGGTTTGTCTCTATATGAAGATAGAAAATAATTTGCTCAGAGACGATAAAAATTGGTCTCAGGTAAAGACGAAATCATTTAACTTTCCGAGTGATATTAGAGATGAATTTCTTAAATTATAGAAAGGGATAGAAGAATTTCATCTCTATAAAATCTGTGACACGCAAATCAGTGATTACTTTAATTCCACCTCTAAAGAGACAGAAAAAGTGGTTTTTAGAGACGGATTTGGTCTCTCTCTATTTTCAATTTTTCTTGGTCTCTCTCTATTTCCAATTTTTCTGGTAGTGAAATTACCGTCCAGTTGGGATGACAGCCGTAGTCATTACAATATTAAAGAAAATGATTGAAGAAAGATTCTATATTGTGATACTTAAAAATTAGTTACATTTTTCATACAAAGAATAATGAAGTTAAAGACATTAAAAAACTTTTAAAAGGAAGAAATTCAGAATGAGAGTCATAATACATACAAGAGTCCAGAAAGTAAAAATACTGCTTCAAATTCAATTCTTATTAACGTAAAAGCATACATGATGATACAAGACCAGTAACTTCACTCACAACATACTACTGATACATATGCAAGTGAAACATAAATCTTATTTAGATATATATATGGCACACACATGGATCACTAACAGCGCACACACATGTTGTTATGACTTAAGCCCATGAGGAGAGCCCAACCCAAAAAACTAGTCCATTAGGTGGGAGAGCCTCATGGCTTAAGTACCACAATGAGTGTCTTGTTCCACTCAACGTGGGACTCATAGCACATGCACACACAGGTCTTATTTAGAAATGCATGTATATAGAGCAGACTATATATAGGTTAATTAGCATAGGCAATGCATGCCACTATATATAGTCTGATGACCCGTAATATTGAACATTAATTAATATATAGTAATCCATTAATGAGATTGAGTGAGGATGCTCTGTAACTTCTCCTCTACCAGAAAAGGAGGAATGAGGAGTGCAGAGTCATTAAAATCCCAAACAAAAATACCAGCGAGTAAATTGAGAGAGATGAGTTCCTTGCAGGCCTCAATGAAGACCTCTAGTGATATGTTACCCTCGTAATGCGGATCGGATTCGGTGCTGAATCCTGCCAATTGCAAGAGTTTTCCAACACTGTAGTCATTCAATATTATAAACTGTTCCTTGGAGGACACCTTGTGATCGTAAAACGGGTAGTTAACCAAGTTAATAAGGGCTCCGTGCTCCTTGTACAATCTCTTGTAATGGAGGGTGAAGCCCAAAGAAGGCGGAAATGAAATTATATATTATTCGGTGATCACGAAATTTAATTATATTCTGCAAAGCGACCATGTGACTAAGATCTACTCATATAGCTGTTTTAATTAATTCTATATGTACACATCTATTTAGGATTATATTTTTTTTTTCATTTCTGCACGACTACTTAATTGCATATTACTTTATGGTAGCTATGCAATAATGAATAATATCGGAATGACAAAATATGAATACCTCATTAATTAATTAAATTAAAAAAATTATTATTCATATGCTACCTGCTTGACCTGGGAGAATACATGCATCTGATCTTGCACAGAAAAAAAAATATAAATTAAAAAAAAAGGAAGGAAAATGTGAGGAGTGGAAATAAGTTGAAAAGGTTATTTTCTTTTGTTTATTAATTTAAGCAAGAAAATGAGAAGGAAAACTAGAGTGATGAGACTACGTAAATGTTTCACTCCAAAAGTGGGAGGAAAAGTTTACTCACTCTTCCACTTTTAATTTACTCTCACTCATTTTTTTTCCAATTCAAATAACTCATTTTTTATTTTTACCTCTATTTTTCACCCATTTCATTTACACTCCACATCTAAACAAAGTCTTGAGTTCACAGAATGGTTGTTAGGGGAATTGGAACGTTAATTGATTATAAAAAAACTCTTCATTACGCATCTATATTTTGGATAATATTGTATTAAGTAGTTAAGAGGTTGACTTTTTATAAATCATGCCACATTATGGATGTATTCGGTTAAGAGGTTGACATTAAACGCCATGCTGGACCGGAAGGAAGCTATATATGGATTCGCCAATTAATATTATTGTTATTATTACTATTATACATATTTTGTGAAGGTTGCACATTTTAGGGAAAATAATGTTCTTCTTTTGAAAAAAAAAAACTTTAAGGTGATTACTATGGTGTTTTTTAGTGAGATAGGACAAATGTGCTCTCACTTTTTGACCAATTAGATTAGTGGAAGAATTAGGGGAAGTTTAATTTCAGCAAACATTTTTTATTTTTTAGTTTTAATTTCAAAGAATATCTACTTGTCATTTTCATTTTATTTTATATTTCATAATTTTGTATAAAACACAGAAAAATCAATACAAAATTATTTTCACTATTTCCTTTTTCCTAATTTACTCTCTTTTCATCACTCCTCCTCATTATATTTGATCATTCAAACCCAACCATTTTTTATTTTTTCTCTCACTTAAATGTTAAAAGTCTCTTTTAACAAGGGGAAGAGAAATAAGAAGAATATGAATGACTAATTTCAAAAATCATAAAGGTTTAATTAGCTAGTGAGGTATTTATTTGCTTTGGGATGATTAAAATGAAGGGCAAAATAAACTTTTAACATTTTAAGTGAGAGAAAATAATTGAAAAAATAAATGAGTTGGGTTAAGTGAAAATACAATGAGTGAAGGGGAGTGATGAGAAGAGAGTGAAAAGAATAATTCTTCTACTAACAAATTTTTTGATTGGTCAAATAAGAGAGGACCTAGAAGTCCTTCCTCACTAAAGGGAGGAGAACACTTCTTTTCCATTCTCCAATATTAGATAAGTCTACAGGAAAAGAGTAACACACTCAATATGTGGACCCCAGCAGGTGGGACCCACATATTGTACCTCTCTCTCCAACTGGATAACAGGATAAGTCCAGTAACTAGAGATAATCTCCACTGCACTAAAGAACATCATAACAATCATGAATTTTTCTTCTCCATAACATTACCTCATTTGTTACATAAAATCAAATCGCTACCGATAACATGTATGAGTATTTTTTTTTTTAAATTGTCTTATAATCTTAATAATTTCTCTAGTTTCGTTATCCTTCAAGGGACACCTGTGAAAGACTGAAATATTGTGCGTATGTGGTAGAGTTATATGACTAATGAATAGATTATTTTGGCAAAATTCTATCTTATATAAATTATAGGATATATATATATATATATATGTTGAGAGGATTACATTTTATTTAATAAAAAGAAAAGGGGAAAATATCAATGAGATATTAATTTATTTTCAGAGTCCTAGTTTTTCAACGCTCTATTTCTTACATCTCTTTTTGCACTTTTTTTCTTTGTATCTTTTTTTTCTTATTTTTTACCATATCAATTATCATATTTTTTACTTTTTTTTTCTTTCATTTCCTTTTTTAATTTCCCCTTTATGTATCTTTCTTCTCTATGTAACATCCCGAAAATTTGGACCTAAGAATCTAGATGAAGTTAGAAGTAAGATGAGAACTTAGGGATTGGAAGGGAAATTAAGATGAGGATTAGGGAATTGATTAAGAGTTATGAGTTTTGAGGGAACTGAAAAGGGAAAAACTAAGTATTAAGCAAATCCTGACTGTAAAGTTAGCATAGGGGGATCTAAGCTTAAACGAATTGGCCGGAAGGAGGAAGAAAGGCGTAGACTCAAGGAACCGAGGCAGAAGGTGATTTTATGGAAATGAACAAGGGAATAGAGGAGCCTAGTCTCTTGGACACTTAGAACCCTTAATGTTAGCCTTACCGGAGTGAATTGATGAGTTATAACATGATTCATGTAAAGTGTGCCCCGTTAGGCTTCAACCAAGGTTATTGTTTAATTTTGGGTTTTAAGCCTAATGACCTTTGATGCATTAATTTGATAATATCTAGAGTTACGGGTGTCCAATTAAAGTGATTCCACTTGCATTAGAAAGCTAAGATCCGAGGATTCAAATTGATATGCTATATGATAGTATTCCGAGCTCATTTGCACCCCCAAATAGCGAGCATAATTCCCTCAATTCGGGACTTATGCTTCCAACGAGCATAATTTTCTAATTTTAGGAATTAGGACGTTACACTCTACACTTTTCACGCTCCAAAATAGGGGATGTCAAAGCTTCATTTTTTCTTATTCTTATATAACACAAAACTTCATTCGCGCTTTCATTAAAATCACTGAAATAATATAATTATTGTAGTTTTTTTAGTTTAGTTATTACACATTATCAATGTAAAAAAAATTTAAACTATCATCCAATGATATGTTTTTACATCATTTAATTAGTTTAGTAACACATGATATATCATATTCATTAAATGGTGTGACAACACATTATTGGGATGTTAGTGTAAAACCTTTAATATATAATTATTAAACTACATATCTTGGACAAATAGTTTAATTTCGTGCACCTATGATCCACCTCCTTGATCATCATTGTTAAGGGTACAATTAGTTAGTATTAGTTATATTGTTAGTTAGTTAGTTAGTGTTAGTTATACTGTTAGCATAAGTTGATAACTCATTCAGCTTATCTTCTCGGTTAGCTTCTACTTTTCTGTACCTATATAATTGTATCTTGTTCTTCTATAATCAATAATAATAGAATCTCTATTCTTTTTACATTGTGCCTTTCTCTCAATCTCTCTCTGTCAATTACCATCGCTGCTCAGATGCCTTTATGGTATCATAGCTTCTCTTTCAACAATGGGAGAAAGCTCAAGATTCATTCCCCAAACCTTCTCTAACCCAGTCACAGAAAAGCTGGATGAAACAAATTTCCTAATCTGGAAATTTCAAGTTGTAAGTACCATCAAAGGGTACAAATTACAGAAGTATATTTCTGGCAATGGAGGCATGCCAAGAAAATTTCTCTCTGATGAAGATGAAGAAATGCAGAATCTCAACCCAGAATTTGTCAATTGGGAGCAGCAAGACCAGCTTCTGACTTCATGGCTTGTATCTTCTATGACAAAAAGACTCACCACAAGAATCATTGGATGCGAGTTTGCACACCAGGTATGGAAGAAATAGAAACATTTTTCACTTCCCAAACTAGATCAAAAGTAAAACAGCTAAAAGATCAGTTGAAAAATACCAAGAAAACAGGAAAACACAGTGAATATCTGTTAGAAATTAAAGAAATCATAGATTTGCTAGCTGTTGTTGGTTCTCCATTGAATAGTGAAGAGCAGATTGAAGCTATTTTAGATGGATTACCTGAAGAGTATGACTCCCTCATTAATACAATCTTGTCCAGAACTGATCCTTATTCTTTTGAAGAAGTAGAAGCTCTTCTTATGTCACAAGAAGAGAGGTTTGAAAGAAGAAAGAAAGAAAAAGAGAAAGATTCAGATAATTTTTCTATGGAAAACATGCAATGTAATCTAGCACAAACTCAGTATCATAATAGAGGCAGAGGTAGATTCTCAAATAGAGGAGAAATATTCTCTTTTAGAACCAACAGAGGAAGAGGAAGAAATAATTTCTAGTCCTCAGGAAGAAACAGACCACAATGCCAAGTCTGTGGCAAATATGGTCACATAGCATTAAACTGCTATCACAGGTTTGATGAGGAATATCAAGATGACACTCAATCACAGAAAGGAAACAACCAAAATCAGGGGCAAATCACTGTTATGAACACAGAAACTGATTCAAACAATGATCTTGGTTCTGTAAATAGAACCCTTGTTTGTGTACCTGAAACTCTTTATGATCCCTCTTGGTACCCGGATTCAGGAGCAACACATCATGTTACACCAGACTCAAGAAATCTGATGACAAGAACTCAGTGCAAAGGTGACAATAGACTAAGGATGGCAAATGGAGCAGCTGCAAATGTCCAACACATTGGTAAATCCTTTTTCTTATCTCAGAAAGCCACACCTTTATTCCTACATGATCTTCTTCATGTTCCCCGAGTCAAAAAGAATCTTTTAAGTGTTACACAATTTGCTAAAGACAACAAAGTCTTCTTTGAATTCCATCCTGACAGATGCTATGTTAAATCCCAGGCAACCAAGGAAACACTTCTTCAAGGGAGAATTAAGAATGGATTGTATGCTCTTGACAATGTCAATGCCATGAGCTCCTGCTTTACTACACGTAGAATATCTGCAAATTGTAATACATCTGTCAGTTGTAATGATTCAAATTTTGTGAGAAGGAATACAAGAATAAGGTTTTGTTATGGTGTTGATGCAAATTCTACTAATTTTCACATCTGGCATGCTAGACTTGGTCATGCTTCATTATCTACTGTTTCATCTATTTTGAAAGAAAATAACATCAAATGCTCACCACCAAAGTCTCCTTTTGTTTGTGAAACCTGCTGCATGGGAAAAGCACATAAACTTCCCTTTCAAGACTCTTCCACAACATACAGTGAACCCCTTCAACTCATCTATTCAGATATTTGGGGTCCTTCACCAATTCCCTTTTCAAATGGCAGTAGATATTATATTCATTTCATAGATGCTTATTCAAAATTTACTTGGATATATCTTCTCAAAAGAAAGTCAGAGGCTTTACCAACCTTTATCCAATTCAAAAAGATGATTGAAAACCAACTTAGTTCCAAGATTAAAACCTTCCAATCTGATGGAGGTAAGGAATATGTTACCTTCTCAGATTTCTTAAAGTCTCAAGATATTGTTCACAGGTTCAGCTGTCCATATACTCATGAACAAAATGGTTCTGCTGAGAGGAAACACAGACACATCACTGAAGTTGGATTGACACTTCTTGCTAATGCAAGAATGCCTTTGAAGTACTGGGGATATGCCTTTCAGACAACAGTTTTTCTCAACCACTCTACTCCTCTTGAGCTTCTCTTCCATAAAACTCCTACATATACCAACCTAAAAATCTTTGGTTGTGCTTGTTATCCTTTTCTCAGACCCTACAACAAGCATAAAATGGATTTCAGATCTGAGCAGTGTGTCTTCTTGGGGTACAGTCCAAATCACAAAGGCTATCAATGCCTCTCCAGCAGTGGGAAAATTTATATTTCCAGGCATGTTCAGTTTGATGAAAATATTTTTCCCTTTAAAACCAACACAGAATTTCTGCACAACTGTCTTCAGTCAGTCTCTCAGCCCATCTCACAACACCTTCCATCAATTCCTCCTTCAATACCTCTTATTGACAGAATCACAACACCTTCTCCTCATATATCTCCCATTAGTTCTAATGATGCTATCCTTGCTACACCACCTCTCTGTCAGAATCATAATCAAACCACCTCTTCACAACTAGATCCACCATCTACAACTACAACACAACTTCAACATCAAGTTCAAGATTCTTCTCCCATAACTGATACTTCAGTTACACCTCAGTGTCAAGCTCAGGCTCCTACAACACAACAACATTCTTCCTCAGTCAATCTTCATCCTATGACCACTAGGAGCAAGGCTGGAATTTACAAACCCAAACAGGTCTACCTCACCACTACCTCTGTCACTGACACTGAACCAAAATCCATCAAAGCAACATTAGCTTCACCATCTTGGTACTCAGCCATGAAAACAGAATATGAGGCTCTAATAAAAAACAACACTTGGTCCCTGGTCTCATTACTGCCTAATAGATCTCCCATTGGGTGCAAATGGGTTTTTAAGATCAAGAGAAATTCTGATGGATCCCTGAACAAATACAAAGCAAGGCTTGTAGCCAAGGGATTCCACCAACAAGAAGGGTTTGACTATTTTGAAACCTTTAGTCCAGTGGTAAAACCTGCAACAATCAGAATTGTGCTCACCTTGGCACTCACTTTTGGCTGGCCCATCAGACAAGTTGACATCAACAATGCTTTCCTCAATGGTGACCTCAATGAAGAGGTATACATGGCACAACCTCCAGGTTTTATTCAAGGATCTTCTAACATTGTGTGCAAGCTCAACAAATCTCTCTATGGGCTCAAACAGGCTCCTAGAGCCTGCTTCTCCAAACTTCAACAAACCCTTCTCACCATTGGCTTCTCATCAACAAAATCTGATTCCTCCCTCTTTCTCAAACGATTCTGTGGCCACATCATTATCATCCTAGTTTATGTTGATGACATCATCATTACAGGTGATTCTTCCTCTGTCATTACTGATCTAATTTCTCATTTAAACTCCATTTTTCCTCTCAAGGATCTTGGAGAATTACACTACTTTCTTGGCATCCAAGTTAACACTTCAATCCCTGGTCAACTTCACCTTTCCCAAACAAAATACATTCCTGATCTCTTACAAAAGGCCAACATGACTACCTCCAAACCAATGTCTACACCTATGGTTCAGAACTTAAAACTGTGCTCCACCAGTGATGATCCTGTTGATGATCCACAACTTTATAGGTCACTTGTAGGTGGTCTTCAATATGTCACAATGACCAGGCCAGAGATCTCCTTTGCTGTAAATAAAGTCTCTCAGTTCTTGCATAATCCTCAAAATTCACTTTGGCAAGCTGTTAAAAGAATATTGAGATATCTGAATGGTACTCTCACTCATGGTCTCACACTAACCAAGTCACCTTCCCTTCATTTAACAGCATTTTGTGATTCTGATTGGGGTTCTGATCCTGATGATA
The DNA here is from genome assembly GCA_026901365.1 of Sesbania bispinosa. Taxonomy (NCBI): domain Eukaryota; kingdom Viridiplantae; phylum Streptophyta; class Magnoliopsida; order Fabales; family Fabaceae; genus Sesbania; species Sesbania bispinosa. The sequence continues at coordinate 209,154 of QLOH01000431.1, forward strand.
GAAAATCCACCACTGGATACTGTGTTTTCTATGGCTTTAATCCTATTTCATGGTCTTCAAAAAAACAGCATGTTGTTTCCAGATCAACCACAGAGGCAGAATACAGAAGTATTGCAGCAGTAACTGCTGAAATTTCCTGGCTCCAATCACTCTTGACTGAACTTCAAATTTCTTCATCAACTCAACCCCATGTATACTGTGATAATCTTAGTGTTGTAATGCTCTCAGCTAATCCAATTCTTCACTCCAGAACCAAACATTTTGAATTAGATCTCTATTTTGTAAGAGATAAAGTTCAAAAATGATCCCTTCTTATTCACCACATTCCCTCAGGTGAACAAACAATTGATATTCTAACCAAACCCCTGCCTCAGTCCTCCTTCAACACTTGCAGATTCAAACTCAGGGTGAAACCTTCTCCACCCTTGAGTTTGAGGAGGGATGTTAAGGGTACAATTAGTTAGTATTAGTTATATTGTTAGTTAGTGTTAGTTATACTGTTAGCATAAGCTGATAACTCATTCAGCTTATCTTCTCGGTTAGCTTCTACTTTTCTGTACCTATATAATTGTATCTTGTTTTTCAATAATCAATAATAATAGAATCTCTATTCTTCTTACATTGTGACTTTCTCTCAATCTCTCTCTGTCAATTACCATCGCTGCTCAGATACCTTTAATCGTCCTTCTCTTTCGTTTTGTTAATGTGCGTGAGCAAATGCACTCATGACTCATGTTTTGCATGTATATAATATATATTGCTCACAAAATTATGCATTAGACATTGAAGCCTTTAATTTTTATTTTAATAACAAAATACTTTTATGCAAAGCATTTACTTGCCTTTCACTCACTGCCCAAAAATCAAGCACCGCCATGGACAAAGTCACAAGCTAAGGACTACCAATATTACTTGTTCCCATCTTCTGTGAAGCTCAGGGTTAACCGGTTAACTGGATTTTGATGAAGCCAAAGCTAGGTTAGGTACAGCAATCAATAAAGAAATAAGCTAAAAGACACATTGGTTTTGAAAATTGCAAAATGAAATTTTCTAGGAGTAATGAGTACATTGGATTAAAATATAAAATACCTTTAGAAATCTTGAAGACAAAAGGTTGACTTGAATATAAAATATTGACCTGGGTAAGATAAGAAAAAGGATGAGTACATGTGCTGGAGCCTGGAGCCAAGAGAACTTGTTGCCCCATCTCTCATAACACAACCCAATTAACAATGGGGTGTAATAAGCTCATTAGATTGGATTTTCAGAAGTTCAGCAGAAGAAAATTTCACGGCACTGCTGAAAAAAGTTCAAAAGATTGGAGGGGTCTCATTGAGAGAAAGTTACAAAGTGTAAACCCTGTAGAAAGTGACTCTGTCTGCATATACAGGGTACCACCACACATGCGAAACCTCGAACCCAAAGCCTTCATACCAAGCTACATCTCAATTGGCCCTTACCATTATGGAGCACCACACTTGCAAAACATGGAAATATTGAAAACCAAGTTTTTTGCCCGCCTCTTCGATCCAAATGGTGTGAATGGAGCCAAATTAGAAGAGGCTTTCAAGTTCCTAGAGGAGCAAGAAGCCAATGCTCGAAGATGTTACATGGGTGACATCAAATTGAGCAGTGATGAGTTCCTTCAGATGATGCTGGTGGATGGCTCTTTCATCGTTCAACTCTTGAGGGATTTATCACAGAACGAATTCAAACAAGTCCCTTCTCTCAGTAGATGGATGCTCCCCATCTTTCGCAAAGAGTTGATTATGCTTGAAAACCAGCTTCCCCTGTTTGTTCTGTCCAAATTGTTTGAGATAACAACAGATCATAATAGTACTCATGCTCCTTCACAAACTCTGAACGATCTCGCCTTTCGATTCTTCTACCATTTGCTGCAATCAGACTCAATAGGCAAAATTCCAGAATGCCAGACCATTGACAAGTTTAGAATAGAACACGTTCTTGATCTTCTCAGGTACAACATAAGGCCCAAACTTGCGGGAAAGAGTCAAGAGGAACTCAGAACAAAAAGATTCTTTCTTTAAAAGAGCTACAGGATGCTGGTGTGAAAATCAGAGCTGATGAGAACAGGGAACTGCTGGATATAAGCTTTGGAAAAAAGTGGGGAATGCTAAGGAGGGAGCTCACTATCCCTCGTTTGCACATCAGTGACCATAGAGGGACTGTGTTTCGTAACATAGTAGCCTTTGAGAAGTGCCACAAGAGATGCAACCCAGATTTGACAACCTACATATTCTTCTTCAATAGGCTCATCAACTCAGTAGATGATGTGGCTGATCTTCATTATAAAGGGGTTATTCACCATTCTTTAGGTAGTGACCAACAAGTAGCTGATCTAATCAATAGCATTGCAAAAGAAATAGTTCCTGATATGAATGAGTCTTACTTATACAAAGTGGTGAATGATGCAAATCAGTACTTTGATACCAAGTATGCAAGAGTAAGAGCCTCAATAGTGCATAACTATTTAACCAGCTGGGCTGTAGGTGTCACAACATTTTTAAGTATGATGGCCCTTTACTTTACCTTCATACAGACACTTCTTACTCTTGCTGGTTCACACAAGATAGGGAGGGAAAAACAGTTCAGTTCAATGACCACAGAAGCACTGGTGCCATTTCTTGACTTACTGCCATTTATCACATGATATGCTTGATACGGATCTTCGTGATTTATGTATCATGATTTTCTGCTAATTAAAGCACCTCTTCATTCTTAATTTTAAAGGCTGTTTGAATTCATATATATCTCTTGATTTATGTTGTTAACCCTTGTTTTAGTCTAATGTTCCAGAAAACCAATCTACTATATTTGTTACATTTACTTTTTATTATTATGAATATTTTATTTGGGCCTAATTTTATTTTAGGCCCATAAAGTTTTTGCGATTGTTATGATGACTTTTCATCTCTTTGTATATCTACTATCCTGTACATGTTTCTAATGATTAGTCGACCGACTGTTATATTAATCGATGTAACATTCCTAATATTATTAAAATTATTAGCTGTATGTAATAAGTTTAATTAGCCATGTCACTCATATGTTATGGTCTAGTAAGTTATAATTCATATCGATACGTAGCTTTATAGCTCGAATATTCGGCATAGTCGAGTAATCAAGCTAAAAATGTATTGGCTAATATCCGACCAATTTATGTTTATAATCGACTTATTCAGACATTACCGACTTTGAGTAAATTGGACATTATCGATTTTGATCTGATCAAATATATTACTGACTTATTTATCCGATCAATTTGATTCGGTTACAACTAAATTATTCAACAATACATATCTTAGATATTGTATTGTCGATTTTATATAGTTGTATTAAGTCAAAATATTTGACTTGCAACCGAGTTGATTTAATGGATTAAATGGTGTTTACCCTGATTTTTTTTGGTAAATAAATGTATCTCAGAGCAATCTGGGGACGAGATACGAATCCTTAACGGTTCTTTTTAGGAGCAGTTTTATTTGGAATTTCGAAGTAGAAGGAGATGGAGAAGAAGAAGAAGTAGAAGAAGAAGAGATGCAGTAAAATAAAAGATAAATCAAAGAGTAAAGAGAAGACCTTACATTAATTAAAATGGAGGGATCACACACTTTCGATCTCGTTTGCCAGTAGTCGCTGATGGATGAATGTGTTAGGCTTGTAGAGATTTTCAGTATATTGGATCCAACCTCTTTTACATTGTACCAATACATATTTATAGACAATATTCCTAACTACTAATCTACATAACTTTGCCGCCTAGTGGACACGTGTCAATCACACATTTAAACATACTTATTTAATAAAACTATCTAAACTATTGGTAACTTCTAATAACTTCCCATTGGTAACTTCTCATAACCACTTTGAGACCCACTCATCTTCAATCTTCACATCTTGCACTTGAAATGTCTCATAGGGAAGATAAAGTTATTTCGATGTCTAATCGAAATAATTATGGTGTTAACATAAGCCCCCCAGTATTTTATCTTTTGACTATTTGGAAAAAGATAAAAATACTAAAATGTTAAAAATCAAATTACCCACAACATAAAACTGACAGATGCATAACAGGACCTTACAATTCCAATTATGTCTAATATCTCCACAAGTTAGCAGGTGGTATATGCACTAATTATCACAAGCTACCCAAGTCCTTATTTGCACCAACAAAATTAAATTTGAAGGAACTCGTCCTCGCTATACCACTTCGAGCTTAGCTTTGTCGTTGTCCTATCATCCATCACCATTGCTATTACACTTCGAGCTCACCTTCCTCCTCGTCATTTTCTTCGATGTGGGAATTGAGATGGCATTTTCGAGCTCTTCGATTTGCAAGTTGGTATTTCGAGCTCTTCGATTTGGACATCTCAAGTTGACATTTCAAGCTCTTTCTATAAGCATTACGTGCTTAAGTTTCAGGAGGACTTCATTGGAGGCACTTCAAGCTCCTTGAAATGAACATTTCGAGCTTTTGCTCGAAACTGGAAAATATTGCCTCTTCATTCTGCTCACCTTTCCTTTATGCCTTCTTGTCTAAATATAAACAATAGCAGTAATAGCGAGCTCGCTAATGACTCGAAGCACGTTGAAATCATAGATGGCCTTTGCACCCATGTCTGTCTGCTTCTTCCTTCAACATGTCCATCAATTCGAAGGCCATATTTCGAGGGACTACCACCTATTTGTTTTGTTTTTTAGCAAAAAAAAAAAACTCCATGATGCAATATAAAGTACTGTAGCAACTACTTATTCATGACAAATGGTTTTCACTCTCTTTTCGAACAATTTTGGCCTCTTTCACGAAGCCATAAAGTCGAAATTCTCATTACCTTTGAAATAGGAAATGACTTATACAGCAAATTGAAAACTACCAAGTCATAGAGAAAACAATTTGGCTTGACTTGTGTTGATGGACACTTTCCTAAAATATTTGATAGTTAATATATATATATATATATATATATATATATATATATATACACACACATTAACATGTCAAATACTTATTAACAAGTCCATACCTTTGAAAGTGTCTTACCACCACTAAATCAAAAAGTAACTCGAAAATGAATATCTCACAAAATTTTATGTTTCTTACAGCCTTGAAAATCACCCCTCATTTTATTTACGGCCCTAAAAGCCGTTTCTCTTTTTTTTTCTTTTTCAGGCTTTTTCTTAAGTGCTTCGAAGGCCGCCTTTTGGATCTATACCATTAAATCTTAGTCATTGGTATCCTTTTGAAAAACTTTTTCAATTTCCTCTCGTTTCTCCTTCTCAAATTTAAATAGTTCCATTTGTCTAACTTCTTCATTGTTCAGGAACTGAGATGAAATTTGAGAAATTGTTTGTTTGCTATTACTTTCCATTGAAAGTGTGTTCTTCCACTTCTTACTAACACACTACAAATTCCAAATTGAATACAATTACCCACAAGAAGTCCAACCGGGCGTGCCAATTTGTTTACCCAGATTTTTTTTGGTAAACAAATGTATCTCAGAGCAATCTGGGGACGAGATACGAATCCTCTTAACGGTTCATTTTAGGGGCAGTTTTATTTGGAATTTGGAAGTAGAAGGAGATGGAGAAGAAGAAGAAGTAGAAGAAGAGATGCAGTAAAATAAAAGATAAATCAAAGAGTAAAGAGAAGACCTTGCATTAATTAAAATGGAGGGATCGCACACTTTCGATCTCGTTTGCCAGTAGTCGCTGATGGATGGACGTGTTAGGCTTGTAGAGATTTTCAGTATATGGGATCCAACCTCTTTTACATTGTACCAATACATATTTATAGACAATATTCTTAACTACTAATCTACACAACTTTGCCGCCTAGTGGACACGTGTCAATCACACATTTAAACATACTTATTTAATAAAACTATCTAAACTATTGGTAACTTCTAATAACTTCCCATTGGTAACTTCTCGTAACCACTTTGAGACCCACTCATCTTTAATCTTCACATCTTACACTTGAAATGTCTCATAGGGAAGATAAAATTATTTTGATGTCTAATTGAAATAATTATGGTGTTAACAAATGGTCTTTTCGAGCTGACCTCGGTTTAAAGTTAATGTTTTAAAAATCGGACTGGACCAGTCAGCTTGATCTGTCGGATCGGGAATCGATCCGTTCAACCCAAAAAAACTAGTAGATTTCAGAACTAGTAAAAGATTAGTGAAAACTGATGTCTAAAAATAGGTTTAATCGGTCTTTTTTAAAAAAATCAAATTTGTTTATTTTTTAATTTTTTATTTAATCTAAAATATTTTTAAGATAAATAAAGACATAAATTTAAGGATTACATGTAGATATTTATTATTTTATCAATTAATATTAATTTATTTTTGTCTTATAAACCTTATAATAAGATTACTTATATGAATTTACAACTTTACATATCTTAATTTTTTATAATTTTGTGTTATTTTACTAACTAAAATATTATATAATATTTAAAATATATATTTAATTAATGTCTTTATCGGTTCAATTATCGGTCCAATTTTTAAAACATTGTTTAAATTTATAGTGTCACGTTTAAACGATCAAATAATACGTCAGACCTAACCAATCAAACATTTATTTTGGACTAAAATTTTAAGTCGGATTTAACTTATCAAATGAGTTTGTTCTAGTTAATCTCGATCAGTTTTTCCCAGTTAATCTCAAACTAACTGATTAAATGATTTTGAATCAAAGTGATCCAAGTTCATTTTGAATTGAATATATCAATTGTTCTAAATTAAGCTTTATTAAAACCTTGAAATGAGTTTATATATTGATCAAGTTAATTTTGTATCGCATAGATTAGTCGTTCTAAATTGAACCTATAATTCCTAGGTACGTGGGCCTAATTGTAACAATTATATGGAATTGGATGGAGATCAACTTACTCCAGGAGTAACTCTGAGTAAAGTTACTCCACTTAATAACTTCTTATAGAATGTGAATTTTATCAATCCAACCGTCATATTAACAGTTTTCAATAAATAGATCAAGCCTACAAAATTTCATAAAATTTAAAAATCATTTGATGTTTCATCATATCACTTCAATTGAACGTGCAACATAATTTTTAAAATATAAGTAAATGTTTACTCTAAAATTACATACCTATGAATGTCCAATTGATCTAAAATTTGGTGTGCATAATCTTCATATTAATATCAAATTAGTCAACGGTTAGATTTGTTAAATTCACATTCTATAAGAAGTTATTAAGCAGAATAACTTTGCCAGAGTTACTCCTGGAGTAAGTTGATCCCCACCCGAATGGAATTATATTTTGATTTTTTTACGAGATTTTATATTTTGAATTTAATAGTATGTAGATTGCCAAATTAACTTCAAACTTGGAAATCAATCAACTTAATCATATGGAGATTGCCGAGTTAATCTCAAACATGGAAACCATTTACTACTAAAAAAATTGATTTTAGAGAGGGATTATTGTCCCTCTCTATTTGCGAGGCATTTTTGTGACGGATTCCAAAATTCATTACTAAAGTTGGATTGGTGAAATTTTGCGACGGATTTGGACGGGGAAAAAATCCCTCTCTAAAATTCAGTCACTAAATCCCTCACTAATTTCTATAAAAAATGTAGAGGGGACTTTGTGACGAATTTAATCCCTTACTAAAAAATCCGTCACAAATTTTCTCACTAAATTAACTACTCTTTAGTGAGGGAAAATTTCCTTCACTAATTAGTGAGGGATTTCTAATTCCCTCTCTACTTAGCAAGGGATTTCATATTCTCTCACTAATTTGTGAGGGAATTCTAAATCCTTCCCTAAAGATGAATTTCTTATCCCTTTTTAGAGTTTGTACCTCGCTAAATAGAGAGAGATTTTTCCCTCGCTAAATAAAAAGTTATAAAACATGGATTTATGTTAATGAGAAAATTATAAATATCCCTCTCTATTTAGCGAGAGATATTTGATTCACTCTCTATTTAGGGAGGGATTTAATATTCCCTCACTAATTAGTGAGGGAATTTTAAATCCCTCCCTAAATAAAGATGGTTTTCTTATCCCTTTTTAGAGAAAGATTTTGTACCTCGCTAAATATAGAGGGATTTTTCCCTCGCTAAATAGAGAGATATAAAACGTGAATTTATGTTAGCGAGGGAATTATAAATCCCTCTCTATTTAGCGAGGAAATTATAAATTCCTCTCTATTTAGTGAGGGATTATAATTCCCTCCCTAATTAAAGATGGGTTGAGAGGTGTTCACCACTGCCACCCTTGAAAATCCAATTTCCGGTCATTTTCTGGGAAAACTGACACCACCTTGATATTCAGAAGGTCGAAAAACCTTGGATTGGAGAGTTTCACCTTCGCCAGAAAACAACTCACCGTTGCCGAAAAACCACTTGTCGTCGTCATAAAACCACTCAACGTTGCCGGAAAAATTTGAGGTTGAAGACAACCACGTGAACTGCCACGCCAGCATTGAGGTGTTAATTTTGACATGTCAGCCATGTCACATCTTGCCACTTGTCCTACTTACCACGTCATCCAAACTCTTGGTGTTCTACCCCATATTTCCATTAATTCCAATTCCAGCCTATAACTTGGGTGAAATTGCAAATTGATCCCTTCACTTTTTATAATTCCAATTTAACGCCATAACTTTTTGAAAATTCTCATTTTGCCCCAAAAATTTCCAAAATTTTTATTTTGTCTCTTTAAACCTCAAATACATACCTAGCCTATTTCTAACCTACAAAATGTCACCAAGACAAAGACTATACCATTAAATTTAGATGGAGGAAATGAGGTGTTTAAGCGTCTTGGCCCTTTACCTTACCTTCATACATACACTTATTAGTTTTGCTAGTTCACACAAGATATGGAGGGAAGAATAGTTCAGTTCAATGGCTAGAGAATCACTGGAACTGCAATTTCTTGACACTCCCTAGCTCAGCTGTAAGAATGGAGATAAAAAGTTATCAACAAGTAGGGGTATTCATGGGTTTATCAAACCCGAGTGACCTGTTGGATTGGATCCGACCCGACAACAAAAAGTCATTTTGGGTCGGGTGCTCGAGTAGACAGGCCCGAAGCAAAAAAAAAAACTGTAGTTAACAAGTTGGGCAACGGGTTTGGTGCATGTGCACCCGTTGTACCCGCCCCGAACCGAGTAGGCTATATAGAGAAATAAAAAAACTATGAGTAAACTAGCAAATCGATCCCTGACTCTACGGGGACCATGCAGTTTCATCCCTAACTTTACTAAAATAGCACTTTAGTCCGTACTTTGTTAAAAACACATGCACTGTAGTCCTTATTTCACTAAAAAACATGCACTTTAGTCCTTCACTTTATTAAAAAATATGCACTTTAGGGACTAAAGTGCATGTGTTTTTGACAAGTACGGACTAAAGTGCTATTTTAGCAAAGTCAGAGACTAAACTGCATGATCCCCGCAGAGTTATGTACCGATTTGTAGTTTACTCAAAAAGTATTTACTAAATCGCAAGACTGACACACCCCCTTACCCCTACGGCCCTACCCTCATTTCATTCACTCTGCCTCTGGTTCACTGAAGAAAGTAAAGTAAAAAACACAAACCTAGCACTAGCCTACCTCTCACCGTCGCCGTTCGTCCCTTTCACCCCCGTCATTCATCCTTCTCGTTGTTCGACGTGTTCGTCGAAAGGGGGGTACCGCTCATCCCGCTCGCCCCCTCGTCGTTCATCGCTCTAACGTGTTTGTCCTCTCACGTCAATCTTCGCCACTCCCGCTCTTCGTCACCCACCGCTCCGGCAAGGTTCCTTCACCACTATTAATGGCTGGATTTTCACTGACTGTTGCTTGATTTCTTGTCTGGCTGTTGTATTGCTTCACCGTTGTTTTTATTGTAATACACTGCTTCATTTTTTTTCATTTTTATGCTGGCTGTTTTAGTAAGCTTTTTTCTATTTTCAATGAGTGCCAAAACCTTAATGGCCTATTATTTTGAACGGGAGGAATTCACTTAAGAAATTTTAGTTTTATCAAATTATTTATCCATTTACCATTTCAATATAAAATTATGGGTAGTTAAAATGAGATAAAAATTAATGAATATATAAGACACAAATGGTACAATAGGAAATTAAATAATAATTTTTATAAAATTAAGAGTATTAACTACATTTCTTAATCTTTGTGCCAAAACCTTAATGGATTATAATTATTTTGAACTGGAGGGAGTAATTCACTTAACAAATTTTATTTTTATCAAATTATTTATTCATTTACCATTTCAATATTGAATTATGGGTAATTAAAATGAGAGAGAAATTAATGAATAAGACATAAAGGGTATAATAGGAAATTAAATAATAATTTTTATAAAATTAAGAATATTAGATATATTCCTTAATACTTGTGACAAAACCTTAATAGACTATTATTTTAAACTGAAGGGAGTAGTTCACTTAACAAATTTTATTTTTATCAAATTATTTATCAAAGAAAGGCACATGATAAAGAAAGACTATAGTACTATGTGTCTGTGAACCCTAGATATTAATTAGATTTCATACCAAGAATTATTCATACTGAATTTCAAGACAAGAAAAATTTTGAAAAAAGAAATTCAAATTAAACGAACGAGAATCATGAATTAATTAGAAGCATACATAATGATATATATATATATATATATATATATATATATATATATATATATATAAGGGAAGCAACTTGGATCACTCACAGCATACAGCATAATGATAAAAGAGAACAAACTTCACTCAGAACGTACGTACATAATAGATAGACATGGCACACATGCATGTACTTATTACATTAACACTAACACCCACAGGACAGGTCTTATTTAGAAGATGCAGCTAGCAGATCAATAGCAAAGACATGCATGCATGCCAGTGCCTACTATGCTGTGATGACCCGTAAAATATATATAATATTAAAGTAATTCATGAACGATAGATCATGATCAGATTTTGACGTTCCAAACAAAAATGCCAGGGAGTCGTGGATCCTGAATCCTGCTAACAGTTTATTATGGTAGTCATTATTTGAGAGTTCAAGGTAGAATTTTATAAAGCCATCCGTTGACAATTGATCATAGCAGAATTGGTAGCCAACCCAGTTAATATAGTCTCTGTATTCCTGGTACAATCGCTTATATATAGTGGGATCCGATGCAACGATGGACACCAAATTGATGGCGGGTTGCAGCTGCTTCTTGAGGCCATGTATAACTCTTCCAATGCAATTAATGGGCAAAGTCAGCTTCACTTGACTTGATGATCTCATAGTTAATATCTATGCCATCAATTATATGTTCGCAGCCGCAATCGTTGTAGTCACTTAATTAGGATCTTTTTGAGCGATTTTATGGCTTTGTCTTGCCATATTTCTTTCTCAGCCGCAATTGGAATTTGGATAAGTGCAACTAGCTAGTTTGCCTTCTTGCTTTTGTGGGAATGACTAAGTCCTCTTGTTGCCCTTTTATAAACCTATGGAAAAACTGTATGTTTCACCTTCTTACTTTTGTTGCAGTGTGCATTAATTTAATTATATATAATTAATAATTGTTTATAATTATATATAATAGTTTATAAATTTGTAATCAGTGATATATATATATATATATATCTATCTATCTGTGTGTGGGTGACTGAAGCTAGCATAACAAATTCTGCTTACGTCTGTTATTTTTCATCATGTAATATAAAAACAAATTAATAAAACACAGGACAGTAGAGCGAGTATGCAGGCCAAAGAGATGGATATATATAATTTTAATTGACTTGTGCCAATAACGAAATTATATATGTTATATATTTGGTCAATAAATTTAATTATTTCTACTGAGATCTACTGCTACAACTCGTTGGATCTATTCAGAATTATTCTTTTATCATTTCTGCAAGTCTTATATATTATCATATGGTAGGTATGCAATAATGAATATTATCCGATCGGGATGATAAAATTAAAATGAATGACCTCACTTATTGAATTAATTAAAAATAATTATTGTTCCTTAATTTACTGGTTGCTTAGGTATATAGGACTTAATTAAGCTCACAACATGGTTGTTAGGAGAATTAGAAATTGAATCATATGTTCTTGTTGTTTTTGTAAATTAAATTGAACTATAAAAAAGGTATAAAGTGCTGACCCATTACAATTAGTCTACACAAAGGCATGAAACTTCCAGCAAGACACCACCTAAAACAGCCATAGAATCATATGTGATTGTTAATTGATTGAAACTCTTCATTATCCATTAATTTTTCCAGCTGGTATATATTGAGATGGATATATTCTAGGCTAGTAACCATTAAAGAGGAAGAGAGTGACTACACATACTCTAGGATTATACATCCTATATATACAATATTTATAGAGTGACAACTAGGTTTAACCATAACTCATTTCCTTCTCTTATGAGATTGGACCATTTGTCATTATTCTATGTAGTTCATAACTTTAGGGAAAAAAATTATTTCGTTTTCATAACTTTAGGGAAAATATTATACTCAATAAAAAATATTTCATAACCTAAAATATTATGTTAAAGCATATTGTAATATTTGATAAAAAATTTTGAACATTAGATCATGTGTTTAGAACCTTAACATATTATGTTTTGATTGAATTAAATTGTTATGTTACCCATATTTAATAATTATGTTTGTATGATTTTAGAGTAATTTTTCATTGAGTTATTATTTTTTCACTTAACTAAATTGCATGTATGGGTATATAGGCGCCCAACATGTATGTGGACGGACATTAACGTTGACGTCCACCCAGGTAGGTGATGCGGGTCCAGATATTTTTAAGCACACATTTGATCGAGACGAACACTATAATACCCTTTCTAGAAGGTATCCATTGTCATTCCTACGACAACAACCATGGGGTGAGCTTAATTTGTCCCGGCGAAGCACCAAGTAATGGATTTTTTTTTGTAATTTAATAAGTGAGGTATTCATATTTTTTTTCATCCCGATAACATTCACACACCAGCAGCCACATTCTATTTTTTGTTCGAGCAGGAAACATCAAAATCCTGGTGCAGTTAACTCTCCCTGCTGGATTTTTTCTATCTACAAAAACTCGAACCCGATATCTTTCTTAAGGGAAATCAAGCATGTACCACTTGAATCAACCACTGTTTTATAATTCAAAATAGATATAGATATATGTGCAAACATATACGATTAATCCGAACAGTTATATATAACACTAGATATGAGTCACAATTGATGACTTAATTTGCAAAACAACAATGATATACATACCGCTAACAGTACGGTACCACAATTGTACCGCAATGTTGCGGTGCTTTCTTTTTTTTTTTAAATATTTTTTATTTGTTTTTTAATTTATTAACCAAATATACTACTCCATTTACCATTTTCATTCACATAATTAACCTCATAAATTCAATTAATCAAATATCTCATTCTGTTAACCGCTAATGTATACAACATTAACCTCATTTAAAAATATGTTCACCGTTTCTGAACACAATTACCCTCGTGTTAACATGAGATGCAATTAATCTCACAAAATCAATTAACCAAAAAACATATTTTGTTAACCACAAATGGATACACCATTAACCTCATTTTTTAATATGTTCACCGTATTTTACCACATCATTAACCTCATGTAAAGAGGAGTTGCAATTAAACTCACAAAATCAATTAACCAAAAATCGTATTCTATTAACCACAAACGAAAACACCATTAACCTCGTTTTTTAATATGTTTACTGCTTCTAGTCACATAATTATCCACGTGTTATGATATGATTTAGTGTTATATTAATTAACCACAAACGTATTCTATTAATCACAAACGAAAACACCATTATTTTTTTATGTTATTTAACCTATTTTAATCTATTGGTCCATTTGGAAGATAATTGTCATAATTAGGGTTTATCACTCCACCTATCATTAACACAATAATTTATTTTAATTAATTTTTACTTTAACAGACTAAAATAAAAAACAATAAAAGAAGAAAGCCCCTGGATACATCTTTCTCGTAAACGAGGACCTGAGGCTACATTTCATCATTCATACATCGATATGATTTTAATTTTATTTCATTTTCATTCTACACCACTCGTCGATCCACTGCCTATAATGCCTGATTTCTTTCCCCCGCAAATCAAAATAAAAACCTCCACAAAATAACTTTTTTCTTGTATTAGTGGATTATGAATGATAATGAAGGGCGAATATGTGTAGATCATTTTAAAAACTAACTAATGAAACTATAATATTAGAGTTTGTCTACGGTGAACCATGATTCACATGGTCCAAAATGTAAAAATATAGTAATTTAAATCTCTAATCACCAAATTTAATGCTCATTTTTATTAATGATAATATTAAAATAGTTTCAAGTTGCTTTTATGAAATATCATTTGAAAATAATAAAACTCAATTCGATATTACCGTGTATTGTAAAATTTTGCCATTCAACTTTAAATTAATACATTTTCAACGAAATTAGCATAAATTGGATACGACTTAATGAAGTGTACACACTGGTTAGGTGTAGGCTTTGTCTCGTTTGAATTATTAATCTTTATATATCAAAAGAAGGTTATATGGGACTCCCATTTTTCCGCTCTTTTTAATGGCAATTTTGTAAATAGTTTAGAAACTCACATGGGATACTGTGTTTTTTACAAGAAGGTTGTAATTATGTATTTAATTATTTCATTTTAAATTAAAAAATCTGATTTCAAATTTTGAATTAGTGTAGTGGGATTGGAAAATGTGAATGAGTTGGAAACTACAATTTAAATTACAATTTTGTAATTGTCATTTACGATGACAACTTTTGCACAGTAATTGAAACATAGGTCATTTACTAAATTTCTCTTCCCGTGCCATTACTATGAAGGCTCTTTTTCTACTTTTTTTCCCTTTTTCCCTCTTCAACTTCTGCCATCATCTTTTCAAGAGCTAGGGACTAGGGTAACAGAGAAGAGAAAAAGGGGAAGACGGTGAGGGAGATAGATGGTGTGGCGACCAGAGGGTTTGAGAGCGAGGGATCTCAACAGCGCAACCTTGGTGGTGGGATCCGTGACACGACGACGTGGTGAAGACAATAGCGGTGAGGTGGTCCGGGAACAAGTGCAATGGGAGTGAGGTCGCTGTTGACGGTGGAAAGCGGTGCAGATTGTGACAGAGGTGGCTGTCTATAGAGGAATGGTGCCCATTAGCAGGGATTTGTGCACAGATTTGTGTGGTTTAAGGATGATGTGTGATGAGGGTGTTGACTTGGTTCTGTTTGATCGGGTAGAAAATCCTTCCCCTCAGTTACTTCCTCTCAAGGGTTTTAAAAAAAAATATTCTCCCCTCCTCTTTATCTGTTGGATAGATTCTTCTCTTTAATATAATGTTAGTTTTTTTCTACTACTGTTGATTCTTCCATGGTTGCTTGGTACAGTTTCCCTCTGGACATCAAGGCTTCTGCTCCCAACGTAGGTTCCCATTTCAGTAACTATGTGTTTTTTCATTCATGATTCTTATTGCTCTGTTTATGTTAACATTAAACCTGAAATGATATAAATAATTTTGGTTTTGGTGTTTAGGGTTCTCTGCCTTTTGTGTGCTTAATATTTTTGCTTTTAATAAATCATGATTTTTTAGGTCTGATTTCGATGTTAATTATTTTTTTTCTCTGGAAAAAAAACTTCACAGTGGAACAGAACAACTCTGAAATGAGGAGATGACAAGGAAAATGGTAGTCGAAGCGATTGAAATTTGCAAAGTAAGAATATTTTCACTTCTTGGTGTCATGTTTTTGTAATGAATTTGTAATATTTTGCATACTAATTTTGGCAAAAATTGTAGTAGCACTCTAATTTCCAATACAGTGTTTGCTAGTTTGTATCTGCACCATAGTAATTGTGGCATTCCCAAACTTTACGCTTTAGTTTTGAAATGTAATTTGATTAGATATATTGTTAAAGCTTATGACATTGGTTATATGACAGTGATGTTTGAACTAGGAGCAACATAATTAATTTATTTTATTTTGAAGAAATGTCATCATTTGGCTAAGTCTTTTATTTAATGTTGCTTGGTTCTGCTCCATCAGTTTGGAAATGGTTCTCCTATGGTTGCTTCTTGAAAATGGCCATCTGTTTTATTCTTCTAAACGGTAAACATTGCGTTTTGGCCCCCTTCATTCTTCTTTGTTTCATTTGGATGTTCTATATTCACTGCATATTTTTTTTTATTTTGCCTTCATTATTTTTGGTGTATTGTTGTCTCTGTTGGGTTTTGTTATTCTGATTATATGTTCTTTTATTTTATTTGATTATTATAAAATGATAATGTTTATATTCTGTATTTTTTATCTATCTTTTCTTATTGATTGTAAATTTGGTTATTTGATTGATGGAATGAAGCCAAAAGCTCCTTTCATTCTATATACAATGCAACTTTTATAATGAATCTGTATTTTTTTTTCTATTTAATCTTCACCTATATCTATATGGAATTATTTATTCTTTTTCTTGATTCTTATAGTACACAAAGCACTTGCGAAGTAGGAAGGTGTTAGTTTTTATCCACTGCATTGGTCATATCATGTGAAAAAGATCATTTGCACCTTTTTTTTTCATTATTTTCACCCCTATTTTCTTAATTTTTTCCCCATAATCTCACTGCATCTTTTCTATTTTGGTTCTTTTTTTGTTTGATTATGAGAAATCTGTAATTTGTTAGATCTTTGGACTAAATAATGTATCTATCAATCATTTCTTTTTTTTTGGAACCATATAGTAAAATTGTTTACTTATTTTTTGAAAGATTCTAATAAATGGTGGAACAGAACAACTCTGAAATAGGGAGAGGACAAGGAAATTGGTAGCAGGAGCGATTGAAATCTGCAAAGTAAGAATATTTTCACTTCTTTGTGCCATTTTTTGGAATGAATCTATAATATTTTGTTTACTAATTTTGACAAAAATTGTAGTAGCACTCTATTTTATATGGACTATTGGTACACTTATTAGACTATTTTGATAGTCCAACCATGGTAGAGAAACATAACTAATTTATTTTTTTTAAGGAACAGTGCAAGACTGCAATCATTTGACTCAGCTTTTTGTGTACACAGTAACTCGAAGCATGTTCCAATATAATGTCTTCTATTGATTTATATCTGCACCATAGTAATTGTGGCATCCCCAAACTGTATGTTTTAGTTTTGAAATGTAATTTGAATAGATATATTGGTATAGCTTATGATATATATTGGTGACAGTGATATTTGGATTTGGAGCAACATAATTAATTTCTCTTATTTTGAAGAAATGTCATCATTTGGTGTCGTGACCGGGGCCACGACGGGGTCGGCGGCTTGTGAGAAAAATAATGAAAAATGATTGAATTTTTGGGGAGTCGCCACCAATTTATTTGGGTTGGGAAAATTGGAAAACCCGAAAATGATTTTAAAATGAAAACCCGGTCTGCGAACAAGAGATCCAAATTCGGGAGTCGATTATGTGTAGGGAAGGTATTAGCACCCTACAACATCCGTTAAAACGGTTACCCTTAATTAATTGTGCAAAATTCATTAACTTTTAAAATGTTTATTTTACCCTCTAAATATAAAACAAAATTTATTTACATTCTTTAAATTAAAGAATGATGGGAAAGAAAATAATTTGAAATCAATGGGACAAAAATTTGAAAGTTTTATTTTGGCTCGACGGGAGATCCCGCTTCTACGTATCTCCAGGTGCAATGGAGAAATCAAAGTCACGTAGTTCTAAAATGTGTTTGAAAAGATTGGTTTTGATTTTGAAAGAAATTGATTTTTAATTTTTGAAAATAAAGGAAAATGAGGAAATTGATTTTGGAAGTGTTTTTAATTCAAAGAAAAAAGGAATTTATTTTTTAGCAGAGTTGATGTTAGCAAATGGCTATACAACGAACTCTTGAAATTGTTCAGACGACATTATTGATAGAAATGTTGTTCAATAAACGTCATTTACTTTGAGAAGAAAACATCTTTGATAAAAGATTTGAAATTCCGCATTATTGAGTTAGCAAATGGCTATACTCAATATTTTTTCTTTTTTACGCTATTGATAGAAATGCTATTCAATTAACGTATTTTCCGAAAAGAATTATTTTTTTTAAAAGGAATTTGAAATTTCACGCATTATTGAGCTAGTAAATGACTATACTCAATATTTCCTTTTCACGTTATTGATAGAAATGCTATTCAATTAACGTAATTTTGCGAAAATTATTTTTAGAAGAGATTTGAGATCAAGCGCATTATTGAGCTAGTAAATGACTATACTCAATATTTCCTTTTCTCTTAAAATTATACGTTAAAGGATAGAAATGTTATTCCATCAGCGTAATCGATTTGATAAACCAATTTAAAAAAATGTGTTTTTTTTTATAAACGGGCAAATTATTGAGCTAGTAAATGACTATGCTCAATTATTTTTTTATTTGAATGACGTTAAAAGATAGAAATGCTATTCTATTAACGTCAAAGATAAAAGGGAATAAATTGAATCAATTAATATTTACATGAACACAAAATTAAAATTACAAATAATCAATTATTTACAGAGAAAGAAACGAACAAATATTTACATCCACAAATGTTAAATAAATAATTCTAAACACTTAAAGGAAATACAAGATAGTGGATCTAAAAGAATTTACAAAAAAGAGATTATTAGTAATAAATGAAACAAAATAAACAGCAAATAATAGAATTGAACAACATTACCAAATCAGATCAAAAGAGGAGAAAAATGAGTTGGGCCTCAGCACATCATCACTGGCCCAACCACTATCCAAAAATAGGAAAAAAAAGGGTCCACAGAACACCAATGGGCCAGCAGATTCGCTGGCCCAAGTCACTAACTCTGGTCAAGGGGGGGCATAACCCTAAGGCAAAACAATCAGATTGCCTCATTCAAACCAAATCACTTTTCTCTGTTAAGGTTTATAGCTTGAAAGAGAGAGAAAGAAATGGGGCGGCGTGGAAGAGGGCGGCCGCATGGCCGCGAGGATGAGGAAGAAAGAGGTCGGGGAGGTGCGGCCAGCCTGGCCGCAAGCGCGGGCGCGATGATGCGCGGCGCGACAGAGGTGGGAGGCGGCGGCTTTGTGCGGCGAAGATGTGGGAGGAAGAAGGCCACCTGACTGCGGCTGAGACAGCCAGATGGAGGGGCTTGGCGTCGTCTCGCGGTGGCTGGGTGATGAATCGGTGGTTCGCGAACGGCGGCGGCGCGCGCCGCAGGGGCGACGCGCGGCGGCGGCTGCGGAGGAGCTGGACAAGGCCGTGGTGGGGGAGGAGAGGTTACAGCCACGGTGATGGCTTGGTGACGCACGACGGCGACACCGTGCCGCGGCGGGAGGCCGCAGCGGCCTCCATTTCTTCTTCCTCCTCTCTGTTTTTTGGTTCTGATTCACTCCCTCTCCCTGGTTTTCTCTCTCTCTTGAGTTCAGTGTTGGTGAAACGGTGGCAGGGGTGGCCATGGGAGCAGCTGCAGAGATGACGGCGGCCGCAAGGAGCGGTGGCCTGGACGGTGGGGGAGCAGTTCGGGCAGGGTCTGCTCCGTGCACAGCGGCTAAGGCTGTATGACGGTAGTTGTGGGGTTCACGGCGGTGTCCGCGGAGCCTGCAAGCGGCTGCGCGCGAACAGCGGCATGGCCGCGATGGATGGCCTCCGGTGGTTCCCTCTCTCTTTCTCTCCGGTTCTATTTTTTATTTTTCTGGTTTCTCTTCTTCACAGCTTCTCTGTTTTTTTTTTGGATCAATTGCATTGCAGGGGATAGAGGCAAAGGGCCAAGTGGTGGTGACCGGAACAGTGGGCGCACGGTGGTGCTATGGGGATGGGGTAATTTTAGAAAAAATCATTGTGGCTGTTCTACTCATTTCTATGACTTTTATTGTATTTTTTTTATTGTCTCATTATTGGAATTCATTTGAGAACTGTATATTATGTAGGACATTCACTGTCTTTGAGAACATATTTATTTTTACCATTGAAGTAGAAATAGGATCAGATTACATGCTCAATAGTTCATCAACAATAAAGCTCAATAGCATTACTTACCTGATAGGAAGCTTATTTTGCAACTAGTATTCTTCAATTTCAAACTCCCTGTAACTCTCCTCTGTACCCCCTATTCTTTGAATCTGAAATTGGTTGTGTAAAATCCTTTGTATTTTCTGAACTCAATTTGATTCTGAAAATCGATTTTTCCTCCCATTTTTTGAAGAAATCATTTCCCCATTTATAGGCAAAAAAAAACTGCTTTTTCCGTGTGCAAATTGCCTGCAGAATTGCTTTTCTCCATACTGCTACTGCTGCCCATACTTTTGCCGCCCAGGACAGGGCAAGTTGCAAGTGCAACTTGCTCTCCAATTTTCTTTTTCTTTCTTTTAATCAGTTTTTGCAAATGGACTATGTTAGCCCAAAAGATTTTTTTTTTAAATTTAACCTTCACAAGTAAAGTGGGCCCAAAATGACCCAATAATAAAAATCTGAAACCATTATATATATTTTTTAGAGTTTAATCAATTAATTAATTTATTAAATAATCAATTAATCGATTAATTAACCCATTTTTATATTTTTATTTTTTTTGGATTTTTAATGTGAGGACGAAAAACTTAAAAACAGGAATATATACATGAAAGATGCGATAAAATTGTCGGACAAAATTGGGTGCTGACAGCAACCCCCTTTGCTTGTTCTTTCAACTGAAAGAGCAAGCAAAATAAAGAAGCAACCAATTTTGTTTCGGACAAAACTTGATTAGGGAACAAGTGAAAGGAAGCCTAAAAATCATAGTCAACTTGATGAAAGTCCTGGTAAATCACAGGATGAAAACCCTGGAAAATCACAGGGTAACCTTGGAAAACGCAGCTTGGAAAACGTGGCCTGGGAAATCACAGGCGCGTAAATGAGAAAATGCGAGGAAGAAAGGGAAAAGACCTGGAAAACCATCAGGTCAAACTGATAAAAACTCCCGGAACCAACATCAGGAGGAAAGGGAATAGACCTGGAAAAGCATCAGGTCAAATTGATAAAACTCCCGGAACCAACATCAGGAGGAAAGGGAATAGACCTGGAAAAGCATCAGGTCAAATTGATAAAACTCCCGGAACCAACACCAGGAGGAAAGGGAATAGACCTAGAAAAGCATCAGGTCAAATTGATAAAACTCCCGGAACCAACATCAGGAGGAAGAAAGGAAAAGACCTGGAAAAGCATCAGGCCAAATGATAAAACTCCCGGAACCAACATCAGGAGAAAGTGAAAAGACCTGGAAAAGCATCAGGTCAAATTGATAAAACTCCCGGAACCAACATCAGGAGAAAAGGGGAAAGACCTGGAAAAGCATCAGGTCAAACTGATAAAAACTCCCGGAACTAACATCAGGAGAAAGGGGAAAGACCTGGAAAAGCATCAGGTCAAACTGATAAAACTCCCGGAACCAACATCAGGAGAGAGGGGAAAAGACCCGGAACAAATCATCAGGTCAAACTGATAAAACTCCCGGAACCAACATCAGGAGAAAGGGGAAAGACCTGGAAAATCATCAAGTCAAACTGATAAAACTCCCGGAACCAACATCAGGAGAAAGGGGAAAGACCTGGAAAAGCATCAGATCAAACTGATAAAACTCCCGAAACCAACATCAGGAGGAAAAGGAAAAGACCTGGAAAAAGCATCAGGCCAAATGATAAAACTCCCGGAAACAACATCAGGAGGAAGAGAAAAAGACCTGGAAAAGCATCAGGCCAAATGATAAAACTCCCGGAGCCAACATCAGGAGAACAGGAAAAGACCTGGAAAAGCATCAGGTCAAATTGATAAAACTCCCGAAACCAACATCAGGAGGAAAGGAAAAGACCTGGAAAATCATCAGGCCAAATGATAAAACTCCCGGAAACAACATCAGGAGGAAAAGAAAAAGACCTGGAAAAGCATCGGGCCAAATGATAAAACACCTGGAACCAACATAAGGAGAACAGGAAAAGACCTGGAAAAGCAGCGGGTCAAATTGATAAAACTCCCGGAACCAACATCAGGAGGAAAGGAAAAGACCTGGAAAATCATCAGGCCAAACTAATAAAACTCCCGGAACCAACATCAGGAGGAAAGGGAAAAGACCTGGAAAACCATCAGGTCAAACTGATAAACTCCTGGAAAACCATCAGGAGGAAAAGGAAAAGACCTGGAAAACCATCAGGAGGAAAGGGAAATACCTGAAAAATCACAGGTAGTTTGATGAAAATAGAAGACACTAGATGTCACAATATCTAGCGGGCTTCACAATACCCTAAAGAAAAGAACTAGGCGTCACAATACCTAGAATGAGAATATGGGCATCACACTACCTAAAAATGATAACTCAACAACCCAACATCTAGAACAAAGATTAGGACAATGCCCTACAGACAGTGCAAAATGCTTGCAAGAAATGATGTTGGAAATTTCGACAACGATTTTGGATTTCAAAACTTGACTTTTTTCCATAAAAGCTTGGCATAAATTTCAAATCAAATTTGAAAATTTCCAGGAGAAACAACGTTCCCAAAAATGATATGAATTTTATTTTCACCATTGAGCCAGAATACTCATTCAATTGCATATGGATAAAGGGTGGTATCATGGTGTAAGGGAAAACAAAGAATCTTTTCAAGGTTTTTTTTTTAGGTCAAACGGAGGGGCATGGGAATGGCAAATAATTTTTCAATTATGATGTGGAAACAAGACTGAAGTATTGATCGAGCCCCCAAGTTAAGTACCAATGAGAGAAACAACTACTTGATTTTCCAAGGTGATGAAAACTTGTTGATTTCTCATGAAGAAGAACAATGAGCCCCCAAGTTAAAATTTAGACATATCACGCTCAAATTTCCTTCTGACAATTCTTGTCTCAAATGCTCAGTGAACAAATTTAACATTTGCTTCCATCAATAGAACGACACAAGTGCACTTTTCCTTCAAAGGTTTTTTTTTCTTTTTTTGTATTTTTCTTTTTTTTTCTATTACTTTTTTAGGAGTAAAATGTACAAGAATGCATATTAATCAAGTTGCTTTGTCTCAAAATTAAAGATTAAGAAAATAAAAGCAATCAATCTTTTATCAGGATGGACTTTATTGGGCTTGTAACGTGGCTAAGGGCTAAATGGTTATGAAAGAAAAAGATATTAAAGGCCCAAAATGAGTGTTTAAGGGTTCATTGGGACAAAGGATCTGTTGCACAATGATACATTTTGAAACAGAAAATTCAATCAAAGTGATGTTTTCAACATTCTTCCATTTTCACATCTTCTAAGTTTCAATCTTTCATTTCTTTCTTTTTTTCATTCATTTTCATCTTTCTTTTTTTCATTCTTTCATATTTTCAACTTTTCTTTTCTTTTTTGAATGAGTAACTTGTGAAAATGGAATACAACTTGTACGAGTAATATCACAAATAATTCATGAGACATGGATGAACACATTGTGGCAGCCCCCCAGTGCGGAGGTGTTCCTTGTCCAGGGTTGATTGAAGAAAAATTCTTTTTTAGGCTCAAAGTGGGTAGCAAGGGATATTATTCAACCGTTGGATAAAGAAACAAGGCCAAACTTCATTTCAAATCTTGATTGCTTACTTTCATAAAGTTTAATTTAGAGACAAAGTTTCATGAAAGGTGCATTTACTCATTTTTCACTCCTTTTCATCTTTCTTTTTTTTTTATTTTTTTATTTGTCATTTTTTCATTTTTTTTTCTTTTTCTTTTGAAGGAAAGAGTCACTTATGAGACAATGAGATAAGTTGAATCCTTCATGGAAGCAAAGTGTAGCCAAAATAGCATGCTCAAACTTTCTTTTGTTCTCCTCATCCTCCTTATCAAACTATCATATTCATGAAAAGGGTATTCAAAAGGATTTGAATCACAATGATATTTGAAAAGGGTTTGATTAATGAAGAGATCCATCAAATGAGGTTATGAGGAAAGTGGATTTGACGAGTGGGTACAACAAACTAATGGTGACACTAAGAAATGGGATGACATAATTATTTGGGCACATTGAGAATTGGTGTAAGGTCAGGCTTCTTGAAGTGTTATGACACAATGGTGAGAATTTGAGGCTTGCAAACAAATGTATTTGGGAAATGTTATTTCGAAACCTGAATATTTTCACTTTGCTTTGTCATTTTCAATTTTCAATTTTGAAAGATGCAACAGGAGGATGCATGGAATCCAAGATGAGGAGAAACAAGGAGTGAAAATCACAAATGGAAATATTTTTTTTTATGCAAAAGAAAGAGAAGATATGGTTAAAATTTTGTACAAAGAAA
Source organism: Sesbania bispinosa (assembly GCA_026901365.1). Taxonomy (NCBI): domain Eukaryota; kingdom Viridiplantae; phylum Streptophyta; class Magnoliopsida; order Fabales; family Fabaceae; genus Sesbania; species Sesbania bispinosa. The sequence continues at coordinate 233,526 of QLOH01000431.1, forward strand.
AACAAGAAGTCAAAATCACAAATGGAAATATTTTTTTCATTTTTAATGCAAAAGAATGAGAAAGGATGGTTAAAATTTGTACAAAGAAAAGTGGGGACAAAATATTTAAAGAATGAGGAGATGAATGCTCTTATTGTTCCTAAAAGGCGGGCCCTAGGCTTTTATAATTTCAAGGTCAGACAAACCCCTAATTAGGTTGGAAGCTATAGTCAGCACCAGTGCACAGATTTAGGGACAAATCTAGACGTCTAGAAATCATGGTTCCCAGATTGCCCCCATCACATTGACAAGGATCCAGCTCGTGGATTAGTCATACGTAGGGAAAAGCCCTCTCAATATAACAAATCCAAGACACTGGTAACAATCTGAGTGGTGAATCAACTAATGTTACGTGGGCATCAAGCCCCTCAAAACATTTGTTGAAACACCTCCTATGCCTTAGCTTGCACGAGCTCGAGTATAGAGCCAAAGTTGTGCGAGGAGACTGACAGTGAAGTGTCTGCTTAGAGCATAGAAACCTACAAAACTACCCCACCTGCAAGAGAGACAAGCAACAAATATGTACAAAAAATAATAGTCCTCTAACCTAAGGTTGAAGCAAAATATTTACAACAGCAATAATATGTACAATGGAATTCACAAAGAGATATGAAAAACAAGAAAAGGTATTTACAATAAGATATATACAACAAAGGGAAAGAGGGTACAATGAACATAAAAAGTTAATAATTGTGCACAATTAATTACAAGGCTTGACTCTCGAAGTCCCCAGCGGAGTCGCGACCGGGGCCACGACGTGGTCGGCGGCTTGTGAGAAAAATAATGAAAAAGATTGAATTTTTGGGGAGTCGCCACCAATTTATTTGGGTTGGGAAAATTGGAAAACCCGAAAATGATTTTAAAATGAAAACCTGGTCTGCGAACAAGAGATCCAAATTCGGGAGTCGATTATGTGTAGGGAAGGTATTAGCACCCTACAACATCCGTTAAAACGGTTACCCTTAATTAATTGTGCAAAATTCATTAACTTTTAAAGTGTTTATTTTACCCTCTAAAAATAAAACAAAATTTATTTACATTCTTTAAATTAAAGAATGATGGGAAAAAAAATAATTTGAAATCAATGGGACAAAAATTTGAAAGTTTTATTTTGGCTCGACGGGAGATCCCGCTCCTACGTATCTCCAGGTGCAATGGAGAAATCAAAGCCACGTAGTTCTAAAATGTGTTTGAAAAGATTGGTTTTGATTTTGAAAGAAATTGATTTTTAATTTTTGAAAATAAAGGAAAGTGAGGAAATTGATTTTGGAAGTGTTTTTAATTCAAAGAAAAAAGGAATTTATTTTTTAGCAGAGTTGATGTTAGCAAATGGCTATACAACGAACCCTTGAAATTGTTCAGACGATATTATTGATAGAAATGCTATTCAATAAACGTCATTTACTTTGAGAAGAAAACATCTTTGATAAAAGATTTGAAATTCCGCATTATTGAGTTAGCAAATGGCTATACTCAATATTTTTCCCTTTTTACGCTATTGATAGAAATGCTATTCAATTAACGTATTTTCCGAAAAGAATTATTTTTTTGAAAAGGAATTTGAAATTTCACGCATTATTGAGCTAGTAAATGACTATACTCAATATTTCCTTTTCACGTTATTGATAGAAATGCTATTCAATTAACGTAATTTTGAGAAAATTATTTTTAGAAGAGATTTGAGATTAAGCGCATTATTGAGCTAGTAAATGACTATACTCAATATTTCCTTTTCTCTTAAAATTATACGTTAAAGGATAGAAATGTTATTCCATCAACGTAATCGATTTGATAAACCAATTTAAAAAAATGTGTTTTTTTTTATAAACGGGCAAATTATTGAGCTAGTAAATGACTATGCTCAATTATTTTTTTATTTGAATGACGTTAAAAGATAGAAATGTTATTCTATTAACGTCAAAGATAAAAGGGAATAAATTGAATCAATTAATATTTACATGAACACAAAATTAAAATTACAAATAATCAATTATTTACAGAGAAAGAAACGAACAAATATTTACATCCACAAATGTTAAATAAATAATTCTAAACACTTAAAGGAAATACAAGAAGGTGGATCTAAAAGAATTTACAAAAAAGAGATTATTAGTAATAAATGAAACAAAATAAACAGCAAATAATAGAATAGAACAACATTACCAAATCAGATCAAAAGAGGAGAAAAATGAGTTGGGCCTCAGCACATCATCACTGGCCCAACCACTGTCCAAAAATAGGAAAAAAAAAGGGTCCACAGAACACCAATGGGCCAGCAGATTCGCTGGCCCAAGTCACTAACTCTGGTCAAGGGGGGCATAACCCTAAGGCAAAACAATCAGATTGCCTCATTCAAACCAAATCACTTTTCTCTGTTAGGGTTTATAGCTTGAAAGAGAGAGAAAGAAATGGGGCGGCGTGGAAGAGGGTGGCCGCATGGCCGCGAGGATGAGGAAGAAAGAGGTCGCTGAGGTGCGGCCAGCCTGGCCGCAAGCGCGGGCGCAACGATGCGCGGCGCGACAGAGGTGGGAGGCGGCGGCTTTGTGCGGCGAGGATGTGGGAGGAAGAAGGCCACCTGATCGCGGCTGAGACAGCCAGATGGAGGGGCTTGGCGGCGTCTCGCGGTGGCTAGGTGACGAATCGGTGGTTCGCGAACGGCGGCGGCGCGCGCCTCAGGGGTGACGCGCGGCGACGGCTGCGGAGGAGCTGGACAAGGCCGTGGTGGGGGAGGAGAGGTTACAGCTACGGTGATGGCTTGGTGACGCACGACGGCGACACCGTGCCGCGGTGGGAGGCCGCAACGGCCTCCATTACTTCTTCCTCCTCTCTGTTTTTTGGTTCTGATTCACTCCCTCTCCTTGGTTTTCTCTCTCTCTTGAGTTCAGTGATGGTGAAACGGTGGCAGGGGTGGCCATGGGAGCGGCTGCAGAGATGATGGCGGCCGCGAGGAGCGGTGGCCTGGACGGTGGGGGAGCAGTTTGGGCAGGGTCTGCTCCGTGCACAGCGGCTAAGGCTGTATGACGGTGGTTGTGGGGTTCACGGCGGTGGCCGCGGAGCCTGCAAGGGGCTGCGCGCGAACAGCGGCATGGCCGCGATGGATGGCCTCCGGTGGTTCCCTCTCTCTTTCTCTCTGGTTCTATTTTTTATTTTTCTGGTTTCTCTTCTTCACAGCTTCTCTGTTTTTTTTTGGATCAATTGCATTGCAGGGGATAGAGGCAAAGGGCCAAGTGGTGGTGACCGGAACAATGGCTCCCGGTGGTGCTATGGGGATGGGGTAATTTTAGAAAAAATCATTGTGGCTGTTCTACTCATTTCTATGACTTTTATTGTATTTTTTTTATTGTCTCATTACTGGAATTCATTTGAGGACTGTATATTATGTAGGACATTCACTGTCTTTGAGAACATATTTATTTTTACCATTGAAGTAGCAATAGGATCAGATTACATGCTCAATAGTTCATCAACAATAAAGCTCAATAGCATTACTTACCTGATAGGAAGCTTATTTTGCAACTAGTATTCTTCAATTTCAAACTCCCTGTAACTCTCCTCTGTACCCCCTATTCTTTGACTCTGAAATTGGTTGTGTAAAATCCTTTGTATTTTCTGAACTCAATTTGATTCTGAAAATCGATTTTTCCTCCCCTTTTTTGAAGAAATCGTTTCCCCATTTATAGGCAAAAAAAAATCTGCTTTTTCCGTGTGCAAATTGCCTACAGAATTGCTTTTCTCCATACTGCTACTGCTGCCCATACTTTTGTCGCCCAGGACAGGGCAAGTTGCAAGTGCAACTTGCTCTCCAATTTTCTTTTTCTTTCTTTTAATCAGTTTTTGCAAATGGGCTATGTTAGCCAAAAAGTTTTTTTTTTTAAATTTAACCTTCACAAGTAAAGTGGACCCAAAATGACCCAATAATAAAAATCTGAAACCATTATATATATTTTTTAGAGTTTAATCAATTAATTAATTTATTAAATAATCAATTAATCGATTAATTAACCCATTTTTATATTTTTATTTTTTTTGGATTTTTAATGTCAGGACGAAAAACTTAAAAACAGGAATATATACATGAAAGATGCGATAAAACTGCCGGACAAAATTGGGTGCTGACATTTGGCTTCCCCTCTGCTTGCTTCTTCAAAGTGGCCATATGCACTTTTTCTGAACGGGTAAACATTGCGTTTTGGTTCCCCTTTATTCTTCTTTGTCTCATTTGGATGTTCTATATTAACTGCATATTTGTTTTTTATTTTGCGTTTATTATTTTTGGTGTATTGTTGTCTCTGTTGGGTTTTGTTATTCTAATTATATGTTGTTTTATAATTATTTGATTATTATAAACTGATAATGTTTATATTCTACATTTTTTATCTATCTTTTCTTTACCATTGATTGATTTAAACTATGAATTTGGTTATTTGATTGATGGAATGAAGCCAATTGCTCCTTTCATTTTATATACAATGCAACTTTTAAAATGAATCTGTAAATTTTTTCTATTTAATTTTCACCTATATCTATATGGCATTATTTATTCATTTTCTTGATTCTCATAATACACAAAGCACTTGCGAAGTAGGAAGGTGTTAGTTTTTATCCACTGCATTGGTCATAACATGTGAAAAAGATCATTTGCACCTCCTTTTTTTTCATTATTTTCACCCCTGTTTTCTTAATTTTTTTCCATAACCTTACTGCATCTTTTCTATTTTGGTTCTTTTTTATTTTGATTTTGAGAAATCTGTAATTTGTTAGGATCTTTGGACTAAATAATTAAAACAAAAAGGAAAAGAAAGAAGAGAAGAGTATGATTGAATAATACTTCAATTGATAAAATTTCACACCCTATTACAAGAACCAGCCTCCTATATATACTAAGGGAGAAGGCACAGCTATACAACTGGAAAACAAACAAAACAGACTTAACAGAAACTAACAGATTGCAGTTTATAAAACAGAATAGCTAGCTGTCATCTATTAGTGACTAAGAGATTGTTAGTTTTATTCTCCAATACCCCCCCCCCCCCCCCACAAGCTAGAGAGTAGATATTTAACACTCCCAGCTTGGAAAGAAGAAAAGAAAAGGAAGTAGGATCAAGGGGCTTGGTGAAGAGGTCAGCATGTTGCTCTTTGCTACTAATAGGTAGAAGGTGGAAAAGTTTGGCCTGAAGTTTCTCCCTGACCAAGTGGCAATCAATTTCCAGGTGCTTGGTTCTTTCATGAAAAACAGCATTAGCAGCGATATGTCTGGCTGAGGCACTGTCACAATAGAGAAGTGCTGGTTGAATGTAGGAAATTCCAAGATCATCCAATAGGTAAGTCAACCATTGCAATTCACAAACAGTAGTTCCCAAAGCACGATATTCAGCCTCTGACGAAGATCTGGAAATGGTAGGTTGCTTCTTGGATTTCCATGAAACTAAAGAATTGCCAAGATAGATACAGTAACCTGTGATTGATTTTCGAGAGTCTAGACAAGTGCCCCAATCTGAGTCACTAAAGCCTTTCAGCTGTAATGTGGAATTGCTGGGATAAAAAATTCCTTGTCCTGGGGAACCCTTCAAATATCTGAGGACTCGAATACAAGCCTTGTAGTGCAACTCAGTTGGATTGCTCATAAATTGGCTAAGCTGTTGAACAACAAAGTTGATATCTGGTCTGGTATTGGTAAGGTAGAGTAATCTCCCAACAAGTTTTCTGTATCCAGTAGCATCTGAATAAGGGGAACTGTCATCATGAGTAAGTCTAGTATTCTTGATCATAGGTGTAGGAACAGGTTTAGCTGCAAGCAAGCCAAAGTCAGAAATTAGATCTAAAGTGTATTTTCTTTGAGATATAGTAAGACCTAAATGTGATCTTGCCACTTCAAGACCAAGGAAGTATTTAAGATTGCCAAGGTCCTTGATTTTGAAAGTGTTGTCAAGATTTTGTTTCACAGAAGCAATTTCTGCTGCATCATCTCCTGCCAATATAAGATCATCAACATAAACTAAAATGATGGTTAGCTTAGAATTGAATTTCTTAATAAAAAGAGAATGATCATAACCGGATTGCCTATATCCAAGGTTTAAGAGAAAAGTAGAGAGTTTGGCAAACCACTGTCTACTGGCTTGTTTCAAGCCATAGATGGATTTGTGTAGTTTACAAACCAATGTAGGATCTGAAACAGAAAGACCTTGTGGAATCTCCATATAAACTTCCTCAGTTAAATCACCATGTAAAAAGGCATTGTTGATGTCAAGTTGGTGAAGAAACCAATTCTTAGTAGAAGCAAGAGCAAGTAATAGTCTGACAGTAGTCAATTTAACTACAGAGGCAAAAGTGTCAAAGTAATCCAAACCTTCAGTTTGGTTGTATCCTTTGGCCACCAATCTGGCCTTATATCTTTGTAGAGTCCCATCTGAATTATATTTGATTTTATAAACCCATTTGGATCCAATAACAGACTTTCCTATGGGTAAAGGGGTTAATGACCAAGTTTTATTCATCTTGAGTGCATCAAGTTCATCTTGCATTGCCTTAATCCAATGAGGAAATTGAGCAGCTTGTTGATAGGTTTTAGGCTCAAGTTCAGTAGTAATGGACAAAGTGAATTTCAAATATTCAGGATTCATAGAATGATAAGATAAAACAGAAGACAAGGGGTACCTTATATTCTTAGAATCATGATTTTCCATATTTTGTAAAAGAGGACAATGGTAATCAGTGAAGTAAGTGAGTGCTTGTCTATGCCTGGTGGACCTTCGAAGATCAGCATTTGGAGGTGCAGGAGAACTAAGCTCACCTTGAGTGTTTTGTGGTTCAACAAAGAGGGGCTGAATATCCATGTTTTCAGAAACTTCACTTTCTATAGGATGATTGTTGGATAGATTAACATCACTTAAAAGGAAATCAAAAGTCTCACTTACCTGAGGATGAATCTGGTTATTAATAGGAGAAACCTTGTGAAAAGGAAATATATTTTCATAGAAAATCACATTCCTAGAAATAAGAATTTCTCTAGTGGATAAATCAAGGGCAATGTAACCTTTTGTACCAGATTTAATTCCTAGATAGACACATTTCCTAGCTCTAGGATCTAATTTGTTTCTATGTTGAGCAAGTGGAACAAAAAACAAACTGCCAAAGACTTTTAGATCAAGGTAAGCAGGGGGTTTTTCATTAAGAATTTCAAAGGGAGATTTACCTTTCAGTACAACAGTGGGTAATTTATTTATGAGATGTATAGCATAAAGAACTGCATATGACCAATAAACATTAGGCAAATTAGAATGAAACAATAAAGACCTGGCCACATTTAGGATGTGCCTATGCTTCCTTTCAACCACAGCATTTTGTTGTGGTGTTTCCACACAAGACGTTTGATGTATAATCCCTTGACTATTGTAAAATTCTGACATACAAAATTCAATCCCATTATCAGATCTTATAATTTTAACTTTCTTATTGTATTGAGTGGATATTAGAGAAATAAAATTCTGAATAAGTGTCCTGGTTTCAGATTTAGTTTTCATTAGGAAAACCCAAGTATTTCTACTAAAATCATCCACTATAGTTAAAAAATATCTATGACCATGGATGGAACTAACAGAAAGAGGACCCCAAATGTCCATATGTATCAAATCAAAACAGGAAGTAGATGATTCAACACTAGTAGGAAAAGGTAACTTGCATTGTTTTGCCAAATGGAAGTAGTCACACACATGTTTGTAATCATGCTTAACATATGGAAATTGCATTTTTATTTGCTGTAAAATAGAATCTGATGGGTGACCTAATCTATAATACCACAAATCAAAGTTGGAATTATTCACATTGTTGTCAATAGGAGCTCTAGCAGAATTAACTATTTTAATCCCTGAAAAATTGTGTCTTTGAAGAATATACAGATTGCATTGAAGATCAGCAGGACCAATCATCAGTTGGTTGTTGTGGTCCTGGATAGAAGTAGATAAATTGTCAAAAACAACTTTACAATGAAGAGATTTAACAATTTTACTAATAGATACAATGTTGTAATTAAATTCAGGGATGTATAGAACATCTTGTAAAGAAAGTTTGTCAGAAAAGGTGACTGTTCCAGAGACCTGTGTTTGAGTAATAAATTCATTTGGTAATTTAATTCTTATAGGTTCAATGGTGTTATAAGAATCATAACAAGAAAGGGAGTTGGATACAGGATCAGTGGCACCACTGTCCAGTATCCAAACATCATCAGGCAACTTTTGGTCTTTTTGAGTAGATGAGATATTACCTGCATGTTGTTGGAGATTGCCTATGGCATGTGCTTCTCCATTGACATTTGATCTTTTGAGCATCTCCATGAGTTGGTTATATTGCTCAGTTGTAATGGTACTACTTACCTCAGGCTGTTCCTTTTCTACATTCTTATGAATACTGCTCTCAACAGTGTTAGATGAGATAGAGGAATTTGAGATATAGGAGTTTACAGTGGATGTTTGTCCTTTATTTTTTAACTTAAAATTTGGAGGAAATCTATGTTTAAAATAGCAAGTCTCCACTGTATGCTTTTCTTTGCCACAAAAGGTGCAGATTCTTTGAGGTTGGTTGCTGGAATTTCTTTGATTAAATCTTCCTCTACCTCTTCCAAATGAGGATCCACTTCTACCTCCAAAAGATGGCTTGTTTTCTGATATGTTGGCCACCAGATTGGTCTCTTGGAGCAAGGTTCCTGAAACCTGCCTTTCTTGTTGCAAAACAAGAGAGAAAACTTTGTTAATGTCAGGTAAAGGGTCCATCATCAATACCTGGGATCTAACAGTGTTGTAGGAATCATTGAGACCCTTAAGAAAACAAATGACATATTCTGTATCCTTGTAATTTCTCACAGTTTTCACCAGATCACAGGTGCACTTTGTAATGCAGGAACAGGCTGGAATAGGTCTGAGAATTTCTAACTCTTCCCATAGAATCTTTAAATCTGTGTGATATGTGGAAATGGTTCTTTCTCCTTGTTTGATAGAGTGAATTTTTTGCAAGAGATCAGACATTCTGAAATGATCTCCTTTTGAAAATCTATCCCTTAAATCCTTCCATAAATCTTCTGCATTGTCAATGTACACAATGCTCTGCGCAATCTGCAAAGAAACAGACCGAGTTATCCAAGAAATAACCATAGTGTTGCACCTTATCCAAGCATCATGCAAGAAGTCATCGCCTGGTGGTTCCTTGATTGTTCCATCTACAAACTTGTATTTGTTCCTTGATTGAAGCCCTCTCTTCATCGACCTACTCCAAGCATGGTAATTTGGACCATCAAGAACAAGGGAAACAGTGAGGGTGCTGGTATTTTCACCCGGATGTAGATAATAGGGGCTGCTGGGATTCTGTGATTCATCTCCTTTCTTGGTGTTGTCTTGTTTTGGAGAACCTTCTCTTTCAGCCATGTTGGATCAAAGTTTGGCACAGCAGAGCTCTCCTTGTGAGTGCTCTTGATACCATAAAACGAAAAGGAAAAGAAAGAAGAGAAGAGTATGACTGAATAATACTTCAATTGATAAAATTTCACACCCTATTACAAGAACCAGCCTCCTATATATACTAAGGGAGAAGGCACAGCTATACAACTGGAAAACAAACAAAACAGACTTAACAGAAACTAACAGATTGCAGTTTACAAAACAGAATAGTTAGCTGTCATCTATTAGTGACTAAGGGATTGTTAGTTTTATTCTCCAATAATAATGTATCTATCAATCGTTTATTTTTTTTTTGAACCATATATAGTAAAGTCGTTTCTTTTTTTTTTCTAATAAATGGTGGAACAAAAGAACTCTGAAATAGGGAGAGCACAAGGAAATTGGTAGCAAGAGCGATTGTAATTTGCAAGGTAAGAATATTTTCACTTCTTTGTGCCATTTTTTTGGAATGAATGAGCACTCTAATTTCTATGGACTATTGGTACACTTATTAGACTGTTTTGATAGTCCAACCATGATAGAGAAACATAACTAATTTTGTCAAAAATTATAGTAGCACTCTAATTTCTATGGACTATTGGTACACTTATTAGACTGTTTTGATAGTCCAACCATGATAGAGAAACATAACTAATTTATCTTATTGTTGAAGGAACAGTGCAAGACTGCAATCATTTGGCTCAGTCTTTTGTGTACACAGTGACTTGAAGCGTGTTCCAATATAGTGTCTTCTATAGTTTATATTTGCACCATATTAATTGTGGCATTCCCAAACTTTATGTTTTACTTTTGAAATGTAATTTGAATAGATATATGGGTAAAGTTTATGATATTGATTATATGATAGTGATGTTTGAATTAGGAGCAACATGGTTAATTTCTCTTATTTTGAAGAAATGTCATCATTTGGCTAAGCATTTTGTCTAATATTGCTTGATTATGCTACATTAGATAGGGAATGCTTCCCCTCATCTACTTCCTTCCTCAAAGTGGTCATCTTCTTCCTTCTTCTAAACAGGTAAACACTGTGTTTTGGCCTCCCTTTCATTCTTCTTCTAAACAGGTAAACATTGTAATCATTTGGCTCAGTCTTTTGTTTACTTGAAGCATGCTCTAATACAATGTCTGCTATAGTTTATACTTGCACCATGGTTACTATGATATTCACAAACTGTATGCTTTAGTTTTGAAATGTAATTTGGATAGAAATAATATTTTTTCTAAGTTTGTTTAACTATGATGTATTTTGTCCCTACTCTTCTGGCTAAATACTTACTTAAATGATTTAATCATCCAAGGTACGTGACTGCAAATGCAAATGGCATGCTCCAAATATTTTGCATGACAAAGAGGAGTAAAATGACATGGCTTCTTTATTAGAATTCATCATGCATTTTTCTCGCCCACAAGTGTAAGAGCCTTATTTTTACTATTTAGTTGTTCTGTTTTAATGCATGTTATTTGCATGATTACGCACAATAAATTTCAAGATAACATTAAATTTCAGAAATTATAAAAGGATCACTTCAAATTTTTTGATTAGTTTGCAACTCTTTAAAATTTGATATGTTTCTTCCACCTTATATTGGGGTTAAGGAAGAATACTTGATGATGTGGTTGCTAACAATATTCATTTTTTAATATTTTATAACTTACGTATTGAACCTCATTGTTATTTCAGGATTTCATTTATTTCTTTTAGCACTAATCTTGGCCTCAATGTCGGACATGTGTGATTTTAAGGTTTTCCCTTTTATAGCCTATACTATAGTAGAGGTGTCAAAATGGACTACCCGGACTGCATCGGGTAGCGGGCTTGTGCGGGCAGGGCTAAAATACCCGGCTAAAATTCGGTCCTGTGAACTTAGTGCCCTAGCCCGGCCCTATGCGGGTAGCGGGCTTGTGCGGGTCGGCCCGGTTAAAAAAAATTAACTTATTCAAAAATGATGCTCATTAAAAATTGTAAACAATTATACTTTTACAAAACTAAAAAAAATTACAATTTAGTTATAAAAATCATTTAAAAGGGGAAAAGCAAAATGAATTTGCATTCGATGAATCGAAATTGTTCCAAGATTTTTCCATTTTATAATAGTACTCAATTGATATGTAATTAAATTAAATTAAATAAACCTATACTGCACCTGTTCCAAAAATTGTTCTTCAAAATTGATTCTAAATTGTTCCAAGATTTTTCCATTTTATAATAGTACTCAATTGATATGTAATTAAATTAAATTAAATAAACCTATACTGCACCTGTTCCAAAAATTGTTCTTCAAAATAGGATTATAAAATACATATTTGACAAACTTGGATTTGAGGAAGTATATATATGCACTAATATAATAATATACTCGATCATAATTGCTTTAATTAATTAGTTATCTATCAAAAGAAAATCATAATTTCTCACCATATCCATTGACTTCACAGTAGAAATTTCAATTTTCAGAACTTCAAACATTTTTAGATGGAAGAAAAAAAAAAATGGGCCATGCCAGCGAACTTAAGCATAACTGAAAAGCAAGGCAATTTTTTTTTAAAAAAACGGGCCGCCCGTTAGCCCGATCGGGTAGCCCGGCTCGAACCCGCTTAACACCGAACTTTTTCATTTTCGGGCTAAAAAGCCCGGCAAAAATTCGGGCCTCTAATTTAAGTGCCCAAGCCCTCCCATATTGCCCGGGCCGGCCCATTTTGACACCTCTATACTATAGGGTCAAAAGAAATGATACACTTAATGTTTGAAGTTTCACTAAAGACACATTGATACCCAAGTTTGTATATTTTTAATACTTCTTTTTCTACCCTTTTCTATGTACCTCTGCCAAATTCATATATATGAACCAAAAATTACAGTAGCACTCTACTTGATATGGACTATTGATATAGCTTATGATCTTTGTTATGTGGTAGTGATGTTTGAATTAGATTATTTTGATGTTAGTTCCACCTTCATGCAAACATTACTTTCTTTTTTAAAACATTAGCTTCTTTTGCGTGTGAAATCTTATTACAAAAGGAAATCCTAAAATTCTGTTTGAAACTTTGAAGTAGTAATACTTATCAGACCTGCAAACACCTTCCTATGAAATTAGCTCATTTTGCTTTTGAGATTAAATTTTTATCCATTCGGTTGAATGTGATTTTGACTTAAAATAAGTTTTGCTTTTATTTTCCTTTTCTTTTTTCAGGTTGATGATATAATGATGGGGTCATTGGGTGCAATGAAATGAATCACGGGGTATGCAGCTGTTTTGAAATGATTGAATTGAGCTATTTTTGTATAATTGGTGGCTCATGGAGGCAGGTTTTGGATACGTTAAGAAAAGCTTGAATATGAGAAATAGGATATATATGTGAAAAGTATGGCATTGGTGTTTTAGTTTGAATCACGCAGATTATTATTTCTTTTTTTTTAATTTACAAGTTATCATGGTGTTGATGCTGATTTTTAATTTAATGTGCAGTAAAAAGGTTGTCCTTTTGTATTTAATTTAACTTTAGGTGTATATATGTTTTTGAAAAGTTATATGTACAATTTGTCAAATCTTTATTTTCTTAAAAATCTTTTAAATTAATTTTAAAACGTTGAAGTGGAGTTTTTTATTTATTTTAAAACCATTTATATTTATCAATCTAAATATTAATTTAGCTTATAGATTATAAGAGTTATATTTAAATTAAATTATTATTTTATTGATAGAAAAATTTATTATACATCACGGGGAATAAATCTTTACATAAAGTTTATTAATGTATAAATGTTAATTTAGTAAATAGATTACACGATGTAAATATAATTAGCTAACAAATGTGGCTATTGTGTTAAATTTGTATATATATAATAATTATATGACTTTTTTTTGCCTTTAGACTCTTTTAATAAAATAAAGATGGGACAAATATAATTTGCCTGACAATGAAAAATTTATATAAAATGTATTAATATTTACATTTAGATTATAGGTATAAATATTTATATCAGTGAGAATAAATAATTTCCATGAAAACACATTCATATTTAGATCATAAAAGTAAAAAAATTAAAGACATAATAATGATTATGTTTATTTTATTCAATTATTTATATATTTAACATAAAAGATATTTTATTATAAAAATCCTATTACAACTCAAACACCAATATATATTGACCCGTGTGAATGCACGGGTACCCGTCTAGTTTAGAAAATAGAAAGGTTGTTTGTTATTAATAACTTGAAAAAGCACACATAATGACACAAGGCAAGAGAAGCAAATTAAATACATTGACAATAAGGATAATAATACAAGAGAAAGTAAATAACTTGACTCAAAACATGACACTGATCGATACAAGAAAGCCAAAGTAGTAGGCAACACAGGTCTTATTGATAAGATTTATAAGACTATAGATTAGTAGCTAGAGACTGGCATGCATAGCATACATGCCAACAGAGCCTGCTATATATAGTCTGTGATGACCCGATAGATAGATAGATAGGTCTAGATAGTGGAGATCAATCAGATCCAGTGAGGAGGTGTTGTGCCTTTTCCTCAAGGAGGAAAGGTTTCTCATTCGACCTGGGGACCGCAGAGTCATTAGCATCCCAAACAAAAATGCCAGGGAGTAATTTACGGTGGATGAGTTCGGAGCAGCCCTCAAGGAACACCTCTCGTGATATTTTACCGGCGTCATTTGGATCAGTGCTGAATCCTGCCAAGAGTTTACCTTGGTACTCATTTGATAGTTCACGGAAGAGATTTACAAACTCAACCTTTGAGGAGACCTTCTGATCGTAAAACTGGTAGTCAACCCAGTTGATATAGTCATGGTATTCCTGATACAATCTCCTGTAATGGGGTCGGACAAGATCCGATGGAGCAATGGACACCACTTTGATTGATGGCACTTGGTTCTTGAGCTCCTTAATAACTTTCCCTATGTAATGGGCAAAGTCAGTATCAGTGCACTTGATTTCCTCATAATTAATTTCAATACCATCAATTACATTATTGCACCCGCATTCGTCCTTCTCGCCGTCGTAGTCTGCGATGACCTCTTTGAGCGAATCTATGGCTTGGTCAGACCATAGTTCTTTCTCAGCAGGATTGAATGGATACTCAGAGGAATCGGTGTGACGACCTCCAATGCTTATTATCACCTTCACGTTGCAATACTTTTTCTTGAGTTCCCTGATTTTATCAGGACTGAAGTATTCATAGTTCCAAGTCCTTTTGAAATATCCGGTGCCTTTTCCTTCTTGATCATAGTCCTCTGTGGCAAAGCCTAGAATGAAGTGGAATTCTGAGATCTTGGGGTTGATAATATTCTCTGGAAAATTATTTAAATTATCCGGGTATGGCTTCACACCAATGTATTCCCGGAAAATTGTTGGCTTCCAAACGGCTTGGAAATTATGAGACATTGTGACAATTGGAATTTGGAGTAGCTAGGAGGAGAATAAATGCAATGCAACTCTTTTAATTTGTGAGTTTGATTGATTGCTAGTGCTGGTGATGGTGGAAAATGTCCAACTCTTGATGCCCTTTTATAGACCTCTCATGCATCATGCTAGCAATCGGCTTCTCCTTCTTCTTAATTACACTACTATAGCTTCTTAATTAATAATTCCTTAGTAATTAATTGCACCCCTAATCTTAATTAATTTTTAAATTTCTAAGCAGCTGACGCAAAGCATGACACATGTTCTGCTTATGCCTGCTATTTTTCGTCATGCAGTATGAAAACAAATTAATAAAACACAATATTTTGAAGATGAACGCGGATCATATCATTTTAGTTGACTTGCCAATGAATTCATATATATATTATTGGGTCACGCGATTTTTTTTTATTGTTTTTGCACATTAAGCATCATATATGTGACTCAGATCTACTGTTATATATAGATAGACTTATACCTTTTTTTCCAGTTCTGCTCAGCTACTAATTAATATTATTATAAGGTAGGTATGCTATAATGTATAATTATCGGGGTGACCTCCTTAATTAATCAGATTATACAAAATATTTTTTTAGCTGCTTGGATCAGACTTGACGAGTGCACGTTAATTATGGTTGTTAGGGGAATTGGAAATTGAATATTTATCGGGGTGACAAAATATGAATACCTCCTTAATTAATTAGATTATAAAAAAAATATTTTTCCTTTGCTAGCTGCTTGGATCAGACTTGAGTGCTAATATTATAAGGTAGGTATGCAATAATGAATATTTATCGGGGTGACAAAATATGAATACCTCCTTAATTAATTAGACTATAAAAAAAATACTTTTTTCCTTTGCTAGCTACTTGGATCCGACTTGAGTGCACATTATATATTGTTGTTGGGTTTGTTTACGATAGACCATGATTCACATTGTCCAAAATGTAGAAATATAGTAATTTAAATTCTTAATCACCAAATTCAATGCTCATTTTATTAATTGTTGATATTAAAATAGTTTCCAGTTGTTTTTATGAAATATTACTCGAAAATAATAAAAATTCAAATCAATATTACTATGTAATGTAAAATTCTGCTCTTTAACTTTAAATTAATATATCGTCAACGAAATTAGCATAGGTTGTATTGTAAATCCATATTTTTCCTTAAATTAAACTCAAATAGTCATATAAAGACTATTTAATAAAAAATAAAATTATTTATTCACCTTTTATAATAAAAAAATTAAACTGGATTAGGTGAACCAAATTTTGTTTGGTCCATCCTAGAATCGTCCATTGTTGTTAGGGGAATTGGAAATTGAATAATTATTTTTGTTTATAGATTATAAAACTCCTCATTACACATCTATATTGTTAAGAGGTGGATTTATTGTAAATTTTGTAAGATTAAGGGTCAGTTTATTTGTGCTTAAAAAAAGTACTTTTTTAAATTGTTTAAAAAAATTGATTTTATTTTAGAGATTCTTGTATAATCAGAAATACATTTTCGTTTGACTACAATCATAAAAAATCACTTTATTTGCCATAATAAATGTTTTCATATTGTTAATTAATGCTTTCACATTGTTAAAAAGTTTTATCTCTCTTCTATTTTAACTGCTTTTTTCAAGAAGCAATTCTTAGTTGCTTCTTAAAAATACAGAAAACTGATTATTTTTTTATTTCGCTTCTTAAAAAAAGTTTAGACAAATATCTTAAAAGTTTTTATAAGTTATAATTGATTAGTTGTAGACTGGCCACATTTGATGATCATGATGATGAGTTTAGGAGGTTAGGGTAAAAATATGTTAATCTTTTACGATAATACATTTTTTTGTACTTTGCTCAAGTTATTTATTAGAGAGGTCGTTACATTACATTATAAAATTTTTTGAAAATATTTTTTTACTTTAAATTCTAACTGTTATTAATATGTTTCATTTTATATTATTTTATTATAATCACATATTGTAGTTCTAAGTAAAAGAGCATTCATATTCATTGCAAAAAAATGTTATCTTAATTTAGAAAAATTGAAGCAAAGTAAATAACGTTGATAACCAATTCTAATGAATATTATATCATCCGGCCGGTCAAGAACTTTATTATTTTTTCAAACAGATCATGTGATTCATGTGTCTAAGATCTACTTAATTATACCTGTTTGGATTATATATAAATTTATTCAGAATAATAGTCCAGTCTCTACATGTCTTAAAATTTATGAGGTATTTTTTTTTTACGTCAAACTAAGTTTTGCCTTAGGACGGTATATTCTGGGGAACATCCAGAACTACCTGTAAAGAGATACAAATAGGTTCCTCTGCAACCCAAACTAAGTTAGGGTGAGTACATGCAAACTTAGCTAATGAATGAGCAAAGACATTTCTAACTCGTGGAACATGAAAGAAAACTAATGAATGAAAAAGCATTTTAAAATGGGAACAATCAGCAGCGATTAGATCAAAAGAGGAGGAGCCATTCAAGTTGTTATTAATCGTCCGAATTAAAGCTTGGCAATCAGACTCAGATAAAATTGAAAAAGCGTATGATGCAGTTTGTTGAAAATTTTTGTTTTATATGTTACAACGCATGGGTTTCTGTGAGACATGGATAAATTGGGTAAAAAATTGTCTTAAATCATCGTCAGTACCAGTACTTGTTAATGGCAGCCCCACTGAGGAATTTGATGTTTCAAAAGGCTTGCGACAGAGTGATCCTATATAGCTCCTTTCCTCACTACCAGAAAAATAAAAAATAGAGACGGAAAATATCCGTCTCAAAAATGAACTCTTTCCGTCACTAATGGGGTTAGAGACGGAATCTGTGTCGTCGCTGAACTGGGCGTCGCAAGTTTATTAGCGACGGACTTTGTATGTCTGTCTCTAAGTAGAGACGGAGTTGTTCCGTCTCTAAGAAATAATAAATCCGTCTTTAGTGATTCCGTCTCTAACAGAGACGGAATAATCCGTCTCTAAGGTTTATTTGTCCGACTCTAATCAGGAGTTAGTTTCCCGTCGATAATGTAGCGAAGTGCATTCCGTCGCTATGTTTAAAATTCCGTCTCTAACTTGCGACGGACTTATTTTCCGTCTCTAATCCGATGAAATTAATTTTAGGATTTCCGTCTCTAACTTCTAATTTTTTTCTGTTTATTTTTTTTAATCAGTTCAAATATCCTGTATACATTTTTATAGGGTTAGTGAACTCTATGAAGAGGGCACTTGCAAGTGGATGCAGAAAAAGTGGTTTTGCTTTTTATTTAATGCAGGGAAAATATCTTGACTTTGTCCACACATCTCAAACTTGCAGAAGTTTTAACCAAACAAACAATCACAAGATAGAAAAAAATTAAACACATACAGGAAAACAATATCCAAGATGACAACCAAGAAATTTACAACATTGATACGGAGAAGCAATAGCCATTTACTAAGATGAAAATCAAAACTTTATAAAACCATAAAAAAAAAACAAAACTATATTATACTAAAGATATGCAGTAGCAATTTACTGAGATAAAAACCAAAATGAAACCAGAATCCAAGTCTTTTCTATACTTTGCATATTTTTCTATTTGAGATAAAAGAGTGGAGAGAAAGAATAGAAAGAACAGAATCAGCCACTTTTATCTGTAAGGCGGTTTTCATCAACAGTGGCCTCTGAAACAGACAACAAAAGGAAAACTGATGATAATTCATTAGCCAATTTACCAGCTCTTCCACCTTATAAATCAGAGTTAAAGTCAGGTCCAGTGAGGAATGTTGGAACTGTTCCTTTTGTATGGGAGAAGATTCCAGGAAGACCCAAGGATGAAAGCAAATTACAGATAGAGACTGCTGAGGAACCTCTTCTCATTACTCCAAACCTTCCACCTGGGAGGGTTTCAAGAATTAAGCAACAAGATTATCAAGGTACATCAGTTACTGAGATGAGAACTAGAAGCAATGTTCAAGGATATGTCAATTATAACTCTGGATCAAAGAAGCACTCAATCATGCACACACAAAGTATTCATGTTGATTTGTTACGATACAGATTTTCAATTCTTTTATCAAAGGCAAATACACTCCTCAATACAAATGGCTTGAGAAGGAGCTGCCCAAGGTGAACAGGACAGAGGCGTATACATACATGAAGGATGATATATGGAGATTGAAAGATATAATTCATGTTCATGTAACCCCCTATTCCCTGGATTGATAAACGCAGACAATTATGGGTCAAAGTTGTCTCTATCTTCAATAATTGAGGAATATAAACATCTATGACCTATCTGCCCCAGCCCTATCAATGAACAGCTAAAGAGGCACAGATTCCCTTCAATTTCAAGAGGACAAATAAAAATGCTCACAAAGAGAACAAAAGCTTATATATGCACAAAGGGAGCCAATTAATGCAGACCCTAAAACACACAATTTGAATCAAGAAAGTGAAGAAACTGGGAAAAAAGAAACCTCACAGAATGCAGACCCTAAAGGCATTGACACCCTTGACTTACTTGATTATATTCTTGAAGCCAATTCTCCTATTGACATGCAGAAAGCCACTTAATGATATTATCTGTTACTTCTTATCTGCTCAAAGCTTCATCTTTTTCCTTCACAATCTGTGCTTCAATGTTTGCTAATAGTTCAAAAGGATTAACCAGGCCTGCATGAAAATAAAAATGAGAAGTAAGCATGCTTTTGAACACCAGGTGTGTTGAATGTAAGGACAGGCTCCCATAGCTATTATCAAGTAATCATAATCAATGGAAAAATTTTCTAAGTCACCAAGCTTTTTGTTTTGAGCAGCACGACAGTAAACTTCAAATTTTAGAATTTCAAAGGTTTAAATAAAAATGTGTAATGGACATTAAGAAGGAATCATTTCCATGCTAACTTTAATGAATCACATAATTCCAAGATATAAATGGTTTATTAATTTGTATAAACCATGGTTAATAAGATTTTGGTAATATTTAATCCTATAAAAATATCAATAGAATTTTACTAATTCAAAACATTCAATAGTAGAAGAATCCTAATAAACGAAAAGCAAATGAAGACTAAAGAAAAAATCCTTGAAAAGAAAACTAAAATGGCATAGGTGTTCATCAAGTTTAAAAGGAAAAAGTAATCGGCTTTAGAGAATACATTTAATTGGAAGTATACTAGTAACAAAGACAAATCAATCCCCGTCTCAACCAAAACAACCCCTGAACGTAAACAATTCAATTAATTGGAAAATAATAGAAAAATAAAAATAAGTTCAATTCTTTAAAGTAAGTAAATAATAACTTTAGTCTATTTACAATAAACAAATCATTGTCGTTATATTTAAAATATCATTATCAAGATCTTTCTTAATTAAGCTTATCAGCATAGCATATTTTCTCAATCTCAAATTAAGGTAAGAAGAAACATTTCCCCTCTCTCTTTCTCTACTGCACGTTACTATACTTGCATTAAGATTATAAAACTCCAGTTCCATTGGCCTATTGCAGAAAAGAACACCTTCCAAGTACTCTTCACTCTTCATAAAGGATAGTTTTAAATAGTATAATACCTAAGAAAGCTATAACTCGTGGCATAGAACCTTTAATGGCAGAAAGAATTACATAGAAAATTATAACTTTTAAAAGAAAATGGAAGAAAGGACCATTCAATTGTTTTAAGTTTTAACTACTACAAGTTCTGCAAATTTTAACAAATATAATTGTTAAATTGATCTTTCAATCAATAAATGCTATAACACATTATGATTTGCATGGAAAGATGCAATTTTTTCCTTTAAGAAAAAGACAAAAAAGAACAGATGTATGGTTCATTAAGAAGGATACTTGTCAGGTTCCATAACATAAAGAAAAATAGATACATTTAAAACCCAACATTAGCTGCAAACCTGTTTTATTGTTTTGAAGTTGAAACCTCACCTTAGCAGTATCCTGAGGAATAGTACAAAACTACATGAACAAAAAGGAATGATGATTAAGCAGAAGATAAAAAAATAGGGGAAATGGAAGGAGTGAATGGCGGTTACCTCAGCGAAAGAAGACGAAGGAAATCTGGTTGGGATCTGACATTGGCGAGGGAGTGGTGGATTTGGTTTGGGGAAGGTGGAATTGAGAGAGTGATTAAGAAGGATGGTAGAATGAAAGCAACCTCTATCGATGAATTTAAATCACGCTGCAAATGAGTTCATCAAATCAAACCACTTCACAGTAAAGATGGAATTGGTAGTTAGTTGTGTTACTTTCACCCCTTCCAAAGAGTTTTTGTCCAGATACAGTGGTTCCCCTGATTTAGCTTCCCGTGATTAAAAACTACCGAACTTAGAAAACATTAATTTTTTCACACTTTAACCAGTGTATACATCATACGGTGAAAGATACAAAAATACCGCACCAAGATTAGTATATAGAAAGAAATTGAAAATAAGTATGTTGAATTAAATAATTCCTGATAGAGATTTTATTTTGGAGCCGATTATTGTTAACCCTAAAATTGAATTAGCTTCAGTGATTCGGAATACGGTAAAGTCTACATATGATGGACTGGATAGTGGAAACTACCCAATCAGATCTGCAGAGGGTACAGGAGGAGCTTACTTTATGCTTGATTCAACAGGGCAAAAGTATGTATCTGTTTTTAAGCCTGGTTCATGACACCATTCTGCAGGCAATTTCTCTAACTCAGATAAATTACTCACACACACATTTAACTACAATTTCTTCTCCAAAATACCCCTTCACAGTTCACACTCACTCAAAAATGAGACGGAGGCGGAGAACATGAAAGCGGCGTCGCTGTCACGGTTCACACTCAGTCATAGGACACAGGAAAGAGTTACCTTACCTGATTCGATGTGGAGACGGAGAGCATACGACAGGAGAGGACGACGGAAGCAGCGTCGCTGTCACGGAGGCGGAGATCGAGCAGCGTCGCTCGCAAGGAGGCAGAGCACGGACAGACGCGGACGCAGACAATGGCGAAGAGCACGGACAGACGTTGACGCAGAGCGGCTAGGGTTCTTCCCTGTGAGGAACAAATATGGAGTCTCTAGTCTTTTGATTTTGTTTGGTTTTCAACAAATAATGGGGTCTGTCAAAAAGAAAAAAAAAAATGGTTAAAATTAATAATATGTTTTTATTATATTAATCTTTAATCTATTAATCTACATATACTATACCTGTATACATCTATATTATTAATCTATACTACATCTATATTATCAATTTTATCAATTAACCCCTATTTTTTAAAAAAAGAAAAAAGAAAACCAAATATAATCAGTTACAATTCATTTTAAACTCTATACTATACCTATAGTTCTATATTATTAATAATGTTATTATTATATTATAAAAGGGATATCACTTTTTTATTTTTCACATTTTTTTCCAATATACCCATGTCTTTCTTTAAAAAATGGGGGGAAAAGTCATAGCAATTATTAAAAAAACCACAAAAAAAAAATGATATGATGAAAATTATATTACCATAATAAAGATAAATTGAATTTAGAGACGGATTTTATATCATAAACATAGTTCTGTCTCTAATTTCCGTCTCTATCATTATTACTATTGTTGATATTTTAATTTTGGGATCCGGAGATGGAGTTAGTGATGGAATTAATCAGACACGAACAAATTTCGTCTCTGATTTCCGTCTGTAATATATTTTAACAATTAAGAGATGGACTTAGAGACGAACACATCTGAGACAGAAAAATCCGTCTCTAAGTTTTGTCGCTAATAAAAAAAAATTTACTTCCGTCTCTAGTTAAGACATTTTGTCTCTAATTCTGTCACAAATAGAGACGGAAATAAAAGAGCAATCATATTAATTGCAAAAAAAGTTATGTTCATTTTGAAAAATTGAAGCAAAGTAAATAATTTTAAAAATATAATTAAAAATTGGAAAAATAGATTCTTATAAAGAAAAGATAATATATAAGGTAATAAGTTAATAACCAGATAATGAATATATTAAGGTAATGTACCTTTCGAATGATGTAGCTGGGAGAGCTATCCCAAGGCTAGTTCCTGTGTAGTGTTTGGCCTTTTGGCCTCCCTATAAAAAAAGGAAAAAAAATTATGCACTGTGGCTGGGTTTACCCGAGTCACCGTGACTGGGATCACCTGAGTCATGGATAGCATATCACTCTGACTGGGTTCACCCAGATCACCTTGACTAGGATCACCCGAGTCATGGATAGTACATCACTATGACTAGGATCACCCAAGCTGTATTATCTAACGAAGAAGCTTAATTATCTTTGCAAAACGATCATGTGTCTAAGATACAAATCTAGTGTGCTATTGTGATTAATTTTGTAACATTTATTTAGAATAATTAATTAATAGAAGTATTTCATTTCTACACATCTTAAATATTATGTGGTAGTATGAAATAATGAATATTATGAGGATGTGTAAATATGAATGTTCTACAAGTAAAATTAAGAAATTATTATGACTTTTGCTGATTAGGTGATTGGATACGACTTAATGAAGTGTACACACTGGTTAGGGGTAGGCTTTGTCTCGTTTGAATTATTAATTTAAAAAATAGAAAGGTTGTTTGTTATTAATAACTTGAAAAAACACACATAATTAATGGCACAAGGCAAGAGAAGCAAATACATTGACAACAAGGATAATAATACAAGAGAAAGTAAATGACTTGACTCAAAACATGACACTGATCGATACAAGAGAGCCCAAGTAGTAGGCAACACAGGTCTTATTGATAAGATTTATGAGACTATAGATAAGTAGCTAGAGACTGACATGCATAGCATACATGCCAATAGAGCCTGCTATATATAGTCTGTGATGACCTGATAGATAGATAGGTCTAGATGGTGGAGATCAATCAGATCCAGTGAGGAGGTGTTGTGCCTTTTCCTCAAGGAGGAAAGGTTTCTCATTGGACCTGGGGACCGCAGAGTCATTAGCATCCCAAACAAAAATGCCAGGGAGTAATTTACGGTGGATGAGTTCAGAGCAGCCCTCAAGGAACACCTCCCGTGATATTTTACCGGCGTCATTTGGATCAGTGCTGAATCCTGCCAAGAGTTTACCTTGGTACTCATTTGATAGTTCACGGAAGAGATTTACAAACTCAACCTTTGAGGAGACCTTCTGATCATAAAACTGGTAGTCAACCCAGTTGATATAGTCATGGTATTCCTGATACAATCTCCTGTAATGGGGTCGGACAAGATCCGATGGAGCAATGGACACCACTTTGATTGATGGCACTTGGTTCTTGAGCTCCTTAATAACTTTCCCTATGTAATGGGCAAAGTCAGTATCAGTGCACTTGATTTCCTCATAATTAATTTCAATACCATCAATTACATTATTGCACCCGCATTCGTCCTTCTCGCCGTCGTAGTCTGCGATGACCTCTTTGAGCGAATCTATGGCTTGGTCAGACCATAGTTCTTTCTCAGCAGGATTGAATGGATACTGAGAGGAATCAGTGTGACGACCTCCTATGCTTATTATCACCTTCACGTTGCCATACTTTTTCTTGAGTTCCCTCACTTTATCAGGATTGAAGTAGTCATAGTTCCAAGTCCTTTTGAAGTATCCGGTGCCTTTTCCTTCTTGATCATAGTCCTCTGTGGCAAAGCCTAGAATGAAGTGGAATTCTGAGATCTTGGGGTTGATAATATTCTCTGGAAAATTATTTAAATTATCCGGGTATGGCTTCACACCAATGTATTCCCGGAAAATTGTTGGCTTCCAAACGGCTTGGAAATTATGAGACATTGTAAAAATTGGAATTTGGAGTAGCTAGGAGAGGAGAATAAATGCAATGCAACTCTTTTAATTTGTGAGTTTGATTGATTGCGAGTGCTGGTGGTGGAAAATGTCCAACTCTCGATGCCCTTTTATAGACCTCTCATGCATCATGGTAGCTAGCAATCGGCTTCTTCTTCTTCTTAATTAATTACAGTACTAGTATAGCTTCTTAATTAATAATTCCTTATAGTAATTAATTGCACCCCTAATCTTAATTTTTAAATTTCTAAGCAGCTGACGCAAAGCATGCATGACACATGTTCTGCTTATGCCTGCTATTTTTCGTCATGCAGTATGAAAACAAATTAATATAACACAATATATTGAAGATGAAGGCCACATGAATTCATTAATTAAATCATATCATTTTAGTTGACTTGCCAATGAATTCATGTATTATTGGGTCACCCGATTTTTTTTATTGTTTTTGCACATTAAGCGTTATATATATTTGTGACTCAGATCTACTGTTATATATAGATAGAATTATACCTTTTTTTTCAGTTCTGCTCAGCTACTAATTAATATTATTATAAGGTAGGTATGCTATAATGAATAATTATATCGGGGTGACCTCCTTAATTAATCAGATTAAACAAAATATTTTTTTCTTTGCTAGCTGCTTGGATCAGACTTGACTAGTGCATATTAATTATGGTTGTTAGGGGAATTGGAAATTGAATATTTATCGGGGTGACAAAATATGAATACCTCCTTAATTAGTTAGATTAAAAAAAAAAAAAAAAAAAACTTTTTCCTTTGCTAGCTGCTTGGATCAGACTTGAGTGCTATATAATATTATAAGGTTGGTATGCAATAATGAATATTTATCGGGGTGACAAAATATGAATACCTCCTTAATTAATTAGATTAAAAAAAATAATTTTTCCTTTGCTAGCTACTTGGATCCGACTTGAGTGCACATTATATATGGTTGTTAGGGGAATTGGAAATTGAATAATTATTTTTGTTAATAGATTATAAAACTCCTCATTGCGCATCTATATTGTTAAGAAGTGGATTTATTATAAATTTTGTAAGATTAAGTCCATGTTGGACTAGCGGTTGCTGCGAATTTGTTAATTTTTATTTGATAACAAAGTTTTAAGTATAAGAGGATGGCGTACATGAGGTTGTTTCAAGTGATACATGTTTGATTTTTTTTAAGCAAGGTCTCGGATTCGAGTCTTGTGATGAAAAAAAAGTCCCACGGGGGGAGTTAGCCCCGTCATGATGTCGATGTTTCTGCCTCGAGTAGTATTGCCTCTCATGGAGGATACCTATTTTAAACCAAAAGAGTTTTATGATAGGACAAGCAATAAGTATCCAATCTCAAAGAATGTTTAAAGATATATAACTTGTATTTGCCTCAATTCAAGGAGATGAGTAGGGATTCGAAACATGTGACATATCAGTTTATGAATTTGTCAATTTTATATATAATAATAATAATTAACAAAAAAGAATAAACAGAAGAAAAATAAAATTATTAATATTTTCTTTATTGTTATCTATCTATATTATTATAATTGACTAAATTTTTTGTCACTATTCATTGGGGGTTAATTTTTTTTAATTCCTATAAGTAGTAAAGTTAAGAGTTCTAAATCTAGCCTAACCTATAAGATACATAGATAGTAGTGTGTAAGGTCCAAAAATTCATTTAAGATGTTTTCATAATGACAAATTATCAAAATATACTTACTATAATTCTGAGTATATGGAATAATGTTTCAAATTGAGTTGATTAAAAAAAACTGGAAAAATGGATAAGAAGATCCACTGCAGTAAGCATATCAGAAGAAACAAAGAATGTTGCAGGTTTTGTTTAAAGAAAATTAAGCAAACAAGTCATTTAAAGAATATCACCTTGCAATACAGAAAAGAAAAAATTAAGTAAGGTGAAAGCAAGAAAGCTGTTGAGAAGAATAAGAAGAAGATATCTCTGAATAACTTCAGAAGAAACAATCTGTCAGAAAGCTCTCAGAAGATACACTCAAGTTTGCAAAAACTCAAAATCTTCATAACATCTTCTAACTTCCTAAAGTTATTCAGTTATAAGAAGAAAGCTCTCTAATAAAACCAAGAGCTAATGTTGTTGTTACTACAATTATGCTTCTAGAAGAAAAGATCTTAACAGTAACTTTAGAAGAAGTTGAATCCAATTCAAGGAGATTGTTTAAAATCTTACTGTGTATGCTCCTCATCTAAAATAATTACATGAAAGAACCATTAATTATTTCACAAAATCAAAGTACAAATCATGAAGGAAACAACCTACTGAATGAGTTTCCTGCTGGAGAAGATACAAGCTTCAGAAGAAGTGCTCATCAGAAGAAAGGACCAGTCAAACCAAGGAAAGAGAAAAGGCCGCACATGACAGTGACAGCTGTTGCACTTCCAGCCGGTTGATTGACTTGCTCTCCAAGGCTTTTCCAACGACTATATTCCTTTTGCTTGGCTATAAAAAGAAGCTTTCTCCTCCATTTTTTACACACAACTGAACAAGCAGAAAAAGCACCAAAAGTCTGTGAAATTACAATCATACCTTCTGTAGAATTTTCACTTTCTACAAATCTCTTTACTCTGAGTTGAAATAGTTAGGAAAGTGAGGAAAAGTGTGTGTGTTGGCTCAAGTATTTCAACTGTATACAAATTTATTGTAAACTTTGAGCCTTTACTCTTTGTATTTTTATCACACAATTTTGTAACTCTCAAAGGAGGTGAATTCTTTTGAGAGATAGTTAGGTTAAGTCTGCAAGAGTAAGGTGTGCCCTTCTATTTGCAGATATCAGTTGTAAGAGCCGGCAGAGTCTGCGGAAGAATACTGGGTGAGCTTGCAGAGGCTGCAGAAGAATATTGGGTGAGCCAGGCTGTAAAAGAATACTAGTGGTGAGGAGCACCTAAGAAGTCATTGTATCAAGGTTGATATAGTGAAAAATCCTACTGGGAGTAGGGACTGGATATAGCCGGTTAAAAGGTGAACCAATATAAATATTGTGTGCAATCTTCTTCTTCCTTAACCTTTTTATTGTTGCTGCTATATTAATATTATAACTGTCATATCATTTGCATAAAAAGTTTTTAAACTTATCTAATATTAAGTAAGTGTACGTCACTCCAAGAATGTTCAAGTCAAAAGGAACCATATTTTTAGTATATTATAAACATAATCCATATTGTGAGAATTAACCCTTGAACTTCTAATATCAGCCAAGTATTTAACTTGAGCAGAAATAAATATTAGAATAACAGTGCAAAATTTTTTAAGAGATCACAATTCAACCCCCTTCTTGTGATTGCTATATTTACTTCAAGTAGGTAGATAAATATGGAAAGTTTATGGAGGAGAAAAATAGAAATAAAAATTAATAAAGAGAAAGAATGTGAAAAATGTGATATGAAATGAAGAGAAAAATGAAAAGAAAATTAAGGTGTTAAAGGAAGTGTAAAACAAAAAAATGTGAAAAAATTATTATCATTTTTAAAAGTATTAACACTTTGATAGTTAACTTTTGGGTGTTAAAAGTAGAAAAAAGAAAGAGATAAAAAAAACAAATCAAGAGGGAGCGTGCAATAAATGACAATTGATCGATGTGATAGGAAAGAAAGAGAGATAAAAAGAAAAATATTAGGCGTGAAAAAATCTTATATATTTTAAAATTAAACTATTAAATACATAAATACATTACATGTTGCAATCAAATATATATATATAATAGAAATTTAAGTAAACGCAAATGACAGGACAATACTAATAGCCCGTTTGTTTCCCAGTTGCTACATTGCAAAACTATGGTTTCCCAGAATTGATTTTAAATAACTTCCTCCGTCCAACGTACTTTGTAAAACGTGCATCACTCAGTTCAACCATTAATTTCTAAAATCAATTCTACTTAACTATATATAAACCAAACAGACACTAAATATTTTGAAATGAATACAATAGGAATTGAAAATTCCTTTTTATAAGGCACCTTTTAAAATTTTTTGTGTTCCTTTTTATAAGTCACTTTACAATTTGAAAAAAATATTTATTATAATTTTCCTTATTTGCCCTTATTAACTTTAATGTCTTTCCAACAAATGATAGTGGAGTTAGTTAATAATATATATTAAATAAGGACAAAACTAGAAAATTAAACTAATTTTTAAAACTCAAATAAAATAATTAACTAGTTTTAATTACTTTTATTGGCCTTTGTGATTCAATATAGCGTTCCTTATAAAAAGAAGCAGATGAAGTATATTATATTTATTTACATTTAAATGTATATAAACTAGATTTTCAATTTTTTCCAAAAAAAAATAAAATAAGAAATGCGGAACACATTTGGGGACACCTCAAATGAATTTAATTCTATTTAATTATCTCACTCCATTAAAGTTTCAACGAAAATAATTTTCATTTTTCTTTTGTTTTATTGTGACCATATTAATAAAAGTCAAAGCTACATTCAGTGGCGGAGCATATAAGTAGCGGGGGGAGCCATGGTCCCCCAAGGAAAAAAAAATTAATTACTATATATATAAAATTTAATTTTGGCCCCCCAAAAAAATTATATCATAATATATTGTGTATAATAATAATAATAAAACTAATTTTAAAAATTAAACTCATTATATATTGTATCTTTCATCATTTGTAATTCTAAGCCCAAGCTCAATTATCAATTAAAAAGTAAATTACTGACCTTAAAACCTAAAAAGGATGTTCAATTATCAATTATAAATTAAATTACCTGCTGTAAAATTGAAATATGAATAGTCGCCTCTTCACTTTTGCTCTTTCGTACTGAGGAAGAAAGCTGTCCATTCTAAGACGTGGGTTTTGCTTTTATTTTCATCATTTACAAGATTATTCCGGTATATATTTTCAGAAATTTCTCTTTTTCTCCATTTTTTATCTTGCTCTTGAATCCTTGATACTAGTATTGTTCTCACTTTTTTTTTATTTTGATCTGGAAATTGTGTGCTCATTTGTATGTTTGATTGGCGATTGCGACATTTGCAAGATTTTATATATAATATATTATCGATTTAATACTCAAATTGTTTGCCAAAAGCAACAATAGGTAAGATAGAGGTATTTGTTTATCGATTGTTTTGTTTAATAGTCAAATTGTTTCAAATAAACAACAGTAGTGTATGTACTAGATAAATATATTAGTTTTTGTTTTATGTGAATCAAGTAAATTGATTGCAAAACCAATAATAGGTAGAGTTGTTCTTATAGGAGAAGATTGTAGTGAGTAGTAAATAGAGAATCTTTAATTCCTAAAATTTTGATAATTAATAAGTAGTAAATCTTTTTACTTTTTAGGAGAAAATTGTAGTTTCTTATTTATTAAACTTAATCTCATTAAAACTTGAAATTGTTAATATTAAAATTCTTTTGTTGGATAAAATACTTTTTAAAAATTTTAGGAGAAGATTGTAGTTTCTTATTTATCAAATACTTTTTTAAACTTTTTTTTTTTAGATTTTGCTTAATATATATTATTAAAAAAAGTGTGATTGATTTTATTTTAAAATAAATATTTGGATTATTGTAGTAAGTTGTAAATAGTAAATCTTTAATTCCTAAAATTTAATAATTAGTAAGTAGTAAATATTTTTACTTTTTAGGAGAAGATTGTAGTTTCTTATTTATTAAAATTAATCTCATTAAAACTTGAAATTGTTAATATAAAAAACATTTTAAAATTTTTAGGAGAAGATTGTTGTTTTTTATTTATCAAATACTTTTTTTAATCATATATTTTTTAATTAAATATGTTTTTAGTCCCTATAAATATGAAATTTTTTGATTTTAGTGCCTAGAAATAAAATTTTTTAGGTTTTTAGTCTCTATAATAATATTTTTGTTAATGAATTTCATTAAATTAGTGATGGGATAGCTAACGTTATGCACAGTAAACCATTCCACATATGCCAACTGACACAATCCAAGTAAAATTGAACATGACATGTCACCACCCCTCTGAGAGCCACACGACAATACCTCTTTGAAACAAAGTGACCAAGTCGCCGCCATTGCCATTTCCTTTCTCTGAATCCAACCACTCTGTGAGTGGTGGCGGTGAAGCACTGGTTGAAGACAGGCAACACACAATGGCACCTTGACAACGATGCGGTGGTGGAGAGGGCAACACGTGATGCCACTTCGGCGACGAAAAAGTGGTTGGATATTGCCTCCATTTTTTGCTATTTTTTCCTGATTTTTCTCTTATCTTCTCTGTTTCAATGGGTGGCTCCCTTTTTCCGTTTCAGCGGGCAGCGAAGCAGTGGGGATACGGGAGAACAATGGCTCGATGGCTGGTTACGGAACAGTGCGGTGCAATGGAAGCCATGGCTGGCTCGATGTCGCCTCCTCTCTTTCTCTGTTTTTATTTCTGATTTTTCTCCCCCTCTTCTTTATTTCTGATTTATCTTTTGGTACTTACGGAACAGTGCGGTGGCTTGCTCCACAACACGGAGGATGCGAGAGAACAATGCACTACAATATTTTAGGCTTTAGACAATGCTTTTTTAAGCAACATCTAGAAAACTGTAGCTGAAATATAGGTAAGACAACGATTTTACTAACTGTGGACTATTTATTGGTCAACAATTTTTGAAGTGTTCCTAAAACACATAATGGGAAACGCATTGTTAACCGTAACTAGTTTGTTTGCAAACCGTTCCTGAAAGGTTTAATATGCAACGACTCTACAACTGTAGATATGCGACGACGACAGGAGCGACACATTGTGGTGGGTGGCACAACGATGGCTGTTGGACATGGTAGTGTGGGCTAATTCGATTGGACTGAGGACTAGAGACAGAGATGAATGGCTTCACAGGGTGGCTAGATTCTGATCTGCAGTGCACGACGGAACGATGAAGAAACGCGAAGGCGCGGTTATGACTACTAGGGAGAAGACTCAGCCGCAGGAGCTCATGTTCTATCTGACTTGGACTGTGTCAAGTGCCACCTTGAATAATGGTTGATGTGGAATAGCTGACTATACAAAATATACAAAATGTTAGTCATGTCATCACTGATTTTACAGCAGGGACCAATCTTACAAATAGATATATTATTAGGGACTAAAAACCTAAGATTTTTTTTCTAGGGACTAAAATCAAAACACCCTATATTTATAAGGACTAAAAACATATTTAAGCCTACATTTTTTAGAGATTATGGTTAATATTATTAAAAAAGTGTGATTAATTTATTTTAAAATAAATATTTGGATTATTGGAAGATATAATTTATATAAAAGATTCATAAAAATTTTATCTTTTATAGTAAGGGAATAAATTTTATTCTAATACAAATAATTAATAGAGATAAATTCATAATAATGTTTTTTTCTACAAACTTGCAATTTTAATTTCTCTTAGAATATTGGATCACTTACCTTATTAAAAAAGAAATAGCTGAAAAGATCAATTTTGATTCAATTATTGATGACTTCAAGAATTTGAAGGAACGCAGAGTTGTACTTTGAGCAAAGTTTAATTTTATATTTTAATTTACATTTGCTTCTATATAATGACAACAACTTTAAGCTTTTTATATTCCATTTTAGTATTTTACACTTGCTTTTATGTAAATGATTATGATTATTTGACTCAAAATTTTCAATGTATCACATTAATATCTTGCCCCCCCCCCCGAAAAAAAAATTTAGTCGAGCTCTGCCACTGGCTACATTGTCACACGTTGGTATTTATTTATCAAAAATCGTTTTCTCTCATGGTCAATTATATGTTGCTATATCTAGGGTGAAGTCTCCACAAGGACTTGAGATTCTTATATGTGATTATAATTTTAAACGTTATAATTTGACGAAAAATATAGTGTATACAAGGATATTTCAAAAAATATAAATGATATGATATGGTATATTTTATATTTTATAATTATTAATGTTTGGAATTTGTTGTTTCAAATAAATTTTCTATATCTTAATTTTTTTAAATTCTTTCTATATAAACAAGTATAAATTTTAAAATGAAAAAAAATCACTAATCATTATCATTTTCTAAAGTTTACATATTTATATTAATTAAATTACATATATTATAGTATTCAGTATAAATAATCTGTTTGAATAATAATATTCATGCATCGCATGGGTCGGACACTAGTTATTATTATAAGACATATTATTCAATCCGTTGAATCACATTATATTACTTTCATAATTGTAACGTCCTCATTTCTAAATTCAGAAATAATGTCTGTTGGAAGCACTATTTCCAAACTAGTGAAATTCATTCGTTAATTTTGCGTATCGACATACAACACATTTGCTTGAGTAACCCAACCATTACTAAAGCTCCAAACAATACATACATAACTCAAAGAAAATACCAATATAAGGTCGCCATAAAGGCTCTAGTACAGGGTATTAAACTAACATAATAATTCCTAAAGTCGTACTAAGCAACATGGAATACATCAAAGTATGTAAACACTAAACTACTATCCTCCACATGTCATCTACTGCTCGTCATAATCCTGATCAGTATCCTGCACCACTGAAATATTGTTCCCATGGAATGGGGTGAGACCAACGTCCCAGTGAGCGTAACAAGTGTGTGCAGTGTGGGGGAAAACAACCAAGAACCACCATAGCATACATATTAATTCAAGAAACATAATGGAGACAATTAAACATAATTGAACATATTGGAAATCAATGATTATGATGCAATGCATGACTGTGAGGTGTTGTTACCCGACACCCGGGGTCTTTTGTCTGTAACGTGACTGTGATGAGCGCTCGGCCATGTAACCAAGGACCGTCGTCCAGGGCTACCTATGATTAAGTCTTACATAATGTTTAAATTTCATTCTGTGATTGGGGACCCCCATCTCCCTCTTGGCCATGAGTTCGATGTGGTTACCCCGTCTTTCTTAATTAAATTGCTCGAAGGCATGTGACTGTGACGGTCAATGACCCTATTGAAGCCCGAAGGCACTGTGATGGCTATAAGCCCTATGATAACTTAACTCCTCATTCATGGCTGTGATGGCCAAAGGCCCATGATTCCATAATAAAATATTCAAGGTTCAGAATACATAATCATTATCTCAACTCATAATTCATGACTGTGATGGCCAAAGACCCATGATTTCATAATAACATACTCAAGGTTCATAATACATAATCACTCAAGTCATCTACCCTATGGTTTTGCAATTCAATACATACAATCATTGATGCATTCATATTTCTTAAGTTCATCTCATACATATATCATTATTCCATGAAAGAAAGGGAAATAAGAATAGGGGTCATGTTATGGCATCAATCAAGACAAACAAGTGAGAGTCACACCCACCTGAGAGTCGAAAATACGCAAGACGAACGGAAGAAAGGAGCGTTGGAGATGAGTAGATTAATGAAGAAGTTGATCTTGGTTGGGTAGAAATCGTTCTTGACCTTCATCGGAACATTCTCCCACTAGAACCTCTCTTTCTCTCTCTAAAAAGACGAAGAAAGGGAAAGAAAACTGAGTGGAAACTGTCTGTGATCGTATTTTAAAAACGCTGTAACCGTCGTCTCGCTCAAGCGAGCCAAATTCGCTTGAGCGAGTCGTTCGAATCCACGTTCCCCCCTCTCATTTTTGCTGGAACGAAAATACTTTCGCTCGAGCGAAAAATGTCCAGAGAGCACTCTAAATTCCTCTGTTTTTCGCTTGAGCGAGTTGCTACTCGCTTGAGCGAAAATTACAAAACCAATTTTGCAGTTTTTGCTGCATAATTCGCTCAAGCGAATGAAATTCGCTTGAGCGAGAATCCTATTTCTAAGACCCTTACTTCTTGCCTCTTAATCTTTTCCTTACTTCACTCTAATTATGTTATAAATTTCCTAAATTCATTTATATTTAATTATCTATAATTTATTATGTTGTACTCTCCTTAATTATAGGAACCTTATCCGTCTACATTCAAATTTAAATTCAAATATTATAATTAAACATTATCCTAAAACTGACATTACTTTCCTATCTCTAATTCTTGTGACGTAATCATTCCTATTTTGAAATATGATCTTAAATTAATATACTGAAGCATATCTCTTTCCTAAGCTTATCCCAATCGATTATGATATTATTATATTCATATTATTAATATAATAACTACTATATTTATAATAATTAAGGTTATTTGAAACCTTAATAATATGATTTATCTTCTACTAATTTTTATTATTATCTTGTTATATCAATAACAATTATTATATCTTCTAATATCAAATTCTATATCTCTCTCTTAATATCCATATTATCGTACCATTATTATATCATTAATATTAATATTATTTTATTAATAGTTACCGTTATTATTATAAAAATTCTCTTTTTATAATCAATATTATCGAAATACAGTTATAAATATTTTTATTTTATTATCATTATTATTATTTTTATTATAATTCTAGATTTCTAAATTTTTGGGATGTTACAATGATCATGTATCTCAAATTTCAGATAATTTGGACATTTGTAGATATGTTATCTAACAGTGAACTTTTACTTATATTTTGAAAACATATTATACGTTAAAATAAATTAATTTTAGGAAATATCAATTAGTTATTAAGAGATGTAACTTGACACATGGTATAAATGGATGTGTGTAATAAAACCGCTAATTAACATGAATGGACAATATAAAAAAATGCATGAGTGTAATAAAATCGCTAATTAACATGAATGAACAATTAATATAAAAAATGCATATAAAATTTGTTTTTAGTTATTGACATGTTTGTTAATAAATCCTTACACTTTAGTCTTCACCAAATTTGTAAATTTATGGGCAGCTGTACGTATATAAGGCAAAGCATTACATGTGCGGCTTATGTCATCATGTCTTCTATTTTTTGTCATGCAATATATATGAAAACAAATTAAATTAATGGGTTTGTCTTATGGATGTTTTACCTGTAAAACACAGTTTTATTACCGTTAAATATGATAGTTTTTTAATAGATGGTCAAAATCTTTTACTTGAAACTTGTTAAACCAGTTATTAAAAAATAGCATTTTGGTCCCTCCGCATTTTGCAATATTAGTGACTCCTAATTAATAAATGACTCCGGCGCCCCTCTTTCTCCAAAAGTCCAGTAGTCCACTTTTCAAGTTTCTCAAAATCTAAAAAATTCTTCTAATTTCTTTCGAATCAATTACATTCAATAATCAAATATAATAGCTTCAGTTTCGATTGTAAAAAGAGGTGGAGGTTGTCCCGCGACAATCTTTTCATTTTTGATTTAAAAACAAAGCTACAATTTAAATGATAAAACAATTTCATATGGTAGTGTATGATCATGAGCCACCCCTAAATACCACAACAATTTCTATGGTACTTTATGAGCCACCCCTAAATAACACAACTGCATGGGTATAGCCATGGGCTATATTAGTATAGCCACGAACCCCATTTTTTTTTTATCTTTTTATTAATTATATCAATCTTATATAAAATAGTTTATTAACTATTAATTTGTGCTCATACATATTTTTAGATTTTGTAGTATTACCATTCTTTCACTATTTATTTTTATATTTTTTTAAAAAAATAAAATTTCACTTTTTCTTATTTCTTTTTATGTAAATTATGTACATTATTTGTATACATAATTATTTATAAGTTTACTTAGTATATATTGACAATATAAAAAAGTTTTACATAATTAATGATGGATTGTTACATCATGAATTTAATGAGTACCACATCTCATTTAAATAACTAATATGTAAGTTGTGTGATGCACAATGCTTATTATTCTATTTCATAATTTTTTTATTTATTATCCATAATTCATATTAATATTAATATTAATATGATATGTAATCTTTTTCAGTACAAATCTAATAATGCTTATAAATGTAAAATCAAAGGTTATTCCATGTATTGCATTTCAAAATTATTTTAATATAGAAATGAGATATTTATTCATTTTGAGTACTTAGAATTTAATGCCATGAATAAAAGAATAAAAAATTATATCTCAATAATAAATAAATATATTGGATACGACAAGTTTACACACTGGTTAGGGGTAGGCTTTGTCTCATTTGAATTATTAATTAATTTAGAAAATAGAAAGGTTGTTTGTTATTACTAACTAAAAAAAACACACATAATGACACAACAAAAGAGAAGCAAGTACATTAAAAACAAGGATAATAATACAAGAGAACTGTAAATGATGACTTGACTCAAAACATGACACTGATCGATACAAGAGAGCCCAAGTAGTAGGCAACACAGGTCTTATTGATAAGATTTATGAGACTATAGATTAGTAGCTAGAGACTGACATGCATAACATACATGCCAACAGAGCCTGCTATATATAGTCTGTGATGACCTGATAGATAGATAGGTCTAGATAGTGGAGTCGTACTTAATCAATTAGATCCAATGAGGAGGTGTTGTGCCTTTTCCTCAAGGAGGAAAGGTTTCTCATTGGACCTGGGGACCGCAGAGTCATTAGCATCCCAAACAAAAATGCTAGGGAGTAATTTACGGTGGATGAGTTCAGAGCAGCCCTCAAGGAACACCTCCCGTGATATTTTACCGACGTCATTTGGATCAGTGCTGAATCCTGCCAAGAGTTTACCTTGGTACTCATTTGATAGTTCACGGAAGAGATTTACAAACTCAACCTTTGAGGAGACCTTCTGATCGTAAAACTGGTAGTCAACCCAGTTGATATAGTCATGGTATTCCTGATACAATCTCCTGTAATGGGGTCGGACAAGATCCGATGGAGCAATGGACACCACTTTGATTGATGGCACTTGGTTCTTGAACTCCTTAATAACTTTCCCTATGTAATGGGCAAAGTCAGTATCAGTGCACTTGATTTCCTCATAATTAATTTCAATACCATCAATTACATTATTGCACCCGCATTCGTCCTTCTCGCCGTCGTAGTCTGCGATGACCTCTTTGAGCGAATCTATGGCTTGGTCAGACCATAGTTCTTTCTCAGCAGGATTGAATGGATACTGAGAGGAATCAGTGTGAGGACCTCCAATGCTTATTATCACCTTCACGTTGCTATACTTTTTCTTGAGTTTCCTCACTTTATCAGGACTGAAGTAGTCATAATTCCAAGTCCTTTTGAAGTATCCAATGCCTTTTCCTTCTTGATCATAGTCCTCTGTGGCAAAGCCTAGAATGAAGTGGAATTATGAGATTTTGGGGTTGATAATATTCTCTGGAAAATTATTTAAATTATCCGGGTATGGCTTCACACCAATGTATTCCCGGAAAATTGTTGGCTTCCAAACGGCTTGGAAATTATGAGACATTGTGACAATTGGAATTTGGAGTAGCTAGGAGGAGAATAAATGCAATGCAACTCTTTTAATTTGTGAGTTTGATTGATTGCTAGTGCTGGTGGTGGAAAATGTCCAACTGTCGATGCCCTTTTATAGACCTCTCATCTTAATTACACTACTATAGCTTCTTAATAATTCCTTAGTAATTGCACCCCTAATCTTAATTTTTAAATTTCTAAGCAGCTGACGCAGAGCATGCATGACACATGTTCTGCTTATGCCTGCTATTTTTCGTCATGCAGTATATATGAAAACAAATTAATTAAATTAATAAAACACAATATATTGAAGATGAAGGCCACATGATCGAATTCATTAATTAAATCATATCATTTTAGTTGACTTGCCAATGAATTCATATATTATTGGGTCACGCGATTTTTTTTTTATTGTTTTTGCACATTAAGCATTATATATATTTGTGACTCCGATCTACTGTTATATGTAGATAGAATTATACCTCTTTTTTTTTCAGTTCTGCTCATCTACTAATTAATATTATTATAAGGTAGGTATGCAATTAATAATGAATAATTATCGGGGTGACCTCCTTAATTAATCAGACATGATTAGTGCACATTAATTATGGTTGTTAGGGGAATTGGAAATTGAACATTTATCGGGGTATATATAAATACCTCCTTAATTAATTAGATTAAAATAAATACTTTTTCCTTTGCGAGCTGCGTGATTCAGACTTGAGTGCTAATATTATAAGGTAGGTATGCAATAATGAATATTTATCCGGGTGACAAAATATGGCATAGACGAGGTTGGTTCAAGTGATATACATGTTTGATTCCCCTTAAGTAATGTCTCGGGTTCGAGTATTATGGATGGGAAAAAGTCTCGCGGGGAGAGTTAGCCCCATTATGATATCAATATTCTCCTCTCGAGCAGGATTACCTCTCGTAAAGGATATTTGTTTTAAACCAAAAAAATTTATATGATAGGACAAGCAATAAGTATCCAATCTCAATGAATGTTTAAAGATAACTTGTGTTTGCCTCAATTTAAGGAGATACGTAGCCACGTAGGGATTCAAATATGTGACATATCAGTTTATGAATTTGTCTATTTTATGTATAATAATATTAATAAAAAAAATAAAAAAGAAGAAAAAGAAGAAAAATAAAATTATTAATATTTTTCTTATTATTATTATAAGACATATTATTCAATCCGTTGAATCACATTATATTACTTTCATGATCATGTATATCAAGTTTTAGATAATTTGGACATTCGTAGGTATGCTATCTTTTTTTGGTTTAACCACAAGTATCTAATAGTGAATTTTTACTTATATATCAAAAACATATTATACGTTAAAATAAATTAGTTTGATGATATATCAATTAGTTCATACTTAATAACCAATGAGACTCTCTGGAGCGAAAATGATATAGTAATACTACTGTGTAGCATACCAAACTGAAGCTCTGAATCTTAGCTTTCTAATGCAAGTTGAATCACCTCAATCGCCCACCTAAAACTCTAAATATCATCGAATGAGTGCACAATGGTCATTAGGCTTAAAATTTGAAATTAGGCAACAACTTTAATTGGAGCCCAACGAGGTATACATACCATGTGAATAATTATATGAATCATCAATTCACTCCAATTTCCTTAATCAAAACCTATCCATCTTCTTTCCTTCACCTCTATAGTTTACATTCTCGAATCTTAACTTGGTTTCCCTTAAGTCTCTTCAAAATAGGTATTCAAAGCTTAACTCTTGATTCCTCCCTTAAATTCCCTCTAACACTCTAACAGTACTCTAAACTCTAAATAAATTCATTACACGAAAACGAGAAACCAGCGGCGGTTGATTTGCAGCCGTTATTTTAAAACTGCCCTTAATGGCCATTTAGAGGCGGTTTGTGGGGCGGTTATGATAACTGCCTCTAATAGCTTATTATTTGGGGGCGGTTTCAGGTGAATAAAGGCGGTTTTCAAAATTCAGAAACATATTAAAAATTGAAAAACGTTCTTGTGGCCGTGCGAAGTTGAAAAACATTCTTCACATAAGTTTAGCCTCTCTGCCTCAGTTGCTCGATCTCTGCCTGTACTCCGCGCAGCTCTCTGCCTCCGTCCTTGTGGCTGTGCGAAGTTGCTTGATCTGCTCTCTGTCTCCGTGACCTCTTCAGCGTCGCTGTGATAGTGATACAACGACGCCTCCGTGGTAGCTCCGTCTCCGGCGACGCTGCTATCCGTCTCTGCGTCTGTCTTCTTCACATACCTGCCCGCATCATAGCTGCGCGCATCCGTGTGAATTTGTGAAGCCCTCTCCTCTCCTTATCTCTTTCTCTTCTAATCTAGGTACTCTACAAAACCCTAACTCTGGCTATAGTTCAATTTGTTGTACTAATTTCAGCATAATTGACTTGGGAGCCACATAGTTTAGTTCAATCATCAGAGGTAGTGAGGCTATAATTTGCAAATCAAAGAAGTTTACATTAGTTTAAATTGGGAAAGATCTTATGTCTTCATACTGTAATTAGGAGGTCTTGATCCTAAATTGGACTTGGAATCTTACTCAGCAGTACTATATCTTTTTTTTTGGTCTAAAATTGCATGCTTTATTAGTATCGATCTAAGGCCTAATTATGATTTTCTTTCTTGAGGTGTTCGACTGAAATGTAGTATTATCTGCCTTTTCTTAAATAATTAAAGACTAGAAACTCATAATGATTAAAATGCTATAAATTAAAAATCCCTTGAAGAGAGAAACAATTTGGATTTTGAAAAGCAGAACAAGTTGCATCTTGATCATGCAAAAGGCTTGAAATTAGCTAAGTGGCGAAGAATCCAACTTACCAAGAAGCCTCGAAACACAGTCTGGATGCGAGTTGCAGCCCATTCGTGCTTGATGACCATGAAGTCTTTGAGTGGAGTTCGTACCACAGTGGCCACTGCAGCAGCAAATGCTTCTTGAGTGGATATGTGCCTGCATATGTCTTCCAAGATCTTTTCAAAATTATTACCCAACACAAAACTTCTTTGGGTTCTTGGCGGACAAATCCTTTGGTATATTCATGCCTCACAGGTGGACTTGAGTGTTATGTTTGGATTCATCCTGGATTCCTGGGTTCATAAAGAGATGGAACTCATAGGTGGACTTAATATCTTTTGTTTATATTTGAGATGTATCCAAGCATAATATTCCCCGAGTACATAAGAAATTTAGAGAATAGTGGGTAGGCCAGAGCAACACATGGTTTTTAGAGAATTATAAGGTGATACACAGCAAAACTAGACACCCTCTACCCATACCTTAACTTAGTCCATCCTTTCAAAATCATTCAGAAAAAAGATGACATTAACATGAAAGTTAAGAAACATAAAAAAATTACTATTAATGAAGGCCGGATGTATATTAAGTGAAAACAACTAAAACATTAGTAGCTTGAGAATTGAGATTTGGACCGAATAGAACTCAACATTTGATATATAATTAAATTAAACCATATCATTGTTGAGTCTCAGAATAAAAAGTATTCAATTTAATCAAAGACTCATTATCCTTAGTTTTAATGAATAACAAATTTGGTCATTATATAATTTGATTAAGAAACAGACACTACTCAAGCTGTTGTTCTTTGTCTTGCAGTAATCTACTGATTTGTTGAACCTGCCGAATAGAAGCAACTCTGTGTAATTGATCAACCTGCTGAGCTAAAGAACTTGGAGTAGCTGAAGTCTTTTTCAACCCTCTGAAGACATGTACTATCTGATATGCTGAGAAGTCTTTTTGAGGAAGTTCAGCATAGCATCTGCCAATGCAACCTGGTAAAAGAAATGCAATCTACTGAAGAAGAAAACTTGTTGAAATCGTCTTCCTGCTGATAAAGATAAAACCTGCTGAAGCATGAAGACTTGCTGAAGTCAACTTTCTGAAGGTGCTTGGAAAGATCAAAATTTGCCGAAGTAAATCTTCTGAAGTCTGAGACGTCATGCTACCTTCCGAAGACTTAAATGAGTCAATCTGATTAAAGTACTAAAAAAACTCAAGTCTCTGCAAAGCCTTATGGTTAGCTGAATCAGTTGCAAGGTAAAAAACAGAGGCTTGTTGGCACAATTTCACTTCCTGACACAAAAGAGGAAACCTGCTGCAGAAAAGCAAACAGAGGTCAGTAATAAAGTCAGCGCTGCTGCACGCCTACTCCTATACTAGCTCTGTGATACGCTATCAGAAGCCTGCATCTCAACAAAGAAGAAAAGATAATTCATAACGGGATTACAGAGAAGTCTAACGGACATCACTATCTCTAAACCAGACTTCTAGCAGAAAAGAAAGAGAGAGAAAAAAACATCAACTTGCTGAAGTACTAGAAAGTTTCTCAAGCATCAGTCAAGAACCAAACAGTTGTGTGACAGAACTAAATCATAGTTGTACATCTGGTCTATCCAAGTTAGAAGCTAACAAAAGAGAAGTTGTTTCACAACGGCTCCAAGAACATTAATTGTTCTTCTTCAACGGTATGCTAAGCAATCTTCAACGGCTACATTTCCAGATCGTATAAATATAACTTCATGAAGAACTATGAAGATTGGCGGCCTAAAATCCCAAGATATGTAATGGCGAAGCCCAAGAGAAGAATTGGAAACAATGAAGCCTAAGATAGGCAAACATAAAAGCCTAAGAGAGAATGGTCGAGATTCATCAGAAAATCCTTTTAGCCAAAACACACTATTGTAGTTCATTTCCTTGTACTTAGAATTTATTCTTTGTATCCTGAGTTTTACTCAGTTATCCCTTTGTACAAGAGAACCAGTGTTTAAGTTTCTATGAAACTTAAACTATTTATTATTGTAAACACTGTAAAGTGTCTGAGAGCCTGGAGAGGCTTGGAGAAATACTCGTTTAGCCTGGAGAGGTTGTGGTCAAAGAATACTTGTTTAGCCTGGAGAGGTTGTGTCCAAAGAATACTTGTTTAGCCTGGAGAGGCTGTGTCCAAAAAATACTTGTTGAGCCTGGAGAGGCTAGGTGTGCAAATAATACTCGTTGGGCCTGGAGAGGCCAGGTGTGCAAATAATACTCATTGTAATCTTGCGAGATTAGTGGAAAATCCAGTGGTAGTTTGCCCTGGGACTGGACGTAGCTCACTGTGTTAGTGGGTGAACCAAGATAAATTTCTGTGGTCAAGTTCTCTCTACCCTTAACTCTTTTACTTTCCGTTGTTATCTGTTTATATGTAACCAAGGAGGGTTTAAGAAAAGTTGTTTTATTAATCAACGCAGGAAAACAATCTTTTCTTCACGAGAAAACATTTATAAAGGCTTTTATTCAACCTTCTGAGTTACATCAACAAGTTGTTGAAAGTTCTAGTTTCGGAAGGTTGAGTGAATATCTTTTCAAATTGCTTGCTTGTTTTAAAAGGTTTTCAAAAATCCACAAAGATTTATAAAATACTATTCAACCCCCCTTCTAGTGTTTCAT
Source organism: Sesbania bispinosa (assembly GCA_026901365.1). Classification (NCBI taxonomy): domain Eukaryota; kingdom Viridiplantae; phylum Streptophyta; class Magnoliopsida; order Fabales; family Fabaceae; genus Sesbania; species Sesbania bispinosa. The sequence continues at coordinate 277,055 of QLOH01000431.1, forward strand.
GTGGTCCTAACAATCATTCCTTTCTCATCTTCAGTAACAGAAAAAGAGAGACCCTTCCACTTCCAATAACATAACACCATCACAACAGAATAGTGGGCAGGCCAAAGCAACACTTTTTTATATTTGAGATGTATCCAAGCATAATATCTTTTGTTTAAATCTTGTTTAATTTCTCAACTATTTATGAACCTTATGTTAGTAAATCCTTTCTGTATCCTTTCGATTTCTAATGTTAGCAAGTCCTTTCTCTCAGTTGGAGAGATACTCCTTAGTAAGTTTCTATATCCTTGTATAGAATAGATATAGATACTACAGTTTCAATTATGGTTAATGGCTGCATATTACAACAATGGCCATGGGAATTTCAGAATTTTGATTACTCATTTACATGCAACAAAACATTTACTTATTATTGTCCATACTCTGACTAATGAGGCTTCTCATAAGTATACACTGTTGTAAATTTTGAATTGGTTCTGCATAATGCAAAGTATAGGTTTTTTATTCAAATTTATAGTCTGTTTGTATGTACAATAGGATATTAATTTCAAAGAATATTTCGTTGCAGCTACTTTGATAGTTCGGGAATTAGTGGTCCAATTCCTTCCACATTTGCAGATCTTAAGAATTTGGTGACAGTGTAAGATATTGCTACTCTCTTGCACCTCATATGATAATATATTATAGACTACATATAACCTGGTTGAAATATTGAAAATATTTTGTTTATATTTTAACTTCAAATATTGAAAAATTACATATAACCTAGTTGAGCTTTAGCTCTATGTTATATAGACTACTCGAATCTATTTATGCTTTCTTTCTTTATATGTGTGTATATATGAAACTGATATTGTGATACTTTTGGGGTATGACATGCAGGAACTTTGTTACCAACAACTTGACAATAGAAGGTTCAAATAGCAGGTAATTTTCATACAGTTTCCTTAACACTGATTGTTTTAATTTCTCTTTAAAAACTTACTGAATATACTTTTAATTTTTGGGCAATAATGTGAATTTTGATATGTCTTTGATCCAGTCACTAACTTTTCAGTCAAAATTGATAGGCTGGTTTATCCTTTATTTTTTCAATATTGACAGTCTTCTCATATATCCATTTGAAACTTTGCTCTTTCATGCATCTTGCTAGTGATTACTCATAATTTATTTAACATCTTTTAAAAGTACTGCCATAAAGTGTTAGTGCTAAATCAAATTAGTGAAATTTGTCAATAATATATGAATTTCAATAGAAATAATGATGCTTTAATGAGAAAACCAGCTGGACTTGTATGCTTTGTCATCTGCATTGGTTTGTACATTCTCCTTGAATTTTTTTTTTAATATATCTCTAGTATGAGAAAAACAATTCTAGATCCTGATTTATTCGCAACATAGGGTCTAATCTATCTATAATATTACACGGGAGAAGTATTTTTTTACTGTTCATTCATAGCTTAATTTTTTTGTCTAAGTCAGCACTTTTATGGGCCTATGACCCTATATCTAACAGGTTTCTTAAAGTTTAAATTTTGCCCAGAATTTTGGCAAACCATTGTTGGATTGGTGTTTTGTGTGTCATAGACTCATAGGCTAAACCTTGTCAATTATAGGCTAGGCTTTGTATAGGCAATGCTCTAAGGTCTGTCTTGGTCAAGTCATGCACTCTAGGTAGAGTAATGCGTTGTAGGTATCTATCTATACTATTACAATTGGTTAAATTTTTTGTTACTATTTATTGGGGGGTTAATTTTTTTTTAATTCTTGTAAGTAGTAAAGTTAAGAGTTCTAAATCTAGCCTAATCTATAAGATACATAGATAGTAGGTAGATAAATATGGAAAGTTTAGGGAGGAGAAAAATAGAAAGAAAAAATATTGAAGAGAAAGAATTATGTGAAAAATGTGATATGAAATGAAGAGAAAAATGAAAAAAAAAATTAAGGTGTTAAAGGAAGTGGAAAAAATGTGAAAAAAATGTTATTCTTTTTTAAAAGTACTAAAGCTTTGACGGTTAACTTTTGGGTGTTAAAAGTAGAAAAAAGAAAGAGATAAAAAGAAACAAATCAAGAGAGAGTGTGAAATAAATGACAATTGATGTGATAGGAAAAAAAGAGAGATAAAAAGAAAAAAAATTAGGCGTGAAAATATCTTATATATTTTTAAATTAAACTATTATTAAATACATAAATACATTACATGTTGCAATTAAAAATATATATAAATAATAGGAATTTAAGTAAACACAAATGACAAGACAACACTAAATATTTTGAAATGAATACAATAGGAATTGAAATCACCTAAATACATACTCCCTCAATTCCTTTTTATAAGGCACCTTTTAGAAATTTTTGTGTTCCTTTTTATAAGTCACTTTACAATTTGAAGAAAACATTTATTATAATTTCCTTATTTGCCGTTATTAACTTTAATGTCTTTCCAACTATCAAATGATGGTGGAGTTAGTTAATAATATTAAATAAGGCCAAAACTAGAAAGTTAAACTATTTTTTAAAACTCAAATAAAATAAATAACTAGCTTTAATTATTTTTATTGGTCTTTGTGATTCAATATAGTGTGGTGTGTCTTATAAAAAGGAATGAAAGGAGTATATTATATTTGTTTACATTTAAATGTATATAAACTAGATTTTCATTTTTTCCAAAAAAAAAAAAAGAAATGTGGAACACATTTGGAGACACCTCAAATAAATTTAGTTATATTTGATCATCTCACTCCATTAAAGTTTCAACGAAGATAATTTTCATTTTTCTTTGTTTTGTTATGACCATTAATAAAAGTCAAAGCCAGACATTGTCATACATTAGTGTTTATTTACTAAAAACCGTTTTCTCTCATGGTCCATTATATGTTGCTATATCTAGGGTGAAGTCTCGACAAGGACTTAAGATTCTTATATGTGATTATATTTTTAAACGCTATAATTTGATGAAAAATATAGTGTATAAAGAGATATTTCAAAAAATATAAATGATGTATATGATATGATATATTTTACATTTTGAAATTTGTTGTTTCAAATAAATTTTCAATGTTTTAATTTTTTTTAATTCTTTCTATATAAACAAGTATAAATTTTAATATGAAAAAAAACACTAATCATTATCATTTTCTAAAGTTTACATATTTATATTAATTAAATTAAATATATTATAGTATTCAGTATAAACAATCTATTTGAATAATAATACCCATGTATCGCATGAGTCGGACATTAGTTGTTGAGCACATTTTGACGGAACTATCTAGAAACACTTTTTTTGTAGTAGTTTCTCTGGTGTATGGTATAGGTTTGTGAAAATGTAGATTGTAGAAACCCTCCTATTGTTGATGTGCATTACGTTTGGGTTTTTGCAATGTAGAAACCCTCCTTTTTAATGGATTTATGCCAAGAAACCCAATTTCAATTTCCAACATTATATTTTAGTTGCTATTTAAATTTTATTGTTTCAAATCCCTATATTTAATAAAAAAAAAGTGTTTTTAGTCAATCAAGGACTAGGGTCGTAAATGAGCTGAGTTGTTCGTGAATTATTTAAGCTCGGCTCATTAAATGCTCCATCAAACTCGTTTGTTTAATTAAACAAACAAGTCCAAGTTTAAGATTATGCTCGATTATTTAAATGAGCCAAGTGTAAGTCTTAGAAGCTTAACATTAAGAGCTCGTGAATAACTCGCTTATTATATATATAATAATTAAATAATATAAATAATTGAATTTATCTGTTAAATTTAAGGATTTTATTTATATTATTGGATTACGCTATAATTGTTACTGTATATGGTTGCTGATGTATGTGTAATTGTTACTTTTGTGTAATTTTGTTGCTGGTTGTTGGTTGGTGATTTTTTGTTTGTGGCTGTTTTTATGCTTGGTGCACTATTGGGGTCTAGTCACTTTTCAACAATTCAGACTATTGAATCTCAAAGATGGTCTCACTAGTTTGCTACATTACTCATGTTATTTGAAATGTTTATTAATTTTGTTTAGCTTATGCTATTTGGTCTACTGGAGATCTACTTTAGGTGTTACTTTTTATTTCCTTTAATTTCTTATATCAGGTTTTCTTTTTTATTTGCTAGGTGTGTTTATTTGTCTATTATCTTGTCCTACACAACCGGCTTTTTGTGGATTATAATTGTTTATAAGTTTGAGTACCTTTTGTACTCATTATTTAATTTATTCTCAATGTTTAGCAAAAAAAATAGCATATAATATCTTGTTTACTTTAAAATCTTTATTAATTGGTTATTGTTTTTACTTTCAGGTCACAGATTTAGGTTCACCGACAGAAGCAAGACATTCTTCCTCCTCAAGTCATGAACCCCAAAAACATGGAACCTTCATCTATTGTTTAGCTCTCTAGTTAGGACTTAGTGACAAATTACCTATTATAAGTTTATGTTTGATATAATTGTACTTGGTCATAAAATTACATTGGAAAAAACTTCCTGTTTCACTTTGAATGTTGAATGCAATGAATGAAGCTTATATTCATATTTATTTTTCTATATTTTTATATAGTTTTATTATTTAATGATAAGGTATCCTCCATAACAAATTGAAATCGCAATGGAATAAAATGTAAATACAAAAGCTAATTAAAGAATTGCAGCATATCACGAAAACAACAGTAATAGGTTATATCTCGATACATATAGCGGCAGATACTGAACCGCCCTGCTAAAATTTTTTTAAAAAAACATAATACCTTTGCGGCGGTAACAGTCAACCGCCGCTAAAAAATAGAAATTCTGGGCGTTTTTTTGCAGTGGTTCAAACCGCCGCTAGATGATTACTCATTTCGCGGCGGTTATTCCAACGGTTGAAAATAACCACCACAAAATGACCTCGCGGCAGTGATAATTGCGGCGGTTATTAAACCGCCGCGAGATACTTTTAGTTGCAGTATTAACAACCGCAAATATCTTGGAAAACCGCCGCAATATTCCTCTTTTCTTGTAGTGATTCCCAATCTTCTCTCTCGTTTTACCCCGAACTCTTAAATTCTCATTCTACATCTAGCTTCCTTCTCTTGCATTGTGGGATTGATAATCTAAGACTTCCACTATATTTTCTAGATCATAATTTTGGGATGTTAATTACATTTCCCGCTTAAGTCTTTTTTATCATTTTATTCCCCTCCAAATTAAAAAAAAAAAATTCTCATTTTGATGGTACTTATTAACCTAAATTAAAAAATAAATAAAGTTCAATCCCCTCTACTATGAAATCGAACTCTTCCCTTGCCCGTGTGAAATGCGAAAATCATTCTCATCTTTGTTTTAAAAGCTGCAAAATTGTTCCAATCAAAGAGTCCAAGCATTGTCGTGAAACCATTGTTTTTGCTCATTCTTGTTTCTACCGCTGTTGTTGTCGTTCTACGTCCCGTTGTGGCTCCCACTGTTCCTGAAAGCGCGCCGCTGGTGCTCCCTCTATTCTTGGACGCTGTCGCTGCTCCCGAAGTTCCTGGTTGTCGCTGCTGCTCCACCATTCCTCGTGTGAGGTTGGGTGCTTATTAACTCTTCTTAGAAGTTAGACTAGGATCAAAATGAACTCTTCAATTTTATATTATGTGTTTTTTCAACATCTTGAACAGAGCTCTGTTAGTTGGAAAATCATGGTTTCATTAGTTGAGTGTTTCGAAATTTCCTTCCCCTTTTACCTAATCCATGCGACATTCTCTAGTGATTAAGGTATGCTGACTCGAATGTCTGATTGTACTAATTATTAACCAAATTAAATATAAGAAGTTATAAGCAGATTGATTTTTTTTTTTTTTGCCTTTTCCAAATTTAATATTCCATGAAGATTGCTAAATGTTAACCTGTCATAGGATTTTTGTACCTATACTTAATTAGAGCAATTAAGGATTGAGAAAAATCCATAACCTCTTGATAATTGCTTTAATAATTTTGGAGACAAGATAATAATACATATTTTCTCCTTCCATTATCTCATATAGTCCCTAAATGAGTTTAAAGAAGCTAACACTGTTATATAATATACGTGTTAGGGTACTTCGCAAAAGATAAACTGACTGTGATGGACATTTGACACTTGTACATCCGCAACTAATTACAATACATACAATTAACACGAGGGACTAAAAAATTTATAGGGAAGAAAATAAAAACTTGAGTAATATAGATGGACAAAAAATCATTTTATCCAAAGATTTATTAAGAGAAATAAAATACTGTAAAATGCGGTGGTTATTGTATTGCATGTGTAGTTATTATATTGATTAATTATAATGGTTTTTAAAGCCCTTATTATAAGTGTGTTAAAAAATTTGGGTGGTTGGTTGATTTTAAATTTTAAAAAATAATTTCTTTGACAAAAATTTTATTTTGATTTGGAGAAGACCGATTTTAATTTTGAAAAGATATTAAATTTTTTGGACGAATTGAAAAGATATTAAAAAATGATTGACTTTGATTTTCTTTTGATTTTGAAAAGATAAAAATAATTATTTTATATTTTTAATGGAAAGATATTGACTTTTAATTTTAAAAAAATATTTTTTTTTCATTTTAATATTTAGGAAAGTTTGATTTTAATCCACTCTTACAAAAAGTTTAGGATAACAATTAATGTTATATCAATAAATCCTTATGATTCAAGTAATGTTATGGGAGACTCAATTAACATTATTTGATAATTGCATGGACTAAAATTACCTTTTTTATTTTAAAAGAAATATTTTGACAACTAATAGAAGCAAACTCAAACAAACTAATAAAAAATTTATCAAATCACAATATATATATATATATCAATAATAGCAATTCTAAGCAATTAAAAACCAAACAAAATTTCAAAGCATTCATCAAGAGCAATACCACTACACTAACTACTATCATCAAAATTATTATTTTACATTTTTTTTTATTTTATATTACCTTTCTTAAAACTATGAGAAAAAACAATAACCTGAATTATTTTTATGATTTTAATATACATTTCAACATTCATTTATCGATATGATTTTAATTTTATTTCATTTTCATTCTATACCATCGTCGATCCACTGCCTATAATGCTTGTTGTCTTCTTCCGCAAATCGAAATAAAAACCATCGTAAAATAACTTTTTTCTTGTAGTGAATTATGAATGATAATGAAGGGGCAAATATGTGGAGATCATTTAAAAACTAACTAATGAAACTTTAATATTATCCAAGAAAGTAGCTTAATTATCTTTGCAAAGCGATCATGTGTCTAAGATGTAAATCTAGTGTGCTGTTGCGATTAATTCTGTAACATTTAATCAAAATAATAGTAGTGTTTCATTTCTGTACATCTTAAATTTTATGTGGTAGTATGAAATAATGAATATTGTGAGGATGTATAAATATGAGGGTTCCACAGGTAAAATTAAAAAATTATTATGACTTTGCTGATTAGGTGATTGTATACGACTTAATAAAGTTTACACACCGGTTAGGGTCAGGCTTTGTTTGATTTAAATTATTAATTTAGAAAATAGAAAGGTTGTTTATTATTATTAACTTAAAAAAAAACACACATAATGACACAACACAAGAGAAGCAAGTACATTGAAAACAAGGATAATAATACAAAAGAACACAAGTAATAAGTAACAGGTCTTATAGTGTGTTCACCGGTTTAATTTTCAAAACATTGTTATTTATATATTTTTTTATTATTTTAGGGTCTTTAAACGAGTATATTTTTTGTATTATTTATTTATGTATTATATAATCAGTATTGTAAATATTTATAATATATTTTTTATATGTTATTACATTATATTTTTCATAATAATTTAATTTAATTTATATTTTTATTCTCCCCAACAAAATCAAATGACATTTGCAATGCACACGGGTTAACACATTAGTTTAGAAAAAAGAAAGGTTGCTAATTATTAACTTATAAGTTCATTGGCAACAAGGATAATAATACAAGAGAAGTAAATAACTTGACTCAAAACATGACACTGATACATGAGAACGCAAGTAGTAGGCAATAAGTCTTATTGATGAGATTTATCAGACTATAGATTAGTAGAGTCTGACATGCATACATACCAACAGAGTCTGCTATAGTCTGTGATGACCCGGTAGATAGATAGATCTAGATAGTGGATAGATCTAGATTTATTTTAATTAATTTTTACCTTAACAAACTATAAAATAAAAAACAATAAAAGAAGAAAGCCCCTGGATACATCTTTCTCGTAAACGAGGACCTGGGCTACATTTCATCATTCATACAGCGATACGATTTTAATTTTATTTCATTTTCATCCTACACCAGTCGTCGATCCACCGTCTATAATGCTTGTTGTCTTTCCTGCAAATCGAAATAAAAACCTCTGTAAAATACCTTTTGGGAAATTCTAGGGTACCCTCTCGTGAGAGAGGGTTTTGGTACCTTTTTTGATCATTTAATCAATTTCTCTCAACTTTCTTAAATGATCTTAGTATTTTTATACTTATAGAACAATATTTAACTATTAGAATTTGTATTTTTAATTTTTGAAAAGACTTTTTGACCCTCTATAACTATTATCATGTATTTTTTATTGTATTCCCCATTTTTTCACATTCTCATTTGCAATACACATGTGTCTCATTTAAAATCTATTTTATGTCTTCGAAATAATTTAGGACAGAGTACACGACTTGTTCCTACGTAATTTGGGCCTATTCAATAAAAAAAATGACAAGAAGGTACCAAAACCCTCTCTAACGAGAGGGTACCAAATTGCGACCCTTAACTTTTTTATTGAAAGTAGTGGATTATGAATGATAATTAATGAACGGCGAATATGTGGAGATCATTTTAAAAAATAACTAATGAAACTAAAATATTATCAGGAAGTAGCTTAATTATCTTTGCAAAGCGCTCATGTTTCTAAGATATAAATCTAGTGTGGTGTTGCGATTAATTCAATAACATTTAATCACAATAATAGTAGTATTTCATTTCTGCACATCTTAAATTTTATGTAATATAGTATGAAATAATGAATATTATGAGGATGTCTAAATATGAGTGTTCCACATGTAAAATTAAAAAATTATTATGACTATGCTGATTAGGATACGACTTAGAAAGGTTGTTTGTTATTATTAACGTAAAAAAACACACATAATGACTCAACGCAAGAGAAGCAATAGTACATTGACAACGAGGATAATAATACAAGAGAACTGTAAACGACCTGACTGAAAACATGACACTGATACAAGAGAACGAAAGTAGTAGGTAACGGGTCTTATTGAGAAGATTTATCAGACTATAGATTAGTAGAGACAGACATGCATATATACATGCCAACAGAGCCTGCTATAGTCTGTGATCGTTGACCCGATAGATAGATCTAGTTAATGGAGTCGTACGTAATCAATCAGATCCAGTGAGGAGGTTTTGTGCCTTTTCCTCAAGGAGGAAAGGTTTCTCATTGGACCTGGGGACCGCAGAGTCATTGGCATCCCAAACAAAAATGCCAGGGAGTAATTTACGGTGGATGAGTTCGGAGCAACCCTCAAGGAACACCTCCCGTGATATTTTACCGGCGTCATTTGGATCAGTGCTGAATCCTGCCAAGAGTTTACCTTGGTACTCATTTGATAGTTCACGGAAGAGATTTACAAACTCATCCTTTGACGAGACCTTCTGATCGTAAAACTGGTAGTCAACCCAGTTGATATAGTCATGGTATTCCTGATACAATCTCCTGTAATGGAGTCGGACAAGATCCGATGGAGCAATGGACACCACTTTGATTGATGGCACTTGGTTCTTGAGCTCCTTAATAACTTTCCCTATGTAATGGGCAAAGTCAGTATCAGTGCACTTGATTTCCTCATAATTAATTTCAATGCCATCAATTACATTATTGCACCCGCATTCGTCCTTCTCGCCATCGTAGTCTGCGATGACCTCTTTGAGCGAATCTATGGCTTGGTCAGACCATAGTTCTTTCTCAACAGGATTGAATGGATACTGAGAGGAATCAGTGTGACGACCTCCAATGCTTATTATCACCTTCACGTTGCCATACTTTTTCTTGAGTTCCCTCACTTTATCAGGACTGAAGTAGTCATAGTTCCAAGTCCTTTTGAAGTATCCGGTGCCTTTTCCTTCTTGATCATAGTCCTCTGTGGCAAAGCCTAGAATGAAGTGGAATTCTGAGATCTTGGGGTTGATAATATTCTCTGGAAAATTATTTAAATTATCCGGGTATGGCTTCACACCAATGTATTCCCGGAAAATTGTTGGCTTCCAAACGGCTTGGAAATTATGAGACATTGTAAAAATTGGAATTTGGAGTAGCTAGGAGAGGAGAATAAATGCAATGCAACTCTTTTAATTTGTGAGTTTGATTGATTGCGAGTGCTGGTGGTGGAAAATGTCCAACTCTCGATGCCCTTTTATAGACCTCTCATGCATCATGGTAGCTAGCAATCGGCTTCTTCTTCTTCTTAATTAATTACAGTACTAGTATAGCTTCTTAATTAATAATTCCTTATAGTAATTAATTGCACCCCTAATCTTAATTTTTAAATTTCTAAGCAGCTGACGCAAAGCATGCATGACACATGTTCTGCTTATGCCTGCTATTTTTCGTCATGCAGTATATATGAAAACAAATTAATTAAATTAATAAAACACAATATATTGAAGATGAAGGCCACATGATCGAATTCATTAATTAAATCATATCATTTTAGTTGACTTGCCAATGAATTCATATATTATTGGGTCACGCGATTTTTTTTTATTGTTTTTGCACATTAAGCATTATATATATTTGTGACTCCGATCTACTGTTATATGTAGATAGAATTATACCTTTTTTTTTCAGTTCTGCTCATCTACTAATTAATATTATTATAAGGTAGGTATGCAATAATGAATAATTATCAGGGTGACCTCCTTAATTAATCAGATTAAACAAAATATTTTTTCTTTGCTAGCTGCTTTGGATCAGACTTGATCAGTAGTGCACATTATGGTTGTTAGGGAAATTTGAAATTGAATATTTATCGGGGTGACAAAATATGAATACCTCCTTAATTAATTATATTACACAAAAATACTTTTTCCTTTGCTAGCTGCTTGGATTAGACTTGAGTGCTAATATTATAATTAAGGTAGATATGCAATAATGAATATTTATCTGGGTGACAAAATATGAATACCTCTTTAATTAATTAGATTAAAAAATTACTTTTTTCTTTGCTAGCTACTTGGATTCGACTTGAGTGCACATTATATATGGTTGTTATTTTTTGTATTATGCGGAAGTTATTTATTAGACAGGTCGTTTCATTACATTATACAAACACTATAAGAATGCGTTGAATTAGACGCGAAACAGTAGCGACGGTCCAGTCATCGTTGCGTATCACTACAACATTAATTAAATGTGCAACTTAACGCATAGTTGTGCAATTAATACTCTAATTAAAATTTAAATTTGACGCGTCAGAGCAATTTTTAACGTAGCGACGACCAGACCGTCGCTAAGTTTAAAACTTACACACACAAACCCTTTCCCCCTCCCTCTTCTTCTTCCTCCTCCTCCCATAATCTCCCCTCTGTCCCTCTACTCCCTCCCTCCGGCCACCACTTCGTTCTCCCTCTCCCACTCCCCAACTTCAATTCCTCACCGATTAAACACTCACCCTCATACAAAGGTTCATTTTGAACTGATCTTAACCTTAAACAATTGTCCCTTTGTTCCTCTGTCCCTCCTACCTCTTCCTTCTTCGCCGTCCACCACCACCAACCACCATCAACCATCACCAGCTGCCGTTCAAGTAATATTTGATTAATTTTTATTTTTTAATTATAGTTACATAATTATGCAGTTAGTTATTTAATTATATAGGTAGTTATTTTAGTTGTATATGTATTTAAGTATATAGGTAGTACATTATTTAACAATTATTAATAATTAGGTATTAATTATTAGGTTATTAATTATTAGTTATTATGTAGTTATTAATTATTAGTAATTATGTAGTTAGTAATTATTAGCTATTATGTAGCTATTGATTATTAGTTATTAATTAGTATTAGTTTGTATGCTAATTTAATTTAGGGTTGTTATTTAATTTATTTAATTGATATTATTTAATTTATTTAATTTAGTTTGTATATAGTTATTTATTTAATTTATAGGTTTGCTTTTTAATATTTAATTTAACATTATTAAAATTAGATTAATATGCCCCGTATGTGTGGTCGAGGTGGTCAGGTCCCACCTAGCTATTAGAGGGAGGGTCATCCCTCAGGGTGAGCTTACTGCACAGGCAGCTCGCGCACGTCGGGAGAGGACCAACCTCCCTCACCCTGAGCAGCTGCCAGAGCAGCCTACAGCTTCAGCCTCTTCAGCGTACATGTAGTCTTCTTCTTCCTCCCCTCCACCTTTAGCCCCTGCAAAGGTGGCTCAACTTGCTGCATTTGTTGGAGCGATGAGGTTCATCCCGATCTCGGGATATCAGGAGGTTCCCCCCGAGGTAGGTCTTCAGCTGCCAGAGGGTGGTCTGCCACATATTTCTGATGCGAAGGGTGAGGGTGACCCCCAGGCTGACATTGATAGGGAGGCTGACGAGGAGCCTGATGTACAACAGCATCCGCACCGGGGTGCCAGCCCCAATGCTGATTACAAGCTGGACCCTCAGGGTAGGGTAATCATCCGACCTTGGTAAAGGGTGAGTTTCTAAGATTTTTTTATTTCTTTAATATTTTTCATTTTTATAAGTTGCAGTTAACATTGAATTTTTTTGTTTTGCAGTTGGGTGCCTAACAACCCCCTATCGCGGCCATTGGTCATGTGATCCGCTCACAATTCCGGGGTTCTCACTATTTGTGGGAGGTCACCCCGAAGGATGTGAGGGACAAGTGGTGGGAGGAATTCATGGTATGACATTTTCAAACATTTTACATTATTTTTTTAACTTGTTATGACATTTTCAAATGACTAACCCTAAAAGTTTTTTCTTTTACAGAGCAGAGTTACTTGGGGCCCTTAGGCGAGGCCTAGATTAAGAAGGTGTACGAGCAGAGGATTGCTCGACGCCTCCGGAATATGCTGAACAAGGCCCGGACGAGTGGGACTCGGCCCACTTGGTGTGGTGAGGAGGCCTTAGAGGGTCTTTTGGCCTACTGGGCCTCTGATGAGTTCGAGGGGAAGTCTGCTCGAAACAAGAGCAATCGGGCTTCTCGTCGAGGCGGCAATCCACACCATGGGCCGCAAGGCACACATTGAGGTAACGTTGGATATGGTATGTAAAAACTTACTCTCTATGTTATTTTTGTATTTGTAATTAAAATAATTAATTAGTGTAATTTTTCTGTGTAGCGACGACAGTTGGGCGGGATGTAGATCCCGATGAATTTTTTGTGGCCATCCACGCAAAAAAAGGTGGTGGTTGGGTGGACAACCGAGCGCGATCCACATATGTTAGTCAAATTACCAATATTTTTTTTATATAATTTGATATATTTGCAATAGAATAACTAACTAATTATATGTTTATCTCTACTCAACAGACAAACTACCATGACCGCATGAGGGAGGTGGAGTCACAGATGGGGGACAACTCCATCACTGATGGGTCCACCAAGCTACAAATCTGGAAGGATGCTGCTGGTGGCAAGACTCGAGGCCTCTATTTGGCACTGGGGACTTGCCAACCAACATTCGTCCAGGTGTGACAAACCTCACTCATGAGTCTCGGGCCTACACCAATGGGAGCGACGGGTCACGACATTCATCTAACGAGGCGCTGTGCCAGGAAGTAATTGAAGCAAAGATGCAGGCTAGCCGAGCTGAAGAGAGGGCTGATCACTGTCAGGCCCAGTACCAACGGTTGGAGGAGGACTTCGCACAACTCCGACGACAGTTGCAGTTAGTGCCGGATGCCCGCAGTGCAGGTGATTCTACCAGCCACAATCAGGCTCAGCCACACCCGCACTACAATGGCGACCTGGATGACCAGTCTGTGGATGAGGATGAGGATGAGGATCGTGGCCCACGACCATAGTAGCGTCGTCGCCATTAGCCATGATTTTTTTTTTGTATTATATTTTTCTACTCTTTGTATAATTAATACTGTTTATATATATTTTATTTTCTAAATGAGTGTTTTTATATTGTCTTTATTGTTTTTCTTTATATTTACATAGTTAACAAATATCATATAAAATTTATAAAATAAATAAAAAATTTATAATAATTCAACCATAAATCTGTAAATTAAAAAAATAAATATAAATCATTAGTGATGGCCATGGCCGTCACTAGTTATAAATTTATTTAAAAAATAATATAAATGCTAGCAACGGCCATGACTTTCGCTATGGTGTGACGGCTTAGCGACAACCTTTGATCTTTTCTGGTAGCGACGACCTTCAGTATTGCGACGACTTTAGCGACGGTCAAGCAGACGCTATGAAGCGACGGCTGTTTTTGCTCGTCGCTATGGTATTAACGATGAGCATTTTAACGACATCCTTATGGTTGTCGCTATGCGCGTTGTAGCGACGATTTCCCCTAATAGCGAGGACTTTTGGCCGTAGACGAAATTCTTGTAGTGAAATTTTTGGAAATATATTAAATTTTTTTGCCTTTAAATTTTAACTATTATTAATATGTTTCATTTTCTATTATTTTATAATAATTACATATCGTAGTTCTAAGTAAAAGAGCATTCATATTAATTGCAAAAAAAGTTATCTTCATTTTTGAAAAATTGAAGCAAATTAAATAATTTTAAAAATATAACTAAAAATTGGAAAAATAGATTCTTATAAAGATAATAAGGTAACAACCAACTAACGAATATTAAGGTAATGTACCTTTCAAATGATCTAGTTGGGAGAGCTATCCCAAGGCAAGCCCATGCATGTGTAGGGTTTGGCCTTTTGGCCTCCCTCTAATATAAAAAAAAAAACTAATGCACTGTGATTGAGTTTACCCGGGTCACAATGACCGGGATCACTAGAGTCATGGATAGTACATCACTATAATTGGGATCATCCAAGTTGTGACTGGGATCACCTTGATAATCCTGACTGGGACCACCAAATCATGAATAGTGCATTACTGTGGGTTCACCTTAGTCACTCTGACTGGGATCGCCCAAGTCATGAATAGTATATCACTGTGACTGTATTGATCACATGGGTAACTTTATTTATTTATTTATTTTGCAATTAAACAGAGATGTGTTTAAGATCTACTTATACCTGTTTGGATTATATGTAAATTTATTCAGAATAATAGTCTAGTCTCTACACGTCTTAAAATTTACGAGGTATGGAATAATGAATATTATGAGGATGACTAGGTATGAATACAAACGCGGACAAAATTTTTTAAAAAAATTATTATTACTTTGCTAGGTGGTTAGATACGACTAAATTAATGCACACAATGGTAAAGGGCATTGGAAATTAATGTTTCATTATTTATGTTAATAGTATGTGAAAGTCTTTGATATACATTTAAACTTTAAAAAATGTTCGCTATCTTGATAAGCAAATTCATGGAATTCGGCTGTAACATTGATTTTTGGGAAATCGTTTTTCATACTATAGCTATCTATGGAATTCGGCAATAAATAAATAAATAAATAAATATATATATATATATATATATATCCTCGACGATATAATATCTTATTATTATATTATTATTGGTGGAAAGACAAGAAATTCAACGTGGTGCTTGTCTATATCCATATTTTAACGGGCATTAATGTTAGTGGGTATCTAATTCATGTTTAAAAGTTACGTTTTATATTTGAAAATTAACCTTTGAATAAGTAAAAATTATATTTGGGTCCCTTTTGAGAATGATTTCTCATAGAATTTATCAAGGAATCATTTTCCTTGTGGTGTTCATCACTTGGACTTATCAAGGGTAAATTACCTGACTTATCTTCATCCTTGAAATTGGCGTCATCTATCATTTCATTAAACCATCTTCATTCTTTCCATTTTCTTTTTTTTTAATAAACAAAGAGAATGAATTAAAGAGAGTACAAGGGGTACTCCAACCCATTACAATTACAATAAAAAAACAAAAGGAATAAAACAGTAAATCTAACCCAACATACCCTGCTCCAAACCAGAAAGATACAAAAAACCATAACCACATCGAGCCAAACCCATACAAAAGAATCAAATAGGACAATCTCATTACAAGACATAATCAAACAGCTGAATATAATAGACTAATACAAAACTAATAAAAAAAGAATCAAAGTCAATTATCTTCAACTGAGAAAACGATTTCACCAATTATCTTTTATCCCAATTTTGTTAACGTAAACGTTTCCAAACCTATATGATCCATAAAGAGAATCCACCCCTCGGATTCTTATCAAGTAGTATTATAATAGTAATATCTACAAATAGGATATAATTTATATAATAATATAATGAAAATATAATTGATTATACGCTAGTAAATATTTCGTTTTTAAGATATATAGATTCTGCTTTAACTTTCATATGAATCATGATTTATAATCATGATTAAAATTAACTTTCTAAGAACATCATAATAAGTATTGTAGAAAATATATATTATTATGTTATATTTACACACACGTTTATATTAGTTAATAAAATAATATAAAGTAAGTAGAAGAAATTAGAATTAAATAAAGAATATAATTAACATTACATAGAATTGGATAGAGTTGATCAGTAAATAAATAGAAATAGGTAGTTTTAGGGTTGGCACAAATTTTAAGTGAGTGCTTGATCCCAATAGGGAATTCAGGGGTTTAATTAGTCACCATATAATTAAACCTTTAAGACATAGAAAAGAGTGGAAAAAGAGAGAGAAAGATGGAGAAAAAGATACAAAAGTTTGGAAGCCGACCCTAAAAGATTTTATTGAGACCTACGCAATTAAAGAAGGAGAATAGGAATGGATAGTCAACGTAGGAAGCTCATCTTGGAGATGAGACTCGAAGTCAAAACTAAGATTGATGTTCGTCATGTGACAATATTTATCCTAATATAAAGAAAGTTCCGCTTGTGTGTATGATTATTTATGTTTTATAAATTTCAATCATCACTATGCCAATTTTTAGGAATAAGGACGCATGTATGAGGGGCGCTTCCGTGTTTATACTCTCAGAAACGTCCCTACAATGCAATATTAATTGGTTAGGGCGTTTGTCTCGTAAAAAAACACCCTAAACATATACTAAATTTTTATTTTTTTAATTAAATTGGCTGGTTAGGGAATTTTTTCTGTACAAAGCGCCCTAACTATAGATAGATTTTTTTTAAATAAAATAAATTGTACGATTAAAGCGCTTTCTATATGAAAAACGTCCTAATCGTATAGTGAAAATTTATTTTTTAAAAGTAATTGCTGTCTAGTTAGGGCCCTTGTATGGCAGAAAGCGCCCTAAACCAATTTAAAAATCCCACACCCCTCTTTCGTTTTTTTCGCAGTTCACTCATCGAACCACGCCCCTCATTCTCTTCTCTTTTCTTTCTCACTTGTAAACCCACGACCCTCGTTCTCCTCTCGACCGTCCCTCACCATCCCACTCACCGTTGTGGTCGAGCCATCGTTGTCGCCGAGGAAGCACTCTGTTGCCGTCGACCCACACCATTCAGGCAGCGTAAAACCCTCTCAGCTTGCCCTCGAGTCATCGTTGTCATCGAGGAACGAGCTGTCCCACCATGTGCGGAGGAAAGTCTCCATCTACCGCTGTCCGTTTGGCTCGCCGCCCTCCCCAGCCGCAGTTTGCCTCACTGCGCTGGAAGCTTCGTTGGCGCAGTTTGCCTTGCCGTGAATCGTTCCCCCACCGCCACCGCGCGCTCAATGAGGTTAGGGCTGCTTTAATTTTTTTTCTCTGTATAGAATGAGCCTATCCTTTGTTTAATTTGTTGATACAGTGTTTAGGGTTTAATCTTTGTGGATCTTTGTGGCTGTATATATTTTTTCTAATCTTTTAAAATTTGATTCATGAACTTTGTTTTAGTTAGATCAGGATTAATTTTCTTGTCTTTGGGATTAATTAGATCATAGAAATATATGTTGATTCTTACTGTTATGAATTCTTATTCACTGTCAATCATGTTATGAAGTCTTATTGTTATGTTTCTTTGGAATTCGATGTTTAAATCTATAGTTTCTTGGGTAAAATATTCTTGAAACATATATGTAATCTTTAAATATTCTCTGAAGATTGATAGTAACATGCTAGGGATTGAGATTGTAGCTGAAACTTCAGCGACAATGCTATAGATTGGATGGCTTTAACTTGTTCATTTGACCAAAAGACACTTTATACTTCGAATTTTATAAGAAACCATAGGCATGATAACCTGCGGCTTTTCATTTTCGGCCTTTGGCTGATTTTCAAGTGTCTTGTGTCAGTTGATTCAGCAATTCACTTAGGTCATGGTCGGCTATAATTTGCAATTGCATATACAATTAACAATATACCCTTTGTCCAATAAATAAGACTTCCTTATAAATATTGTGGAGCTGTTTTATCTACTTTTGCTAAGAAATATTGGTAAAAATTTAAAATGATCATAAAACTGTATTCATCTTTAAGGACATTGAAAGAAAAGTTGAATATTTAGGGGTTATACCGTTGCATTTCTTGAAGACAGAAGATATTCAACCTTGGCTCCATTTGGTGGCTTTGCATTTATAGCAGCTTGGGGTAGCTTGTTTTTCTGATGACTTCACCACCGTTTTGGTTTGTGCTGCTATAGAGTCTATCCTATGTTTGTTAATAAGCAATTATATTTGTAAATATTTTGCCTTTATCTTGCCAATGATTTATGATCTGGAAATAAATGTATCTACTTATGTATTTCAGACATGGTAACAAAACTTGGTGAAAACTGATTTAATCTGATTTAATCTGTTTTGCAAGAAAAGGAGTAGCAGACTTTTGCAAGAAGTAAGTGTCATTGTGTCTTCTCTAACTGATTTAATCTGTCTCTGGTAAGTCATAAAAATTTAATTAATTTTGATTGTGAAAACTGCTATGTTATAGGTGACATCAAGGAAAGATCAGGAGCAATACTGGGCACACAAAGATCAACCATATAATTTTGTCACAGCTGCAGAGTTTGCTGAGGCATATTAGTCATTTCATGTTGGGAGAATACTTGGTGATGACCTTGCTACTGAGTTTGACAAGTCTAAGAGCCATCCATCTTCTTTAACAACCGAAAAGTATGGAGTGGAGAAAGGTATTGTTTGTATTGAAAGCTATCTTATCAATTATCATCTTATTTCTCTTTTTGTATATGGTTTTTGTCAATGCTTTTCCCGTTCATTATAGTGCTCCAATGGTTTCAACTTTGAAGTCTCAAATGATAACAACCATGTTCCCATACAGGTTCCTGTTTGTGTAATATTGATTTGATAAATGATTTGATAAACTAAAGATTGTGCTTTGAGAAAAGCTGATTGGTGGAGTGAACTTCACGATCACAAGAGAAACAGAGCTTTGCTAAGTCAGCTCTGCAGTAGAGAACTGTTGTGGAGTGTCCACAATAGTCACATGGTCGAGCTAGTTGTGCTTGTGGTGCCTCTTCTTAAAATTAAATAGTTTTAGTAAAATCATATTTAGTGACTTTGTTTTTCCTTTTTATCTCTAGTTTCATCTCTTTCTGGTTTAAACTACAAAATCCTTCAAAAAAAAAAAAATTCCAAATGAGGGCGCTTAGCAGAATAAAGCGAAGGGAGCTTATGTTTAGGGCGTTTCATAAACGCCCTCATTTTCTGGTATCTACGAGGACACATAATAAGATAGCGTTTCCAAGCGCCCTCAAAACTAACACGGAAGCGCCCTTATATATCTTTTTTGTCATAGTGCATGTAAGTTATTTGAGTGCTTGATTATTCATGTGATAAAGTTAGTGTCCATAGTCATACATATTAAGTTGCATATCACATTGAGTATACATTTAAAGGAAAAGAATATAGCTCGCATCATTGAGTATCATGAATGTATGCATCGTGAAAGGAAATGTGTCAATGATACCAAAAAGATAAAAGAAAGTTTTTGGCTTTGGCCTATATGTTATTAGAAATACTTAGGCTTCGGTCTACATGTTATAAGAAAAATTTAGGATTTGGCCTATATATTTTAAGAAAGATTTAGACTTTGGCCCACATGAGATGAAAGTATTAATTAAGATAGCACGGGTCTAGGACCATTATATAATTTGGCAGTGTCATAGGGTATTGGCCCTTACACACGGTCGACCTACAAGGGGGAAGCTTCTTACTTGACTAAGAACTCTAGTCAGCCAACATGGAAAGTGAAAAGACTTCTCAAAATAACATAAATATGTTTGGTATATAATATATTATGAAAGTAAAGTATGAATAATATGTATGTTTTTCAACATGTTTATTTTATGTTAAGGTAGTGTTTTCCATAACTTGCAATCCAAGTTATGGCTAAATATGTCGTAGTTTAAATTATTTTTATATTTTATGCTATTGCCACTGAGTCGGTGCATTAGTGTTGGTATGATCACACTTTTTTTTAACACATAATATAGTCATATTTTATTTTTGAGATTTATTGGCATATCTAGGCTACTGTAGAAGACCTTTGAGTTCTCCACGGGAACTTAATGTAAAGAGATACAAGTTAATCTTATCGGTCGTGTATTTTGAATTTTATTTGTACTTAATTATAATTATAAAGTATAATTTAAGTTTAAAAATGATTTGCCGAAAAGATTTTTTTAAGATTTGAGGATTTTATTTTATTTTGAATTTATTTTTTTCCAACTTAAATGTATTTAATGTTTTTAAAATCGGACCGGTGATTGAATCGATGAAGGCACTATTTCACCAGTTTCAGTCGCTGAACTGTGGTCAAACTGATATAATTAATTATATATTTTTAATATTATTTAACATTTTTAAGTAATAAAAAACATAAAATCATTAAAAAATCAAGATATATATGATTACAAATTAATATAAAAGGACCGTATTTTATGTTTATAAGATAAAAATGAATAATAATTGACTAATAGATATTTATGTGTAAGTTTATCTCAAAAATATTTTAGATTAAATAAAAATTTTGAAAAGTTTAAAAACTAATCGGTTCAATCGAATTCTGGCATCAATTCCTGCCAATCAACCAATTTTTATGTTATAGATCGCGGCACCAGACTAGTTCCCAATCAAATAAATTAAACCAGTCGGTCCGGTCCGATTGTAAAAACATAGGTAATTAAAGTCTAAAGACAAGAATTTGCTCATATTTTATTTTAATGAATTATTTTAAATATAAGATTTTCCATAATTATTTATTAGTATTATTATTATATCATATAAATGAGGATGTTACATCTTACACTGTCATTATGTGTGCTTTTTAAGTTAATAACAAGCAACCTTTCTACTTTCTAAATTAATTCTTTCACCTCAAAACACGATTCTTGACGTTTGAATTTCATTATAAATTTTTGTTTCATGTCTTCAACTGCATTATTAATTCTTCATATAATTAGTATTAATTAAGGGGCATTGCTATGGTACCCTTGAATATTCAAGGGTTTTGATACCCTTCTTAGTTGGCCCACTTAACATTAGACACATGTCTTATGTTAATCCACATCATTAGTTTGTTTATTTTTAAATTTCAAATATATCTATATAATTTTTTTTTTACATAATCACTCATATTGACAAATTCCGTTAATTTAAAAACTTAAACCACTTCATAAATTCATCCTAACTCAACTTTTGAGAATTTCTAAATTAACGATGGAAACCGTCCCACTGTCATGGCCAATATGAAGAGGATGACAATTCAGTGTTGTTTGATGATGTCCAACAATTCCACTTTTACTCTTGCCCAAAACTTCCTCTCCGGCCGAACCCTCCGTGCTTTTGGTCTGGCGTTTCTTACCCCGATCGACCGCCAACGATCATCACGTTGCCGGTCTTGATCTCACCAACGCCGCCCTCCCGGACAACCCCCAACTCCCACTTTCGCTTCCCTTCCCCCGGGCAAACTTGGAATCACAAAGAAGTTGATTTGTTGTCATCCTCAATGGAAATACATCTACAATATTGATTTTGAGATAAAATGAGTATAACAAACCAACCGTACTCATGTGAGGCGTTCTGCATTCCAACTATGTATCCATAGGAATCTTAGTACTCAGATTCAATAGCCATTACATATCTTTGAGCTTGAATGACATAAATCTTATATCGTTGCTAGAGAAAAAGAAGAGACTTCTCTACAAAACAAAATAACTTGAAAACTAGCCGAATCGAGTGTAATAATAAAGCTTCCCCTTGGACCCATCGTTTGATTTCTTTGTTGCATTATTGTTTAGATTCAAAATGGCATTAAGATAGAAGCATAGAGTACGAAACACAAGCATGAATTCGGAAATGCCAATTAGCTTGATAGGGAGGTTAATTGTGCATTTGTACAGAACTTAGGGGGACAGAGTTGAGGAAGAAGGGTTAGGATAAGAGGGGAGAAAATTCTGGTATTGGGGATGGTATTGGCTTTTTGACCACATAAGTATTAAAAAAAATACTATTTATCAAAATAATGTAGAAAAAATATTATTTACTGAACTAGGGTAATTTTTACCACGGTTGGGGTGGCGCTAATGGGAAAAGCGTCTTGCATATAGCAATGGCGCTATCCAACTTAGCACCTCTTGTTTGTGTTAGTGAATAGGTGGATAGGTGCAGTGAGTGAGTGTGTGAATGAGTTGAATGAGTGGACGTGAGTGTGTAGGTGAGTGAGTGATGAGTGCAGGTGAGTATTAAAAAGGGTGCGTTGGAAAAAAAAGTTAATTATGTTTTTTTTTGTTTAACCACATGTAGCTCCACGGGAGATAATCCTGTTTGAGTCGGGAACATCCACATCATGGTGGGGCTAGCTCTCCCAGCGAGATTTTTTCCATCCACAGACTCGAACTCGAAACCTTACTTAAGGAGAATCAAGCATGCACCACGTGAACCAACCCCCGTTGATAAAAAAAAGTTAATTATGTAAATTAATTGGATGATGAGCGTAATATATTTTATTTTATTAGGATGATGAGTATTATTAGTAAGTTAATTAGGTTGATAACAATATCATATTTTATTATTAGAATTAATTGTGTTAATATCTAATGAAGTAGTTATATAAGTTATTATTTCAGTTAGGGATGATAGACCCAGACTCAGTGTGGGTACCCATAAAAATTACCCACAATGGATAGGGGTAATTACCCACCAAATGGGTCTGGGTAACTACCCGCACTTTTAAATTGGGTACAGGGTGCGGATATGGGTACGAGGGTACCCCTATCCTACCCATACTCACACTTATATAATATATATAATATATAATTAATGTAATTTATATATGTGTGTTTATATATTAATTACTATTTTTTCCAAATAAATTAATGTTAATATATATTATAGTCACACAAAAAAAACATTAATATATTAATAATTTATTAATTTAAATTTATAAGTTTATCCTAAACATAAAATAGCAAACAAATTTCTGTGTTCCCCTCTCATTGTTTTAATCTCTCAATCCACTTCCACATACCGTAGTGTTTTTATAGGTTTAAACTTGGATCTCTAGGATTATTTTTCATTTATTTTTAATTAATTTTTATTTTGTAATCAATTTATTATTTTTATAATTAACAAAAGTGCAGGTAATAGGGTATGAGTACAGATACTTGAGTACCAAACGGGGCAAGAGTACAAGTACTAGAATCACTACCCACACGAGTATGAATCCGGGTACATGTGTTTTTTTTAAATGCGAGTATGGCGACGGTTACTATAATATCCTACCTAGACCCTACCCATTGTCCATCCTATATCATCATCCAATTATTTACATACTTAACTTTTTTTCCAACCCACCCTTTTTAATACTCACATCACTCTCACACACTCACCTAACACACTCACATCCACGCATTCACACACTGACCTCACTCACTACTACCTATGCACCTATTCACTTTGGCACCTATTCACTAAACACAAACAAGAGGCGCTAAGTTGGATAGCGCAACCCCATCGTCTTCCTGGCAAAATTCACCATAGTTCAGTAATTGTAATTTTTTTTACATTATTTTGATAAATAGTATTTTTTTAATACTAATGTGGTAAAAAGTCGATGGTATTCCATCAAAGACATCAAAGAATTACCGAAAAAAGCATATATATATATTATATGGACTTAATTGTAATTTTAAAAAAATATTCAGGAACCATCAAAAATTAAAATGAGAATAATGATGTGAGATCATTATACATTTATACATGAGTTGTCGGTCCATTGAGCCCAGGGTGGAAGGGTATCCAAACCCTTCCTTTTCTAGGGCACCATAGAATCCCTTCACAATGGAATGATTAGGATAATTGTTGGTGTACCACAACACACAGTACTATCGCAAACCCACCGCACCCCTTTTTTTGTCCCCCTTTTCTTTTTTTTGAACTTGTTTTAAAACTGCCTTTTTTTTACCTTTTCTTTTTTTAAAAAAATAGTTTTTATATTTTATGTTTATTATATTATATTTATTTATTATCTCATCAAATAAAATATAGATCAAGAAATACAATTAAATGATCACATAAAATTTATGTTAATTAACACGAGGTTAATTATGTGTCCCAAAACGGTGAACATAATAAAAATGAGGTTAATGGTGTTTTTGTTTGTGGTTAATAGAAAAAGATTTTTGGTTAATTGATTTTGTGAGGTGAATTGCAACCCCTGTTAACACGAGGTTAATTATGTGTCCAGAAACGGTGAACATATTAAAAAACGAGGTTAATGGTGTTTTCATTTGTGGTTAATAGAATAACGATTTTTGGTTAATTGATTTTTTTAATTTAATTGCAACTTCTGTTTACACGAGGTTAATGATGTGGTCAGAAACGGTGAACATATTAAAAAATGAGGTTAATGGTGTATCCATTTGTGGGCAGAAATGGTGAACATATTTGTAAATGAGGTTAATGGTGTATACGTTAACGGTTAACAGAGTGAGATATTTGGTTAATTGTGTGCACAAAATGGTGAATGCAGTATTATATTACTTGAAATAGAAATATGGAAAAGTGTATTTGATTGATTGAATTAGCAAATACACAGTGTATATATATACATGTTATGAGAGAACCAATCCCTAGAGATTTGGGATTAGGATCAATCTAAATCAGTTTAGGATCAACCTAAATCAGGAAATATACAATAAATCAAAGAGAATAAACAGTAATATCTCTACATATCTTAACACTCCCCCTCAAGCTGGAGCATACATATCATAGGCATCCAGCTTGTCACATATATAGGTTATCCTAGGACCCCGTAAAGATTTAGTAAAAATATCTGCAAGTTGATCCTTGGAGCAAACTGAGGAAGTCTTGATGACACCGGAGAGGATCTTTTCTCTGATAAAATGACAATCAACTTCTATATGCTTTGTCCTCTCATGAAAAACTGGATTAGAGGAGAGGTATAAGGCTGACTGGTTATCACACATTAGTTCCATAGGGCCAACCTTGCAAAACTGCAACTCTTGAATTAAAGACTTTAGCCACAGAAGCTCACATGTGGTGTGAGCCATTGCACGATACTCTGCTTCTGTGCTCGATCTGGCAACAACACTTTGCTTTTTACTCTTCCATGAAACAAGATTACCTCCCAAGAACACACAATAACCCGTTGTTGACCGTCTGTCACTTGCATCACCTGCCCAATCTGCATCGGAATACCCAACAATATTTGTATGTCCTCTATCACTGTAAACAAGTCCCTTCCCAGGTGATCCTTTGAGATATCTGAGGATCCGCACAACTGCATGCCAATGACTCTCACAAGGAGAGTTAAGGAACTGACTTACAACACTGACAGGAAAGGATATATCAGGTCTGGTCATGGTGAGATAATTTAACTTGCCCACTAGTCTTCGATACCTCCCTGGGTCAATAGGGCTCCCCCTGGTTAGGTAGAAGCTTCACATTAGGATCCATTGGGGTGTCAACTGGCTTACAATCTGTGAGTCCTGTCTCCTCCAGAATGTCAAGAGCATATTTCCTCTGAGAAATAGCAACACCGGACTTTGACTGAGCAACCTCAATCCCAAGGAAATAGCGCAGAGG
The DNA here is from genome assembly GCA_026901365.1 of Sesbania bispinosa. Classification (NCBI taxonomy): domain Eukaryota; kingdom Viridiplantae; phylum Streptophyta; class Magnoliopsida; order Fabales; family Fabaceae; genus Sesbania; species Sesbania bispinosa. The sequence continues at coordinate 303,251 of QLOH01000431.1, forward strand.
ACCTAAATCCTTAGTTTGAAAGTGCTCAAATAAGTGCTGCTTTAGAGCCTTGATGCCCTCCTGATCATCACCTGTAATTACAATATCATCCACATAAACCACAAGATAAATGAATTTATGGGTCAGTGAGCATCTAAAGAAAACAGAGTGGTCTGCCTCGCAGCGGATCATTCCAAACTCCTGTATGACTTTGCTAAACCGACCAAACCAAGCTCGAGGTGATTGTTTAAGGCCATATAAGGACTTCCGTAATTTACACACAAGGTCAGACTCCCCCTGAGCAACAAACCCAGGGGGTTGCTCCATATAGATCTCCTCCTCCAAGTCACCATGTAAGAAAGCATTTTTATATCCAATTGAAACAAGGGCCAATGTCGCACAGCAGCCATGGCCAAGAAGAGGCGAACTGAGGCCATCTTCGCAACTGGAGAGAAAGTGTCACTGTAATCCAAACCATATACCTGTGTGTATCCCTTAGCCACAAGACGGGCTTTCAATCTATCCACCTGTCCATCAGGGCCCACTTTAACATTAAAGACCCACCGACATCCAACAACAGATTTGCCGGACGGAGGTGGAACAAGTTCCCAAGTATGGTTAAATTCTAAAGCTTCATCTCATCAATCATAGCTTGTCGCCATCCTGGATGGGTTAAGGCCTCCTGTACTGTCTTGGGAATGGTAATAGAGGATATAGCAGAGACAAAAGCAGAATAGGTAGGAGACAAACGATGATATGAGAGAAAATTATAAATGGGATGAGGATTAGAAGTAGAACGTTTACCTTTACGAAGAGCAATGGGCAAGTCAACTGGGAGAGGTGGAGCCGGAGTAGGTGAGGAGACTGGAGCAGAAGCGGAATCACACGGTGTACTAGGAGGTGGAACCAAAGTATGTAACCGACGCTCATAAGTTATCCCATATCGGTGTGGGAGACGACCAGACCCTGGTAGGGAAGGAGGAGGACACTCTGGTGGAGGCTCAGGTGTCTCTAAAGTAGCAGGTGGAGACTCAACAGAATCAACAAGAGGAATAGGCAATACCTGAGAATAGAGATCGGAGTCCAGTGAAGAGACTTCTGAGGTACTGAAAAATGGTGTGTCTTCAAAGAAGGTGACATCTGCACTGGTGTAGAACCGATGTGTAGTGGGAGAGTAGCAATGGTACCCCTTTTGGACACGAGAATATCCTAAGAACACACATTTGATAGCACGTGCAGACAACTTATCACGACCTGGGGAAAGATCATGAACAAAACAAGTACAACCAAAAACACGAGGGGGGACAGAGTAAAGAGAATCCAATGGATATAACAGGGAATGAGGAACTTGATCATTCAAAACAGAGGATGGCATCCGATTTATTAAATATCCTGCAATAAGGACAGCATGACCCCACAATTTTGGAGGTGCATTAGCATTCAATAGCAGAGTACGGGCAGTGTCCACAATATGTCTATGTTTTCGCTCGGCAACACCATTTTGTTGAGGTGTATGAGGACAACTAGATTGATGTTGAATGCCATGGGAATTCATGAAGGAAGTGAAACAATCAGAGAAGTATTCTTTAGCATTATCACTTCGTAGAACACGGATTACTTTGCCAAACTGAGTTTTGATTTCTAAACAGAAAGTTTTGAAAATTGTGAATAACTCAGAACGATTTTTCATTAGAAAGATCCAAGTACATCTTGAAAAATCATCAATGAAAGTAACATAATACCTATGTCCTAAAATAGACGCAACACGACTAGGACCCCAAACATCAGAATGAACAATATCAAAAGGAGACACAGCTCGACCATGAACACTACTAGGAAAAGAAGTTCTAACATGCTTTCCTAGTTGACACGACTCACACTCTAAGGACTCCAACTGGGAGAGATGAGGTACCATTTTCTTCAGTTTATGTAAGCTAGGATGACCAAGACGACGATGGAGCAAACCAGGAGACTCAGTAGATGCACATATGGTAGAAGCAGAGGACTGAAGGTAGTAGAGACCATGTGATTCAGATCCTGCTCCAATCGTCCGTCCCGTACTCCGGTCCTGTATCAAGAAAGAATCAGAAGTGAAGGTGATGGCACAATTTAATGATTGAGTCAACTTGCTTATAGAAATTAAATTGAAGGGACATCCAGGAACTAATAAAACTGATTTCAATGGTAGTGAGGGAACAGGTGAAATTTGGCCAATACCAGTGGCTTGGACTTTGGACCCATCAGCAAGGGTGATATGATGTGGAGTTTTAGGTGAGGATAAGTTAGGGAAAAGAGAGGCATTACCAGTTAGGTGATCAGAAGCACCAGAATCCAAAACCCAAGGTCCAAGAGGCGTAGAATGAGAGAGACAGACTGTAGAATTACCAGTGTGAGCAACAGTGACTGAGGAAGAGGTCTGTTGGGCTGCCTTCAGTTGAAGGTACTCCTTGTAATCATCAGCAGACCAGGAGATTGGATGATTGCTCTCAGATTCAATCTTGGGCTCTGAAGTCAGAGATTGAGCAACATTAGCTGTCTTGCTCGGAAAGCCATGCAAAGAGTAACACCTATCACGTGTATGTCCATCTCTCTGACAGTAGGTGCAATGAAGGTTTCCTCTACCCCCTTTTCCACGACCACGACCACGACCTCGTCCCCACGTTCAGTGGTACTGGAGACAAAAGCAGAGGACTCATGCTGTTTGAGATTCTGCCTCAGGTGAAGGAACCCGAATCAAACGATCTATGAGTTCTTCCACCGTAGGGATGGTGGGATTTGTCAAAATCTGATCACGAACAGATCCGTAGTCCTTATGAAGTCCATGAAGGATAAAGACCATGAACATATTATCGAGCTTGCTTAACACTTTCTGAAGATCATCACTAACCAACATCAGCTTCAGCTCATCAATGGTGGATTGAGCATGATTCAAATAAGATGGCAAATCATGATCAACCATTTGAAGTGTTGCTAAACCACGAACAGATTCATACAATCTCTGGATGTCATTGGCATAAATATTCCGAGCTTTCTTCCAAACATCATAACATGTTTGTACGGGCGAAAATGCACCATTAATTTGGGCTCAATGGACTGCCATAATACAGATACAAGTTGATCTGCTCGCTGCCATTCATCACTCACATCTTTATCAACCTCGGAAGCCTTCTTAACAAGGTGATCATAAAGACCCTGGCCTAAAAACCATATCTCAACTGCAGTAGACCAGTCTAAATAATTTTTACCATTCAACTTCTCAGAGGTAATAACCGGTGAACCAGAAAAAGCAAAGGAAACCAGTCCCCTTTTAGAAGACTCAATTTTTGGATCCTCCTTATCAACTTTGGAAATCTCCGCCATGTGGAAAAAGAAGGAGAACAGCAACCAGAACACCAAACTACTAAAAGACAGTCTTGCAGCAACAAGAAAACACCAAACAGCAGCAAGAACGTCAAACAGCCACCAAACAGTAGCAAGAACGCCAAACAGCAGCAGGAACGTCAAACAGCCGCCAAAAAACGGTTTGGCAGCAACCAAAAACGACCGAACAGCCACCAAAGAGTGTGACCCACGACCTGAAAGTGGTCAAAACAGACAGAGGAAGAGCCGACGAACCCAACGGAACAAGCGGCGTCGAACGGAGGCCGGGAGGGCGGCGCGTGGACCCCACGCGCCGGCGAGCAGCTTTGAGAAAAACGGCGCGTGGAGGAGGCGTCGGAGGCGGCGCGCGGTGGGGTGGCAGATCGGCGACTTCTGAACACTTTGGCGGCGTCCACACAGGCAGCCGCTGAAAAAAAAAAATGACCTAGGTGGGCGACCGGAGTAAAAACGGTTCCCTGGACCAGAAGAGCTCTGGTACCAACTTGAAATAGAAATATGAAAATGTATTTGATTGATTAATTAGCAAATACAACAGTGTATATATATACATGTTATGAGAGAACCAATCCCTAGAGATTTGGGATTAGGATCAATCTAAATCAGTTTAGGATCAACCTAAATCAGGAAACTATACAATAAATCAAAGAGAATAAACAGTAATATCTCTACATATCTTAACAATTATTAGCATCAAAATAACACACATTTATTGTATTTCTTGTTCTATATTTTTTAATCATGTGGCAATAAACGGTGAACATATTTGTAAATGAGGTTAATAGTGTATACATTGACGATTATCAGAGTAAAATATTTGGTTAATTGAATCCGTGAGGTTAATTGTATGCACAAAAATGGTGAATGAAGTGGTATATTTGATTAATAAATTAAAAAATAAATAAAAACTATTTTTTTAAAAAAAAACTTAAAAAACAAAAGAAAAAGAAAAAGAAGCCGCACACAGTGCGGTACAATCGGTTGCTGAATTGGTTATCTTTCCACATCCATTTGCCTTTCTTCAATTCAATTATTATTGTAACTATGATTATCATAACTCAGTGCATAGTGAACTTAAATTAGAAATTCTGAGAATTTCTTATTAAAAGTTTTCTTCTAGATTTTGTCAATTTATGACTATATATCCCGACTATTATCCCACCGTGATCCGCCATAAAACACTCCATTTAAACACCCGAATCCATCCTCAGATACCATTTCTATCCTGGACCATTACCTAGGACCACCGGTGTTTACCCCAGCCTCCAAGTTTTCAAGTTCTAACCTCGGTTTCCGTTTAGTTTTTTTAATTGAATTACAAAATTGAAATCTGAACCGTTAAATAAAAGAAATGGAGATGCATTTGCACTCCTTTCCTATCCCCCTAACAACCATTGTATATCTATGCACCTACATATAAATTTTTAAATTATATTTGTGAGGAATTTATGTAATTCTGTCATCCAGATAATATTAATTATTGCATACCTACCATATAATTAAAATTTAAGACGTGCGGAAATGATAAACAATAATAATTCTGAATAAAAATATATGTACATATACATATACATTAATTAATCCAAACAGCTTAGTCACATGATCGCTTTGCAAAAATAATTAAATTTGTTGACCGAATAATATAGTTTCATTGGGAAGTTAATTAAATGATTTCCGCCTCTCTGCCTTCACCCTTCATTATCCTGTGCTTTATCAATCTGTCTTTATATTGCATGACGAAAAACAGCATACATAAGCAGAATATATATATATGTCATGCTTTGCGTCATATCATACAGCTTGGTCACACAACCAATAAGCCGAACCCTTTCCCTAGCTTGCTTTATAAAAAGGCATCAAGGGTAATTAGTTATTCCCACCAGCCCTACCCAAACCCACAAAACCAATAAGGCAATAAGTTAGTGACAATAATGTCCCTTGCAGTCATTGTGAAGCCAACCATTTTTCGTGAATACATTGGTGCCAAGTCACACCCTGATAATTTACATGACTTCCCTGACCATATCATCAACCCCAAGATCCCAGAATTCCATTTCATTCTGGCTTTTGCCACAGAGAAATACGACAACAATGGAAGAGGCACGGGGCATTTCAAGAGGTCTTGGAATGTTGATGACTTCAGTGCTGAAAAAATCAAGAAACTGAAGGAAAAGTATGAGACTGTGAAGGTGGTTATAAGCATTGGAGGACGCGGCAATGAACATCCATTTAATCCTGCTGACAATCATAAATGGTCTGAGAGTGCCATACATTCAATCAAAGATATTATCAAAGGCTATAAAAACAAGGGAGGCCATTATGGTAATTTAATTGATGGCATTGATATTAACTATGAGGTCATAAACTCCAATGAAGCTGACTTTTCCTTTTGCATTGGGAAAGTCATACATGACCTGAAGAAAAATGATTCCACCATCAATGTGGTGTCCATTGCTCCATCGAATCACGTTCGATCCCACTACAAGAAATTGTACCTGGCTCATAGAAACGATATTGACTGGGTTGGCTACCAGTTCTATGATCAGACTGTGTCCTCTAAGGATGAGTTCATAAAACTATACCGTGAAGTGTCAAATGACTACAGAGAGAAACTGTTGGCGGGATTCAGCACTGATCCACAGGATGCGGGTAAGATATCAAGAGAGGACTTCTTTGAGGGCTGTGCTGACCTCGTCAATTTTGCATTACTCGCTGGTATTTTTGTTTGGGATGCTAATGACTCTGCAGAAATCACAGGTTCCTATGAACACCCTTTCATGTTAGAGGAAAAGGCACAAAAACTCCTCACTCAATCTTATTGATTAATTGCCGGTAGAAACAAAACTTGAACTCATCTTGTCTACAATAATAAAGCCTAGCGCGTGCATACTAGAAGTAGCTAGAACCTATTGTCTGCTACCTCTACTAAATAAGATCTGTGGTTGTGTATGGCATCTTTAAGACCATCTGATCATATTCAAATCGCTAATGACTTTCCTACACAGAATCAGTATACACTCACGGTACAGTCGTCTTTCTTTCTCTTATTTTTTCTTTTTCTCTTTTTTTATTTATTTTTCATTTTTATCATTTACGTTAAATTTATTGTGTTTTTTAAATATACCGTTTATCTCTCTATTTTATTCATTTATATTTTCACTTGTTTAATTTTTACTCTTTTTCTGCACAAAAAGGACGGTAGTAGCGATGAATTTGGAACGATTAGGTTTTTATGTTATTGCTGCTATTATTATTTACTCAATACCAACACTACTTTGTACTTAGAACAACACATCTATTTATTTTAGAAATTAACTTAAAAACTTTATGAGAAAAACTAACACTTCTATTTATTTTAGAAATTAGTAACACTCATAGAAATCTACTTTCACACCATTTTTAATTAGAATTATGAAATTTAAAATTATCTTATTTTCATCTAGTTGAATAAAACTATTATTTTATTTCCATTTGAAGATTTTTAATTTTATTTATCTGTTACATTTAAAAATTCAAGAGAGTGTTAATTACGTTTTCTATTTTTACTCTTGATAAGGGAGATAATAAGTGAAAATATGAATGAATAAAATATAGAGATAAATGATATATTAAAAAAATACAATAAATTTAATATAAATATGATCATATTTGAAATAGTAGAAATAGGGACAAATAGTTATGGAAAGTAATTAAGAAAATATAGTTGAAAGAGAAACACAAAGGCTAATGTTTACGAGGAAAGGCAACATACGAGGAGATTAGTAATTTCCAATTCTTAGTTGTGTTACATACAAGGCCAGGTGTGCTATTTAGTTATAGGCATCAGTCTACCGTAGAGCTGATAATTTGGGCTATCCGGCCCTGCCCGGCCTAGCTCGATTTGATGCGGGTAGCGGACTTTATCGGGTTGTTATTCGAGCTTCTAAAACAAGTGCCTGAGCCATGCCTTTTTGTGGGTAGCCTGATTTATTTTTGCTGGTATTTGCGGGCTACTCGACATTTTACGAATTTTTGCAAGTAGCGGGTTTTATCGAACTAGGCTAAAAAAGCCGAGAGTTATTCGTGCTTCTAAAATCAGTGTCCAAACCCTACGTTTTTGCGCAGGATTTTACAGACATGACCGGTCGGGTTAGCCCATTTTGTCGGTTCTAACCGTCATATTGTTGATTAAGAATTATTAGTAGTTTCTAGAGCTATCAAGTAATTACTACAACTTTTAAATGTCTAGAATTTTCTACTCTCATCTAATATATTCTAGAAATTTGTACCAGTCTCTTATCGAAATCAACACATTTATTATATTTATTAATCTATAATTTTATATAATAAAATAAATAATAAAAATAAAGATAGTAATAAAAGTGAAAAAAATTAATAATAAATATATATATAAAAAAGAAGGCGCTGCCATAAAGGTGAACAATTAAAAGTAAATTAAAAAATTAAAAAAGAGAGAAAAAGGTCACCTGTGTGTCAATGATACAAGAGAAATTAAAAACACACATAGGATCAGTTTGGATAAAACTTCTTTGTGAAGTACTTCTAGGAGAAGAAAATAAAATAAATGAAGAAAGTAAAATAAATCACTACAAGAAAAATGGTAATTAGCGTCGGCCAAAAGTCGTTGCTACAAGGGAAAACCATCGCTATTTCATAATTAGCGAAGATCTAGCGTCGGCCCACCAGCCGTCGCTAAAACCCTCGTCGTTAATGCAGTAGTGCCGGTTTGGCCATCGCAAATAGCCGACACACTAGTTCCATGGTAGTCACAACATAGCATCATCATAGGTCGTCGCAAGCTGACACGCTATAACAAACACCTGTAAAACTCCATACCAGCAGCCAGAATTTATCATTCAAAGAGTTATAACCAGTTTAGAATAGAACATCAAAATATACAAAATTTACAAAACATATCATTAATACACAACTTTGTACAAAATTTTCAGATTACAAGTACACATATTTACTTACCATCAACAAGTACAAAACAATCATATACAATTGGTTACTACATGTTTTGCCCATTCTTCTCTAACCTCATCAAGCTGCTCCATAGTGTAAGTTGAGCATCAGTACGGTGTTGAGGAAAGTACTATAAAAACCAAAAATTGATTTCAATAAGAGAAGTACTAAATGAGGAGAAAAATATACTTAATTGTTATAACAATTCCAAACTACCTCTTTTGGTATTATGAGTGCATTTTGATTGATTATCTCCTTCATAAAACGCATAACAAAAAGTCCACAGTCATTGTTGTTTGTTTGTCGTGGACACTACAAAAAATTTATAATCAAAATCACTTACGTGATAAGTTACAAAGGAACACAAGAGTTCGCGTAACATTACCTGTATGCGGCACCAAGTGGGATCAAGGATAATTCTATTCCTTGCTTGCGGAAAACCGCCTAGCTTTCGATATTCAACAATAGATCTAAACCAATATAACAAATAATGTATATGAGAACTCTAAACAATGTAAGTGTGATAGTATAAAGTTAATTGACATGGAAAATACTTACCTATTAATCATAGTCTTCATCGGTTCATAATGTGTAGTATCTTTGCGCAAGTAGTCCAAAAAGTAAACCTTGCCAAAATCCCTTAAATTCATGGCGATAAGAACCCAATGTCACATACAACCATATTGCAAGATGTGTCGAACGTATATTTTTTTAAAAACAATAATATTGAGAAATAAACATATACTTCACATACCAAAAATAACTTATCTTGCCCGTGTTTGTTATACATGACACTACCCACAATTTCCTCTTGCTTCGTTCTTGCATTAAATGTTGTTGTGAGTTGTGGAGATATGAAAACAAATCTATCCGTGCGGGAAGTAGGAACTAATAGCTCTTTGTACAAATAACTATACAATAAAAATTGGATAATGTTAACTAAATTTACAATGGTTATCATAAAATGAGAATGACATACTATGAAATATTTTGAATTCAAATTACCTATAGTAGATGTCTATCACAATGCCATCTAACCAAACACGGTACAACATGGAATAAAGATAATTTGCATCGATCCATGCATGTACTTTCTTCGGAGTAACATACCTACCCGCTTCTATCGTGCAACTAATGGTAGCACCAATTTCTCGCATATTTACCGAGTAGTACATATCTAGTAGTTGCAAATTCGTGGTGGAAGGATTGGCGGGCCTTGAGGTGACAACTCGTGTAGGAGTTTCTCTAGCGGGAGACTTATGAATTGGTGATTCATTTTAAAAACGAGTCTCCATAGGCGGTGCGGCTGTGGAAGTTTGGGGAGTCTAAAATTTCAACAAATTGGAGAATTAGTCTAGTATTTGTAATTGAACTTATATAAATGAACTTTTTACACAAATAAAACTATAAACGTACAAGTGCATCTAATCCAATATAAGTACATGCCATGTTAAGTGCTTTGCATCGATGACACTACGATACATCCTTCGAAACCTTGGAATTATGGGAAAATACCAAACCACCTTTGCTGATGTAGTCTCTTTCTTATAACGAGACATGCACATTGCATTTAGGACACACACTTAATGATGCATGCTCATTTCTGAACAAAATGCAATCATTGGGACAAGCATGTATCTTCTCATAGGTCATCCCAATAGAACGTAACATCTTCTTTGCCTCATAAGTTCGGTTAGGTAGCACATTGTCCTCCGGAAACATCTCCTTCAATGTGAGTAACTCTGTAAAACTCTTGTTAGACCTTCCATTTGTTGCTTTTAAATTATACAACTTCAACACAGTGGACAACCTCGTGTACTTGGAGAAACCATTGTACAGTGGTTTTTCAGCATCACTAGCTAGGGTATCAAACATTTGGGGACAATCTCTAAGGTCCTCTTCAACCACATTTCAAATCTCATCAATTTTGTCACAATCCTCCCATGCGGTCTCAAATTCATCATCACTAGGTTGTACGTTGACATTATTCTCTCCTATACCACTATGTTCACTTCTAGTCTCACCATGAAATGTCTAACATGGGTAACTCCGATCAATTCCAAAACAGAAAAGATGGTTCCTCAACTCTGCTTCACTTACTCGCTTAGAACAAAAACATTCATACAAAGACACACGATTCTACTAGGATTGTTGCATGGTCAACGACAAACTTTATGAACATTTCCACTCCTTTCTCATACTCATTTGTCAAACGGTTTGCAAACATCCAAGAACGATCCATATTCTACCAATATAAATCAAATCATTTATAATTAGCTCGAAAAGGAACACATAGTTTACATGTAATGACGAATTTTACTACATGCTTAACACATAAATCATTCTAAATACACAGGTGATGGTCCTATCCTATCTATATTTTTCAAATTCGTTTTATATTATTGTATGACTATTGTTCCTATCTAGATTTAAACAAGAAACTAAGGTAAATGTATGCACATACCTGATTAAAGTTAAACACCAATAAGCAGTGTTGAAGAATAAGCAGCTAGACAACAATATCTGAAAAAATTAGGACAATTTCAAATTTATTATTAGTACTAAAAATTTGAGCAGCATATCCCCTATTTCTTTAGCTTTCCCAAATTATGAAAAACATTTTTAAGTCTAAACCACCAGCTACCAGTCCAAAAGAGAAACATGTATAATATATATTTATTTCAAATTCTAATAGAACAATTAATAATCTCACATATTCACAAAGTTACACGTACAAGTTTTCAATTTTATCAAATACTAACACTAACATAAAAGTACTAACACAATCCTTCTAATCATTTTCAGAATATATATTTAATAATCATAATCAAATTAATTGCAAAGAATAAAAAAAAGTGTAGAAGCATATGGTGCAGCTAGCAAAAAAAATTGTAGAAAACCATGGTTGCAGTAGAAAAATAGGGTGTGTAACAGGAAAAATAGGCTTGGACGGCACCGCTTGCAACAGGGAAACGAACTGGCAGCTATGGCGCGACCATAGGCTTGGACGAGCGGTGACACAATAGGGGCTTAGTGGTTGCACGATTCCGCAGCGGTGGTGACGCGACAGACGACGGAAACTGCAGCTGGGATGCGCGGTTGGCGCGACGACCCCGTAGTGTCCGCGGTGGTTACAGACAGCGGCCGTATAGGCTGCGGCTAGGAGGTTGTGATGGTTCTCTTTCTCTCTTTCCCTCATACTCTGATTTCCTCTGTTTGGTTTCTGATTATTTTTATCCCTTGATTGGCTGGATAAGGAGACTATTGGGCCGAAGGGTATTCTAAGGGTGGGCAGCGGCATGGTGGTGGCTGAGGAAGGAGAGAGACAAACTGCTATGGTTCACGGGACTGGATATGGGATGCTGCAGGGTGTTGGACTTAGTCATACGAAATGCATGGAAATGCATATTCATTGTTGAGAGAAAATAGGAAAATCAATAAAACTAAAGAATGCTTAAAAATAGGAGGAAAGAAATGAGCGGAAGAAAAAACTTTTAGTTTACTTATAAATATGAGTTTTGTTTTCTTTATGACATATTCCAACAACAGAGAGAAAAAGAAAGAGAGAGTGAAAATAAATTAATATTTTATTTTCTGAGTGTATTTGGGTTGTGAGTAATGTTTGTAAACACTTTATATTTTCTCCTTTTATAAATATATTTGCATCATATTAAAAGAGCTTATTATTATTAGTATTATTATTCAGCAATTATATTATTTCTCACAAATCTCACGAGAAATTTTGCGTAATTTCTCAACAACTGGTATCAAAGCCGGTTGTTATTATTATAATAAACGGTTCAAAGGGAGTGAGATTTGAGTGGGAGCAATGGCTGCCAGATGAAGGAAACGTAAAGATGAGAAGTTTGATGGTGAGGACTTTGGCTTTTGGAAGATGCAGATAGAGGATTATTTGTATCAGAAAAAGTTGTTTTGTAACAACCTCTCTCAGGAAACAAACCAGAGGGCATGAAGGATGAAGACTGGGCTCTTCTTGATAGACAAGCCCTCGGAGTTATCCGGTTGACGTTATCCCGCAATGTTGCATTCAATATTGCAAAAGAAAAGACCACGGTGGTGGTCTTACGGCGACTCTTTCTAATATGTATGAAAAGTCGTCGGCCTCAAACAAAGTTCATTTGATGAGGCAGTATTATTTAATTTGCGGATGACAGAAGGCACATTAGTAGCGCAACATCTCAATGAACTTAATATAGTCACAACCCAATTGAGTTCAGTTGGAATCGAATTCGATGAAGAAGTACGAGCATTGATACTTTTTGTCTTCTCTACCAGAAAGTTGGAATGCTACTGTCACAGCTGTGAGAGTAGCTCATCGGGAAGCAATAAGTTGAAATTCAATGATGTTCGTGATCTGGTTCTTAGTGAAGCGATTCGACGGAGAGAGTCGGGTGAATCTTCAACCTCTTCAATTTTGCATACAGAGTCAAGAGGAAGAAATTTAACCAGAAGCAATGGACGTGGTAAATCCAAGGAAAGGAGGTCGAGGTCCAAGAATCATCGTAGTTTCCATAACTCAAAGACAATTGAGTGTTGGAATTGTGGAAAGACAGGGCACTACAAAAATCAGTGCAAGAGTGCACCGAAGAATCAAGAGGTGAAGGCAGAGGCAAATGTTGCTTCTACCTCAGGAGAAGATGATGCGTTGATATGTTCTTTAGAGAACAAGGAGGAGTCTTGGGTGTTGGACTCTGGAGCATCCTTTCATGCCACTTCAGAAAAAGAATTCTTCGAGAATTCTGTCCCTGGACATCTTGGTAAAGTTTATCTTGGTAATGAGCAATCTTGTGAGATTGTTGGCAAAGGTGTAGTGAAGATTAAGTTAAATGGCTCTGTATGGGAATTGAAAAATGTTAGACATATTCCTGACTTGACAAAGAACTTAATCTCAGTAGGTCAGTTGGCCGATGATGGTTACACAACAGTCTTTCATGGCGATCATTGGAAGATTTCAAAGGGTGCAGTGACAATTGCTCGTGGTAAAAAGAGTGGTACTCTTTACAAGACTGCAGAAAAGCATTTCATTTAATTGCAGTTGCAACAAATGAAAGTCCCAATCTATGGCACCAAAGGTTAGGCCATATGAGTGAGAAAGGGATGAAGATCATGCACTCAAAGGGTAAACTACCAAGTCTTCGATCAATAGAGATTGACATGTGTGAAGACTGTATACTTGGAAAGCAGAACGAGTTAGCTTTCAGACAAGTGGAAGAACCCCAAAGAAGGAGAGACTTGAGCTAGTTCACTCTGATGTTTGGGGTCCAACGACTGTTCCATCCATTGGTGGAAAACAATACTTCGTGACTTTTATTGATGATCACTCTAGGAAGGTATGGATATACTTTCTGAAACATAAGTCTGAAGTATTTGACGCTTTCAAGATTTGGAAAGCTATGGTAGAAAATGAGACAGGATTAAAGATCAAAATGCTTAGAACTGACAATGGTTGTGAATATGAAGACACCAAGTTCAAGAAGTTTTTGCTATGAGCACGGGATCAGAATGGAGAGGACCGTGCCGGGTACACCTCAACACAATGGTGTAGCTGAGCGTCTGAATCGAACGTTGACTAAAGAGCCAGAAGCTTGCGTTTGCAGTCAGGCTTGCCAAAGCAATTATGGGCAGAAGCAGTCAACACAGCAACTTACTTAATCAAACTGAGGTCCATCGGTACCATTGGAGCACAGAATACCAGAAGAGGTATAGAGTGGGAAAGAGGTAAAACTCTCACATCTTAGAGTTTTTGGTTTTGTGTAGCATATGTGCACATTAGTGATCAAGGGAGAAATAAACTTGATCCTAAATCGAAGAAGTGCACTTTCATCGGTTATGGTGATGATGAGTTTGGCTACCGCCTATGGGATAATGAAAACAAAAAGATGATTCGTAGTAGAGATGTGATCTTCAATGAAAGAGTGATGTATAAGGACAAAGACAACATGTACACTAGCAATTCAAAACAAAGTGAACCAGCGTATGCAGAAGTGGATGATGTCCCAGAAACTCCTTTAATTGATACACCTCAGCCAGAGGAATCAATTGAAAATAATAATGATCAACAACTTGACACACTGGAGTCTCTTACTCCAACTCCTGTTTTGAGAAGATCTTCTCGGCCTCATGTGCCCTAACAGGAAATACCTTAATTATATATTGTTAACTGATGAAAGGGAGCCTGAAAACTATGAGGAAGCATGTCAGACTACAGATGCTAGTAAGTGGGAGCTTGCCATGAAAGATGAGATGAAGTCTTTTAGTATCCAATCAGACATGGAAACTAGTAGAGTTACCTATTGGGAAAAAGGCACTTCACAACAAATGGGTGTATCGGGTGAAGGAGGATCATGATGACTCTAAGAGATACAAAGCCCGGCTAGTTGTCAAAGGATTCAGCAAAAGGAAGGTGTTGACTACACATAAATTTTTGCTCCTGTTGTGAAGCTCAATACTATCAGGTCAGTCTTAAGTATTGTTGCTAGTGAAGGGCTCTACCTTGAGCAATTAGACGTAAAGACTGCATTTCTTCATGGAGACATGGATGAGGAGATTTACATGCATCAACCTAAAGGTTTCTCAGAAGAAGGGAAAAAGAATATGGTGTGCAGACTAAAGAAAAGCTTGTATGGTTTGAAACAAGCTCCAAGACAATGGTACAAGAAGTTTGAAGGCTTTATGCACAAGGAAGGTTTCCAGAAGTGCAACGCTGATCACTGTTGTTTCTTCAAGAGATATAAGTCCAGTTATATCATTTTACTACTTTATGTTGATGATATGTTAGTAGATGGTTTAGATATGGACGAGATCAAGAGTTTGAAGAAACAATTGTTAAAAAGAATTTGACATGAAGGACTTGGGTCCGGCAAAAAGGATCCTTGGAATGCAAATCACTAGAGATAAGCAAAGAGGTATTTTTGCAGTTATCTCAGGTAGAGTACATCAACTGTATTTTGCAAAGATTCAACATGGGCGAAGCCAAATCAGTTAACACACCTTTGGCTAGTCATTTTCGCCTATCGAAAGAACAGTCCCCTCAAATGGAGGAGGAAAAAGAATTCATGGCTAATATTCCGTATGCTTCAGCCATCGGAAGTTTGATGTACGCGATGGTCTGTACAAGGCCAGACATTGGCTATGCAGTGGGAGTTGTTAGCAGGTTTATGTCGAATCCAGGTAAAGCTCATTGAGAAGCAGTTAAGTGGATTTTGAGGTATCTACGAGGCACTACAAAGAAGTGTTTGTACTTTAGTAAAGGAGAATTAAAAGTACAAGGCTACGTAGATGCAGACTTTGGAGGTGAAGTCGATCACCGAAGAAGTACCACCGGTTACATTTTCACTGTTGGTACTACAGCTGTTAGTTGGATGTCACATATACAAAAGATTGTTGCTTTATCCACTACAGAGGCTGAGTATGTAGCAGTAACTGAAGCCAGTAAAGAATTGATATGGCTTCAAGGATTGTTAACAGAGTTAGGATTCATTCAGGAGAAGAGTATTTTGCACAGTGATAGTCAGAGTGCTATACATTTGGCAAAAATTCAGCATTTCATTCTAGAACAAAACACATTGGTCTTCGTTATCACTTCATCAGATCTTTGCTTAAGGATGAGGTGCTAACATTGAGAAAGATTTTAGGAAGTAAGATCCCAGCAGACATGTTGACAAAGGTAGTAACCATTGACAAATTGAAGTTGTGCTCAACTTCAATTAGCCTGCTAGAATAACAGACGAGAAGGTTGCTGCATTGATCGAGATGTGAAGACAAATTGAAATTAGTCTTCAAGTGGGAGATTGTTGGACTTAGTCATACGAAATGCATGGAAATGCATATTCATTGTTGAGAGAAAATAGGAAAATCAATAAAACTAAAGAATGCTTAAAAATAGGAGAAAAGAAATGAGCGGAAGAAAAACTTTTAGTTTACTTATAAATATGAGTTTTGTTTTTCTTTATGACATATTCCAACAACGGAGAGAAAAAAAAAGAGAGAGTGAAAATAAATTAATATTTTATTTTCTGAGTGTATTTGGGTTGTGAGTAGTGTTTGTAAACACTTTATATTTTCTCCTTTTATAAATATATTTGCAGCATATTTAAAAGAACTTTATTATTATTAGTATTATTATTCCGCAATTATATTATTTCTTACAAATCTCATGAGAAATTCAACAGCAGGGAATTTCTTCATTTTTTGTTGTTGAACGGTGTTTGAAATGATGTTGGATTGTGAATTGTATATTATTGCAGGGATGTGTTGATGTGTAAAATCTAAAATTTCATTCACAAACATCGTTACACTAACAGTAGGGCCTTTAGAGAAAGATCGAGTATTACCTTTGCTTGCTTCCTGCTTGTTTAACCTGATTGAACTTTCTCTTTTTCTTTATTTTTTGTGTTCTGCCTGCTACCTTTGTCTCCTCTATATTCTCGAATTCTTTCTGAGGTTCACCTTTAATAATAAAAAAAACTTAAAGTTGGCCCAAATGGAAAACATTTTCGAATACCTCTATATTTTTTAATTTAATGCTTAAAAAATAGGGAAAAAAAACTTAATGAAGATTAAAACCCCAACTAAATAAAATAAATCGTTGGAAACTTGACCTTTGTACCGTGTTTCACAACCCACGGGAAATATTTGAAGGGAAATGAAATTTTTTTACTTTACCGGGGCTTTAGAACAACCCGTGTTAAATAACTGTTGATAATTTTTTTTTTATTGTAGTGGCTTATGCATTAATTGTTTGACTGCCCATGCATGTATATGTATATGATGTTAATGATTACACCAAATATCTCACTCTGTTAATCACCAATGTATACACCATTAACCCCATTTACAAATATATTCACCGTTTCTGGCCTATTTTGTTGCCCACAATTTTTTAATTTTTCAGTTTTTAAGGGGATTTCAGGGAAATCAATCAATCTCTAAATTAACAAACCAATATTTAGGCACTAGGAGTTTGGCTTTTGGATAATTTGAAAAAGTTTACTACCAAGCTGTTATACAATGTGTATATATATTGTTTTGTTGATAATGGAGCTCATGTTCTTCTTAACCTCAATTAATGGATCTGATTTTGCACACGTTATTTACAAAATGAAGTAATGATGTAAGTGCATTGGCGCTTTACTAGAACAATACAAAATATTTCGTTATAAATATTTTGAGAAAATAAAAAAATATTAAAAAATTATTTATAGATAAGTATATATATATATTTGGGAAAGCATTAAAAAATTTCCCCTGCTCCATTAATGCAGATATCAAGGGTGCAAATGTGTTTAAAATCAATTTACAAATTTAATCAATTTAAATTAGAACAAAAAGATTTATTTTGATCAGATAATCAATTTGATCTTGTAATTATGATCTTGCTAATTAATGTTCCTAAGAAACGTGCTCTTTGGGACTTATATATATAACTAAAAAATATAGAAAACAAACAAAATTATGTATATATTGTTCATTAGAAGGACTATATATATTACTTATTTGCTTATCATTTTTCAATAATATTTTATCAAAGTTGTTAATTCAGATTTTATTTGCCAAAATCTATTTACTTTGTTAAGAACATTACTTCAGGGAAATGGAGTCCCTAGGAATAATTGTTTCCCTTCCTTCTTTACACCTAACAAATTTTGGTTGATTTCAGATTGACTATAAACTTCACCATAATTTTCAGAAATATAGCTGAATGTGAAATTATTGATTTGATACTAAATTGCAACTAATGCAGTGTTTTTGAAGCTGAAAGGCCAGGGTGCAAATTCTCTGTGAAGCAGCGCATTGCCACATACTTCTACAAGGTGTGTCGTGTGTTCCGAAACTTCAAATGATAAATAACTATTTAACTATTTAATTGCATGACAAAATATAAGTCATATAAAAAATCCAAAGATATTATAATCTACTTTTTATGTTGATTCTTGCTGATTCAAATATCATGAAAAGGCTGCCCTTAAGGGAATTGACCGGAGTTATAAATCACTTGTTCAAATATCTTAATTCTACATGTGGTCTCTATTGATTCAGCTGATAAATTGATTGTCTTTTAATTTTAATTCATGTGCGATTTGAGTTTATAATGTCATGGAAAATTTTGGTATTTAGGCACATTTAATATTTTGCATGAGTTTATAATCTAGAGATAGAACGGTTTATAATCTAAATGGTACATGAGTATTGAGTAATGGTATACAACTTGTTTATAATCCAGTTTCTATCCAAAATTGTGATATGCACCTCATTAGAATTTATTTTTTTCACTTGCTGCATCAGATTCTGTTTATAATATATCCAATTCATAATCCATGTTTTTGCTATTCAAATTTAAAAACAAGCTGCTGGATATTCTTATACTTTTTTTTCTGTTTATTTGTCGTGTGGTTTACTATTCTTATACTACTTATAATCATTTCTGCATATGGGTTGAGTTGTTACATGGGTAAGGGTAATTCAACCCCTACAAATAATTTGGGATATTGCAGCCGGTGATGTTTATGTTAAGAGGCAATATTGGGAAGCCTAGTGGAAAAATCAATCACAGTAATTTCATGGATATCTGCAGTTACTCAGTTTTCTATCAGGTATGTTTTTTTCAACTATTGGATTTAAAAGCGGTATATTCTGTATTCTGTAACAGATTGCAACCTTTCTTAGTTTATTTCCTTTAATTGTTCAAGGTTGTTATTGTATGAATCTCAATCTAGTTTTTTTTCCTTTTTCAATTTGAGATGTTATTACAAAAGCCTGAATTTGAATATGCTGAATTTTCTGGATGATATATACTTTTTTATCAGATTCAGATCAAGATTTATTGTATCAGTTGAGTAAGTTTTTTTATTACAATCTATTTTTGATTTTATGCATGGTACGAGTTTTGCCCTCTTTCTAGGTAGGTATTGTCTTGTTTTGCTTTCCTTTGCTGCTGTTATTGAGAAAACTTTATCAAGTATGAACACATATATGATATGATTCTCTGTTGAGATAGTGTTGTTTGTAGATGTTGGTTTCATATGTGTATGCAAGTTGTAGTCTGCATGATAGTTTTTATACATGTGCTTTATTTTGTTAGATTATTAACTGATGCCAAGTTTAGTGATTACTGACGGTTAGACAACCTCAGGTAACTGCTCGCGCTTGCACAACCCCTGCTAATTATCCATGATTCCCCAATCCCTAGTTATTACCAGCAGTTGCAAACCCATGGTAATTACCCGAGGTTGTATAAACCCGGGTAAAGTTTGCATTCTCCAGCGTTTTCCCAGAACCGCGGGCAACAAGTTAGTGACGCCTACATTACCCGCGGTTTGGGCAACCCCTGGTAACCAACTTAGCAGGAGTTTAAACCGTCGGGAAGGCCAAAAACAACCCCCGATAAAACATTTTTTTTCTTGTAGTGATATATATATATATATATATAAGTGGAGAGTTGAGAGAGAGATAAGAGATCGCTGAAGAGATCAAGAATTATCATATCTTATTCTATTCGCATAAGAGGTATTTATAGAAATAAATGATAGTTAATAAAGGAAACTAAGTAACCTATAATTATACAATATATTTTCAAGATCATTTTTTCTATTAAAGTAAATAGGTATGTTATATCAAATGAAATTAAATTAAATCTGATGGACACCCACCTTATCTTAATTATTCATAAAAAATAGTGGATTATATTTTATTATTGAAATCTAATTTACATTATTATTTGACAATTAGATATAATTAAATTAATTAAAATTATAATATTAAAATAAATATTTATATTAAAAATAACTATTTAAATACAAAATTATATGGCAAGATTTTGAATCTTAATAATTTCAAATTTTAGGATTAGCATTTAAAATTTAAATAGGGAGAGAAAAAATTAGTAGTATTAAATATTGTGAAGGAAGTCTCACTCTCGCAAATAGTGTGTGGAATTCACCCTCCAACGAGAGAGAAGAGAGGGAATTCTAAAAATCATTGAGAGGGGGGAGTAGAGTGAGTGAAAACTTCACTTTTCAATGTGACCTCACAAAATTATAAATATAGAGAGTTGATTGATTAATCTTGAGTTGTGCGTGTGGTAATTAAGTAAACTCCTTAATCTTGGGATTATAATCCACTTTTGCTGTTGTAAACTATTGTTTTAGTACAAAAAGTTGCAATTTATTAATGGGTGATTCTAAAATACATGGTACATTATGGTTTTAGCTATGGAATTATAATAGCAAAATTATATGTATCTATGAAATTTCCATCACTAATTCCTAGTGTATCCTAAAATCACTTTTTTTTTAATTAGATCTTTTCCATAAGCTGGCAACATGATTGAAGACTACTAACAGTACAAAAAAAATTGTACTGAATAAGTGAGTTTAATTAAGAGGTCTAGAATATAGGATTACTAATTAACTACACTAAATTTCCCAATCAGACAAAGTTGAACACTGAACATTAGCAACGAATCAGTCCTACGATTATATGTGGGAAAACTTGACCTGATATAGTCTAAACTTACGTAGTACGATTAATATAATTTCATCACTTAATACAAATTGTCTGCAATTAATATCATGTGGATTGTGTATAAAATGGAGTGGAGCCTTTGGATAGACTAACTTAGAAACCCCAGCTACGTCCATATAAATAGGAACCTTTGGACAGTTTGTTTTAGAAACTTGTAATAATTGTTAAGAGTTTCTTATGTATATATTATATATCCGAATAAACCACCATTTTTATCCTCAAAATATATATCATTCTCTCTCCTACTTAGTCCTTAAAATAAACAAAAATAAAAGTTAGTTCTCAAACTTTTAAATATTCATCACATTAGTCCTTCAATAGGGACTAATGTGTCACGATAATGTGAAAGTTAAAGGACTAATGTAATGAATATTTGAAAGTTTGAGGACTACATATGTAATTAATTTAGTTTGGAGACTAATTAAAAAAGAGACGACTAATTCAAGGACAAATTTAAGGGTTTATTGTATATTTCCTCATATCTTTTAATAAATTTGCTTTGTTGATTAAAAAAAGAAAAAGAAACTTAGAAACCACTGCAGACCTCTTATCCGCCCAGTTATTCCAATGCAAGTAGGTCCCCGTTGGATTTACTTATTAGTGAATTATTTTGGACGTGTCAATTAAGGGTGAGTTTGGTTTACAGTTGAGTAGAATTGATTCTAAAAATGAATAGTTGAGATGGATGATGCAAGCTGTATGAAGTACATTGGACGGAAGTGATTTATTCTGGATGGTTCAAAATTTAAACTAAATAGACACTAAGTCATCACTAGTTGCTTAGCATTAGCAAGGGCCACCGCCCACCGCGATTAGGTAATCCCTTCAGTACTGCGTGGGTCCAAGAAATTGGAGAAAATGCTACCCTATAGTACTGCTCCTTTCACTTCCAAAGGTGGAATTATCATATGTTTTCCACACAAAAGAAAAAAAAATAATAATAGTAAAATAATATTCAACGTACAGTCTCCACGAGACTAAAATAAAGGAAATCCTGACGAATATTCTAACCACATTAATTAAGGAATTATGATTAGCAAGTTTTTATTGTATTCTGAATTTAAATATAAAAAAAACACTCATATATGGTGGATTACGAATAAGGAAAACTTAACTAATTTGGCTCTATCTAATGGTATCATTCCAATTACCCTTTGTTTAATTCAGATTTTATTTTTCAACCACTCTATTTAATGAACCATGTGTTAACAGAGATAGTATATCCACTTGAAACAAGTTTCAATAAAATTGAATACTACTCCCTCCATTTCATTTTGTTAGTTGTTTAAGGTTTCTACACACAAATTAAGAACAATAATAAATGACTTAAAAGACATAGTAATCTTACTAAATTACCCTTATTAATTTACTACACACTTTTTTCTCATTTTACCTAAATATATTAATGAGTAGTGTGGTACACAATTTTTTAAGTTTCTTTTTCCCATAAAAGTGGGAGGGTAAAAATGTAAAAACTAACATTAATACTCACATAGAAACTAGAGAACGACTCATATTATGAAAAAAATTTATTTTCCTAAAACGACTATCAAATTGAAATGGAGGGAGTATAAGGTAATTTAGGCAATGCAATTTTAAGATGTTATAAAAAAAATTAAATGAGTTTACCTCACTTTCTTAATAAGTGTGAATTTAGCTATTTTTATTTATATTTAAATCCGGAGAGAGTACATTGTAACATTAATTTAATACTATGAATATAATCAATGTCATGATTTCCAATGTAGACCTACTATATATGGATTCCTTAGCCGGTCTACTTAGGCACTCATTAGCAAGATCATGAAATAAAATACAACAAAAGGTTTTATCCTTACCGATTGCACCGCTTTAGTGCGTTACCCCTAAGAAATGTCCATGGGAAATGTATTAGTTTAACGGTAATGATTTTCCTACACCGAATTTGTGTACACTCACAAGTCACGATACACTAAGGCCAGGTTGGAATAAACAATATAAATATACAATACACTCTTATTTTTCCTTCTTTTTATTTTAATTTTTAATTTATTTTTATTTTTATCTTTTATGTCTGTGACTGATTTTTTTTTTACATTATTTATTTATTTTTTACTTTTATTATTATCTTCATTTTTATTTATCTATCTTATCACCTAAAAATATAAATTAAGAAATACAATAAATATATTGATTTATATTAAATTTATTAAGTTTTTCTTTAATATATCATCCATCTTTCTATTTTATCCATTTATATTTTCATTTATTATCTCTCTTATTAATCTTATTAAGAGTAAAAGTAAAAAAAATAATTAATATTATCTTGAACTTCTAAATGTAATATATAAATAGAAACAGAAAAATAATCTTCAGATGGAATAGATAAATAAAAAGGGAATTGAAATAATTGGTCTTTATGTTACCATTACTATATTATTGTTGTTTGTTGTTGTTGCTGCTTCTTAATACTAACATTGCTTTTTACTTATAACAACACACCTATTTATTTTAGAAATTAATTTAAAAACTTTATGAAAAAGTCCAACATTACTTCGTATTAACAACAACAATCCTATTTATTTTAGAAATTAACAACACTTCTAAAATTATGAAATTAGCAACACTCCTATCTATTCTTACTCTTGCTATTCATATTTTTTAATTAGAATTATGAAAATTATAATTATGTTATTAATTTTTATCTACTTGAATAAAATTATCTTTTTACATTTTGATTCACTGTATATTTATTAGAGTAAATTTAAAAGTTAAGCCAATTTTCCATATATAGGTTTAAAGCGATTTTTTATGAATCTCACGTATCCTTCACGGGATTAGGCAATCCTGCTCCTACCATCAACATATTTTTAAAACGATTTTTTCCATGGTTTTGAATTTATATCAAAATTGGATATCTGTGTAAAACTCCTTTATACTGACAATGTATATCAATTAAATCCTATAATTAATAGTAAAGAATATAAAACTTTTTTCCTTAATATTATAAAAACAATTTTGGTATAAATAACAGGTGTCTTTCATGGGATGTCTCGAGTTGGGAACATCTACATAATTATGTGACTAACTTTTTAACATTTCATCCACGGAAATAAAAAATCTTGCTTAAAGAAATCAAGCATATATCACTTAAATCAACTTATTATTATAAATCTTATATTTGTTGATTCGTTGATAAATACACTTGATACTCATTAGCATCACCATTTATATTATTGTGTGCAAATGTATATGACGTAAAATTATAAATATCTATCAAACGAACTTTTTAGTTTTCTATTTTTTAAATAAAATTATAAATAAACAGAATGTTTCTTTCAAAATATTGTTTAGGAAATTATGTAAATAATTTTATATTTTTTTTTTACAAAATTTTAAAATATATAATATGAAAAAAAGTTGATTTTCTTTATAACTAAAACTATAAATTTGAAAATGAAATATTTTTTAAAAATAAACGACTCACTATATTTTTTATTTTTTAACTAGTGATTTAAGGACACTTTAATAGTCTTCCCTTTGCTTTTTTATTAGGGAAATATGGAACTTTGTTGACAAGGGGAATTATAAACTGCGTTACTACTTTTAATTGACAAGGGGATCATGAAACTGTGTCATTACTTTCGTGAAGGGGAATATAAATTTTTCTTTATTTATGTTAACTAGGGTAAATTAACATGTGATATTATGAAGAAATTAAAAATATATATATAATAATAAAAAAACAATCTTGTTGTCATAATAAATTGAACAAAATCTTAGTACTTTTATGAAAGAAAAAAGTTATATTTGTATTATTGAATTTATGTTTCATATGTCTTATAATTAATAGTAAAATGCAATTTTGGTATAAATTACATATATCCTCCATATTTTGATGGGACTAGCTCTCTTAACGGAGATTTTTCCATTCACAAGACTAGAAAACCTTATAAGAAAAATCAAACATGTACTACTTGAACTAACCTCGTCGGTAATATAAATATTTTATTTGTTCATTATGCCAATTTGTGAAAATAAGAGCGTACATATATATGAGGGTCGTTCCTTCTTGCTAAACTCCCCCACTAGGAACATATTTAAAAAAAGGGTAGGACGCTTCTATCCTAGAAAACACCCTAGCTCACAGATTTATATTTAAGGGACCTAAACTCCCTCATTTTTTAATACCTATGAGGACACATGATAATAGGGCATTGTCAAATGTCCTCAAAACTAACATAGAAGCGTCATTATATGTCTTTTTTGACATAGTGGTTGATTCCATGATAAAAGGACTTGATACTCATTAACACCACCATTTATGTTCTTGTGTGCAGTTGTATATGATTTAAGCAAAATAATGTTTCAAATGTAAATTTTGGCCAACACTACTTATAATGGCGTTATCTCATATCCATATTTTAAATATAATTTTATGATAAATCAAACACGTACACAAGTAAATAATGAAATTATTACCCTACTCTCAAAAAGAAATTAAAAAAAAAACAAGAAAAACCCTCAAACCTTAAACGTCTTAAATATTACATGGGGATTGAAAATTGTATCATTGCCTTTATTCGGGGATTAGAAAATGACATTATTTTTTTTATATAAATCTTAACAAATATTCTAAGAATATTGGTCACAATCAACTCTCTATATTATAATTTTGAGACCTTACATGGAAGAGTGAAACATATCACTCACCCTACTCTTCCTATGATTTTTGACATTCTTTCCCTTTCTCTTATTGGATAGTACAATTCCACTCACACGTGTGAGAATGAGATTCTCTCTCAATTATTAATATCAATTCTCTCTATTTTTATTTGAATTTTTA
The DNA here is from genome assembly GCA_026901365.1 of Sesbania bispinosa. Classification (NCBI taxonomy): domain Eukaryota; kingdom Viridiplantae; phylum Streptophyta; class Magnoliopsida; order Fabales; family Fabaceae; genus Sesbania; species Sesbania bispinosa. The sequence goes on from QLOH01000431.1 coordinate 328,941, forward strand.
AATTCTAACAAATGTTAATCTTAAATTTTGAAAAGATTAATATTAAGGGTAAATTACACTCTCTTTTTATGAGAAAAGATTAAATTACATGTCTTTCCTTTTTTATTCTAAAACTTAGGCTCTATTCTCTTGAGAAATGAATATATGTTAATTACACTTTAATCCATTTGAATGTAAATAATTTTTTTATAGATATATTTTTTTTAATTTGTGTTAAGGGAGACTAGTGTAATTTAAATTTATCTTCGACGACGTTATATTAAATAAAGTTACACGCACAATATTTTATTAAAATTAATGTTTCTCTCGTTTTAATTTTTTTAACAATTATGATGCACTTTCCGATTCTAGCTAATACGTATAACAATAATGATAAACGTACATCAACGGTACGTACCATATTTTTACCACACAGATTTTTTTTTAGCCCCCTTTCCCCATTTTTTTCAGTAGCCTCTCTCCCAATTTTTTTAACCTTTTTATTTTTAAAAAAATAGTTTTTATTTTTTTTTTATTATTATTTTTATTTTTATTTATTTATCTCATTAAATAAAAATATTGATCAAGAAATACAATAAATGATCAGATAAAATTTGTGTTAATCATTCATGTTAACACGGGGTTAATTATGTGTCCCGAAACGGTGAACATATTAAAAAATGAGGTTAATGGTGTTTTCGTTTGTGATTAATAGAAAAGGATTTTTGGTTAATTGATTTTGTGTGGTTAATTGCAATCCATGTTAACACGAGGTTAATTATGTGACCAGAAACGGTGAACATATTTAAAAATGAGGTTAATGGTGTATCCATTTGTGGTTAACAGAATAAGATTTTTGGTTAATTGATTTTGTGAGGTTAATTGCAACTCATGTTAACACGATGTTAATTATATTGTGGTCTTCCTTCCAACCGCTGTTCCTTTTTTTCTACTTTTCACCTTTTCTTCTATTTTTTAAAATAGTTTTTATTTTTTTTAATTTATTAATATATTTATTATTATTTATTTATTTCATTAAATAAAAATGTTGACCAAGAAATACAATAAATGTGTGTTTTTTGATGGGTAATTGACATGAGTTTCTTATCATCATTATTCTATTTTGATGCTAATAACCAAATATACTATTTCATTCACCGTTTCTGTGCACACAATTAACCTCAAAATCAATTAACCAAATATCCCATTATGTTAACTGCCAATGTATACACCATTAACCTCATTTAAAAATATGTTAATCGTTTCTGGACACATAATTAACCTCGAGTTAACAGGAGTTGCAATTAACCTCATAAATTCAATTAACCAAAAATCTCACTCGGTTAACCACAAATGGATACACCATTAACCTCATTTTTAAATATATTCACCGTTTATGGACACATAATTAACCTCGTGTTAACGAGAGTTGCAATTAACCTCACGAAACCAATTAACCAAAAATCATATTCTGTTAACCACAGATGGATACACTATTAACCTCATTTTTAGGGTTAAATATGTTCACCATTTTTGGACACATAATTAACCTCGTGTTAACAGGAGTTGCAATTAACCTCACAAAATCAATTAACCAAAAATCACATTCTGTTAACCACAAATGGATACACTATTAACTCATTTTTAGGGTTAAATATGTTCACCGTTTCTGGACACATAATTAACCTCGTGTTAACAAGAGTTACAATTAACCTCACAAAATCAATATTAACCAAAAATCTTATTCTGTTAATCACAAATGGATACACCATTAACGTATTTTTAAATATGTTCACCGTTTAATTAACCTCGTGTTAACAAGGGTTACAATTAACCATACAAAATCAATTAACCAAAAATCTTTTTCTATTAACTACAAACAGAAATACCACTAACCTCATTTTTTAATATGTCCACCGTTTCGGGACACATAATTAACCTCGTGTTAACATGAATGATTACCACAAATTTTATATGATCATTTATTGTATTTCTTTATCTATATTTTTATTAAATGAGATAAATAAATAAAAATAAATATAATAATAAAATAAAAAATAAAAACCATTTTTTTAAAAAAAGAAAAAAGCTAAAAAAAAGGGGGAGGGGGGCTAAAATAACCTGTGCGGTAAAAAAATGGTACCTATGTACGTTTATCATTATTGTATATATAAATAACAAGAATGCTTATATATGTACATCAGCACAGTGCTCCCGCATTTGTACCGTAGGAGCATTGTTGCTTCTTTTTATTTTTTTTTGTTTCTTTTTCATTTTTTAAAATAGTTTTTTATTTTTTTAATTTATTAATATATTTTTTATTTATTTTTTATGTTAATAAATAATAATATAGATCAAGAAATACAATAAATGTGTATTTTTTAAAGAGTTGATATAAGTTTTTTATCGTCATTATTTTATTTTGATGTTATTAACCAAATGTACTACTTCATTCACCGTTTCTGTGCACACAAAATCAATTAACCAAATATCTCACTCTGTTAACCGCCTACGTATACACCATTAACCTTATATACAAATATGTTCACCGTTTCTGGCAACGTAATTAACCTCGTGTTAATAGGAGTTGCAATTAACCAAAAATCATATTCTGTTAACCACAAACGGAAACACTATTAATCTCATTTTTTAATATGTTTACCATTTCTGAACACTTAATTAACCTCGTGTTCACATATAACTAAAACTAATTATAATAATAAAATAAAAAATAAATAAAAATTTTTTAAACAAAAAAGGGGCTTAAAAGAAAAAAAGGGGAAAAGGGGGCCGCAAATAGTGCGGTAAGTTTGCGCGCCGCACTGTTTGCGGGACGCAAACAATTATGCAAACTAGTGCGTGAACCCGTGCGATGCACGAGAATATAACGGTACAAAAATAAAGAGTTTTAATTTTTTTAATAATTTAATATATTTGTTTCAATAAACAAATAGTATATTATAATAAATTAATCAATATTTATGTATTAACATATCTATTGGCAATAGACTTAATTTGAGAAAAAAAATATCCCGCATTATAAATAATTTAACTGTATTAGAACTATGTAATTGTTTATACGATATGGAATATTATAAACTAAACTCATAAAATAAGCAAATGAATAAATCAGAAATAAAGTTGTAAATACAATATTTTCTTGAAGCTCCCGAAAAAAATAGAAAAATAATATAAGTTGAAGATTCAAAAGAAAAGTCAATTGAATATTATTTTTTATTGAAAAGAGAAAATAAGGAAACATATATAGAATGTATAAGAAAACAAAATGATATATATAAAGGTATTATTAACTGAATCGCTAATTATTATTAAAGACATCACATATAAATTGTACGGAGTTGTATTTTCTACATAAAAATTACTCACAACATTATAACAAAAGATGAATAATTTACGTAGGATAACAATATAGATTTTAAAGTAGGTTCAAGTGTGATACCATTAGTGTTTCATTTAGCATAACTCCAGATTGTTGTTTAGTATTAATTGAAGTGTGGAGTTATAAATCTAAGACACATTATTGTATTAGATGCAAGCAATTTTATTGTGTTTGTGCTTTAATATCAAATGTTCGACTATTACGGTCACAACATATAAGGTGTTAAGAAGTGATGTTAAAGGAGTTGAAACAACACGTATAAAAAGCTATCAGCTAGAGATAATAAATTCCTAAAATTATATATCACAACTACACATATTTACATGCTAATTAATTATACTTTAAATAACCCACTACAATGTGACTTTTTTTTTTAATTTTTTACTAAAAAAGTAAAAAGATTTGCAATTCTCAACATTAACTAAGTTAATTTTTCTAAAGATTTGTACATTATAATTGTGTCTAAATAATTTGCCATTTTTTAATTTCTTTGTCATAATGTTTAATAATCATCATCATACTCTAATAATGTTATAACATTTTTTACATACATAATATACAGTTCTTTGTTTGAGTTTATTTATGTAAACTATTGGAATTGAGTTCTTTGACTTCTTTTTTATTTAAATATTTGAGTAGGATGATGAATATATGTAATCATAATTTACAAATAGAAATAAGGAAATAATATGGTGTGTAGAATTGTTTATATAATTATCAATACTTTTGCATAGAAAAATAATAAAAGTAACTATTTTTTCATCTACAGTTCACTTACTTCCCAATTCTATAAATGAAAAGGCACATTTGTTAAAGTCACATTGTTGTTTGAACACACAAAAATATCAAAAGTACTTTCAACTAAAAATAAATAGTGAAATGTAGATGAATTGAATTCAACCGATGAATTTTTAAATATATTATTAAGTTTAAAAAAATCTATTTTAAAAAATGTTATTATATGGAGGTATATCTTCATCAAATTGATAAATCAAATTTGCATAAGAAAGTTATAAAAAACATACACATATTAATCCCTTATTTCGATGAAAAATAGAAGATACATATCAATTGACTTATAATATAGATAAATTATAACGGTAAGATATACATAAAAAATTAAAATAAAATAAAAGATACAAAGCATATTTTAAATATATCATTTTTATCTCAAATATATAAAAAATGCGATTTTTGTTTATAAACTACAATTAAATAGTATTGAAATATATATTTTTTATCTCATATATATTAAAATTTTATATAATATTCTCATTATTAATGTGTATGAATAAAGAAATATTTATAAATATTTTTTTAAACCTTTTTTTATGTTTAATTAACATATATCATCAAAGATTTAAGATAAAAAATTATAATAAAAATTTTATTCGATGATGTATTTTTCTAATATAATCGTTTCTTTTGTATAAATCTTAATCAATAAAAGTTTTATTTATTAAGGAAAAAGTATAATAAAAATATCTTTAATTAAAGTATATAGATCAAAATAAATTAAATAAAAATTTTCAAAAGAAATCAACTATATATATATATATATATATATACATATATATATTAGAAATAAAGTTACTTGTAATATATAATTTTTTGTAACATTATTTTATGTAAATAAGTTATATAGTATTATATTTTTTTCTTGAAAACTTAATAAAAATAGTTATGAAACTAATTTTTATTATTAATGAAATAATTTTTTATTAATTTATTTTATTATATTTATTTATATTTTTACTCCAACAATATAGATATAAATAAATTTTTATCTAAATGTCTTAATTGTATTAAAATAAATATATTAATATATTTAAATATTTTAAATAAAATATATCTTGTCTTTCTAAACTTTTAAAAATATATTAATTTATTTAATATTTTAATTTATTAATTACATAAAAGAAGAAGTGTAAAAGAAGAATCGATAATGTGAAAGTATAAATTGTTAGCAAATAAAAAAATGTGTAAAAGCACTCAAAGGAATAATAAAAGATGAAATCCCACTCAAATTGGAATAGTTACTATAATAATGAATATGAAAAGCCCCAACATTAAGGGATGCAAAATTCTATGGAAGTGATATAATCATCTCAACAAAGGAAGTAGAAAAAGCGTCTTTGAAAAAATTAAAGGCTTAATTACACTTTTAGCCCCCAAGTTTAGTGTTGGGACGATTTTGGTCTCTCAATTTTTAATTGCTCGAATTTAGTCCTTCTATTTTTTTAATTGTGACAAATGTAGTCTCATCGTTAAGTGATCATCCAATTGCTAACATAAACTGTAACACCCTTATTCCGTGACGGGTATTACTCGACTAACCCAATTAAGATTTGTTAATTAATCTTTTAAGGAAGTGAGGAAAAATTGGTGATATTTTTTTTTAAGCACCATCTTTGATTAGTAAATCATAATTGGAATAAAACAAGAAGAAACATATTAGTACTGGAATTATCATTTCGTTACTATTCAAAATTACAACGGAAATAACGTACATCTAAGTTGGGGTTTTAGTATATTACATTACAAAAAGAAAGTGGACTTTCTATCCGCCTACGACCTGTCTTTACTGTATACTGCTACTTATATATATCCCTAAACACTACGACCTGACTCATCAAGATCCGGTTCAACCTGAACGCCATGTCTATCTTCAGAACAAAGTGCATCCCTCCAGAGTCCATGCCCTTTTAGGTGCCAAAAGAGTGATAGACAACGAAAAAGAAAGACAAGGGGGTGAGAACGCTTTACATGAATTTACTTAAAGCGGGATATAATGACTAAAGTAAACAAATACGGGAATTCACGCAATTCATACGACAATAAACCCAATCATTCACATAGAGGGTCACAACATCATAAAATTACATGATATGCTCATGCAATGCAAGCAACCATGTCATTTACCGAGGATTTCAAACGACTACCATGTACCATGCAATGCATGAGGGCCCGGGAAAATCACCACCACAGTGCACACAACAACTGCACGACCTATATGGACAACGTATCAGGAGTTAGAGTCTGTACTAGCCCGGTACTAAGAGCCTTGCTCATATATTTTCTTTTGGCCAAATTTTCTTTTGTAAACCTTCCAGACAATCTCAACTGACCCCGAAACCTTGAGAGCGACAGGCATAGTCAAGTTTGATCCCCATGAACTCACTCGACAGTAGGGAGCTAGCCTACGTCCCCTGATGTTCAGTCTGGAACTCAACTATCCTCAGGGTGGCGTCCCTTTCAGGACCCGCTGGAGTTCTTTGCAAAACCCAGTGCACCAATCCCAAACAGTTTCACACTGTACCAAAGTGTCACTGCCATATTAGGTCGTAAGGTTCCCAACCTTAGATATCATCAATGCTTTATGATGCTTGTCATACATTCAGTGCTTCTCAGCATACACAGTCCTTACCGGCAAAGCCCATTGAATCTTTCCACGTAACCACTCCCCGCGGCACGATACCGATTCAATGTCTTTCCTTCACAAGGAAAACCAAACAATGCTTTCTCAGTACATACAGTCCTAACTGGCAAAGCCCATTGAATCCTTCCACGTAACCACTCCCCGCGGCACGGCACCGATTCAATGTCTTTCCTTCACAAGGAGAACCAAACCCCATATTGGGCCAACCCACACTCTCTCACTAGGCTCCTCAAGTCTTATGCGAGAAGGGTGTGTTTGTCACAAGCTTTTAGAGTAAGTTATATTCATTTGTCTTTTAAGACTAATGATCACTTTCACATAAGTCCTATAGCTTACTAAGGCTTATGGTTGTGTCTTATGAATAGTGCTACACATCTTATGTGTATGATTAGGGTTAAGTTTAATCCTTAATCATGGCTAATCTTCCTTAATTAGGCTACAATTAATGTTAATCTTCCCTAATTAAGTCTCAATCTTTCTTTAAGATCCCAATTAGCTCTTAATTATTCCTTAATCTCTTTCCTAATCATGGATTAGACTTTTAATTAAACTTAATTAAGGTTAATCATATTTAATTAGTCCCTAATCATCATTAAGTCTTAATCATATTATTAACACCTCGTTAATGATTAATAATTAAGATTAATCCATGATCTTAGATGATTAGGACTTGATTAGGTTAAGCCTTGATTAGGATTAAGATTAGGGTTAACCTTAATTAATTCTTCCTTGATCTATTAACTTAAGTGAATTGGATTAGTGGGCTTACTAAACTTAAATTTGAGTCTTGATCTTTATGGGTAGGATTAGAGTTGAAGCCCAACACTAATCCAAGCCCAATGTCCATTCATTATTTTTGTTTGGTCTTAAGGTGAGTTTTATGAATTTTTTTTGAAGGCATTGGGCCTAAACTAGAGGTCCAATGATTAGGTAACTCATAAGGGTCCATTTTATTAAGTTTCTACCAAGTAACATGAGTTTTATGGTGACTTTAACATAGGTTTATTTTTTACCCGAATTAGATTTATCATTTTACAATGGAAGTTGTCATCTTTTACCTTTACTTGTTACTTTAAGTTTTTAAACCTTTTTAACCTATTGGGCTACTAAGGCCCATAAACAAACAACACCAATTCCATAAACTTTTCAAGATCAAACATATTCATCTTCAAGAACACCATCAAGAACACCATGAATTTCGTCAAAATTCAATAAATTCTCAAAAATTATAAAACTCAAGTATGATATTCTACAATCACTCTAAACCAATAATTTCATGTTATTTCATCCAAACATACCAATATTCATAGAAAAGTTCATATTTTTACACATAGCCAAAAGTTCCATTTTCATGATCACATCAAGCAAATAATTTTCTAACTTCAAATCACAACTTGCATGCATCTAAAATCATCATACTAACACATTTCAATCATCAAACAAATTTCAAAACATGCATGCACACTCAAGGGAGCTTGGACGAACCCTATTTCAAGAAAAATAGGTTCCAACATCAAAATGATAGCTTGCATGCACTTAGAATCAAAACATCAACACATTTCAACCATCAAATAATTTTTAGCGACATGCAACCACATCCAAGCAAGCTTGGCCTAACCATTTCTCAAGGGAAATAGGTTCCAACATTCATTTTCAAGGTAAGAAAAAGGAAAAGGGAAAAAGGGTCAAGGGTCACCCTTTACTCTAGCCACCAATCCTACTAGAGTTCAAGGTTCTCCCCCCTACCTAATGGAACCAAGCTTTCAACAATGGAGAATGATCTTTGAGAAACTCCACCAACTCCAAAGATTTTTCCCTCTTTAAGTTCCTCTTGATCTCCCAAGCAACTTTTCTAAAGGATGAAGGCTAAGATTTTTGAGTTAAAGGTTCAAAGATTGAACCTTTAACAAAGTGAAAAGGAAGAAGATGGGGAGGAGAGGAAGAAGAAATCTTGGCTGTCTTGGAGAAAAATGAAGAGAGAAAAGTGGTTTTGCATGTAATGTGAGAAAGAATTGGCCAAGTGTAAGGTGGTGCATGACAAAGTAAGGCTTTTACTCACTTCTTGACTTTAGGAGGTGTGTAAAACAAGCTAAGGTGTGACTCTCCCACATGCTCACGGTTTTGGGTGGGTTTAAGTGAGAGATTTTGCTAAAATGTTGTAGAATTTTCTGATTCAAATCAAGGACATTTTGGTCATTTTCCAAAAAGTGTAGGGGTAAAAAGGTCATTTCGCACCAAAATTCCCAAAAATTCTAGAAAAATTCCTATAATTGTCCTGACCTATTTTAAGCCTAAAAATGTGATTAGAACTCAGTTCTCACTTAAACTCTCTTATTGCCCAATTTTCCTAGTTCACACACACAAACAGTCAAATTTCAACAAGAGCAAGTAGATAGAAAAATTGTGGTGTTACACACAAAAATTCTGTAAAGTTATGAATAAAATTTTTAATCCACTTTTAAGGTCCAAAGTATATTTTCCATATTATTCCACGAATTTTCATATATTGGTTAGGGTTACACTGCTAACCAGGGGCATTTTGGTCTTTTTGCCCAAAAGTGCCAGAAAAATATATTCTAAATTAATTTCTAAAATGAATTATTAATTATAATAAGACCATTTTGACTAAAATATAGGTCCCCTTAAGTTTTAGATATTTTTCATAATTAAATTTATATTTTCTTTAACTGTACAATTACTAAGGGTATTTAGGTCATTTTCCCAAACTCCTCTTTAGGAAAAATTATTTAAAATTGTGGTTGGATAGTTCCAAAAATCTAAATTTGATTGTTTATCAATAGTTCCTAAATACCTCATAATTTTTATTTCTAAACTTTCTCTATCTTATATATATACTGGTAGGGGAAATTGTAGGTGTCACATAAACGGATGACATGGCTAATGTGTCTAACCTGAATTAATGAAATTATTATGTGGCCTAGTTTTTAAAATTATTTAAAAGAGAAGTTGAACTAATATTGATATTTTCCCTGACATCTTTTATTTCGGGTATCCCTCTTTTCCTTTTGAAGGTTAGGATTGTGGTCCCAATTGCTTATTAGAAAATATCTCAATATACTCACATTTTCTGATTAAATACTAATATCGCACTGAAAATCAATATTCATAAAAAACAAAAGATATAAAAATGGCAGCATAATGAAAAAAATGATTGAAAAGCAACATAATAGAACAAACATAGGATTATCTAAATGTCTCAATTGTATTAAAGTAAATATATTAATATATTTAAATATTTCAAATAAAATATATCTTGTCTTTCTATTTTTTTAAAAATATATTAATTCATTTAATATTTTTATTTATCAATTACATAAAAGAAAAAATGCAAAAGAAGAAACGAAAATGTGAAGGTATAAATTGTTAGCAAATGAAAAAAATGTGTAAAAGCACTCAAAGGAATAATAAAAGATGAAACCCCGCTCAAATTAGAATAGTTCTATAATAAAACTCTACTCAAAGTGCAAAATTCTATGGAAGTGATATAATCATTTCAACAATGGAAATTGAAAAGATGTCTTTAGAAAACAATCACCATTATTAAAAAGTACATTAATATGATTTATGTCAATATCTATTTAATAAAGGTTAAAAAAATTCTAAAATAAAATATTTTAAGCAAAATAACAATTTTACCCTTAATTTAGGAGGGAAAAATTATAGTTAAAGTTACCTAAAAACTACCTTACTTTTATATATATAAAGATAAAGATAAAGATAGCCAGCTAGCTAACAAAGAATGAATGAATTAATAATTATTATTATAATAAATGCAGAGCACATGCAGCACATTTCATTGGATAATTGTTCTCGTCCTGCAGCACAGTAACACCGCAAAAAATCCCACACCCTTTTTTCTTTTCGCACCTTTTTTAATTTTTTTTAAAAACTGTTTTTTACCTTTTTCTTTTATTTAAAAAAATAATTTCTATATTTTTATTTTAATATTATATTTATTTTTATTTATTTATCTCATTAAATAAAAATATAGATCAAGAAAATACAATTAAATGATCATATAAAAATTATGTTAATTAACATGGGATTAATTATGTGTCCTGAAACGGTGAATATATTAAAAAATGAGGTTAATAGTGTTTCCGTTTGTGGTTAACAGAGTAGGATTTTTTGTTAATTGCAACTCCTGTTTCCCATGTATGTATTTTGACTATTTTCATATCACAAGTATAATAAGATATATAAAAATATGTTAAACTTGTTTTCCTCACAAAGAACATTTTGTCATTTAACTCAACTTTAATTCCATATAATTAACAATGGAATTTCCATTCCTAAAGCTATCAAACTATAAACTGGGAGTGGCCACTTTCCATTTCATTCTCATTCCACGGGATCAATAAATCCAGTAATCCAATGCATTATATTTCTTCTCATGTAATAGTCAATGTTTGGCAACAGTTATTTACAGGAGGAATAAAAATATAAGATAAGGTGAATAGATAGTATAAGTAAAGGAAGCTTGAAGAAAAATATAAGTGATTAAAAATATTACCACTCTTCCTAAGGAAGACATTTGCAAGCCCCTGGTATGCATGAAATCAGTCAATGTCCTTCCATCAACAGGTGAGAATTCAAGGGAGCCAAAATCTGCCACCTAAGAATTTGAGTCACAATAACTAAACACATTCTAAAATAACTTGGTTTAAAAACATGTTAAACATTAAGAAACTAACCAACTTTGGGAGTGCAGTATCGACATAATATTTATGTGCCATTTCCATCAATTCATCATGTGACTGCAAAGATGGAGAACCAAAAAAGTTTCTTATCAAAGAATATCCTTAAAATAAAGTACAAACATTGGGTCATTGAGCACATTATGACTAGTTAGAATTTAGAAAATTGATATATTCTTTTGAAGAATCACATCATAGGCAAAATGAGGAAACATGTTAAACAAAATTCTGTGAAGGATCAATCATGTCAGAAAGCAAAGATGAACCTTCAGATGAAGACCAGTTTTAGATTCTTTAAGGCGTGTGTATGCAGCATCAGGAAGCATATTTCTCCACATAGCTTCCTTTTCTTCACCTTGTCTCTCTAATTCCTTTCGAGAGGCATCTGGCTTGTTTATGTCAATGCCATTACATGAGGAGGTATCCTTCCCTTGTTCAACTTTGGAGTTCTTGATGTCAATCTTTTTCTTCAATTCCTTTAGTAATCCACCTTGCTTCCCAAGACTTTTTACAGAAGGTTCAAGTTTTGCTTCTTCTGCTTTTTTTGGCTCAGTTTTCCCCTACACCAACAAACATCTAAATGAACTCTGACCCAGATAGAGAAAAGAAAGCAACCCCTGCTTCTCCTGCAATTGCCTTAGCCAACAATGTCTTTCCCATCCTTGGTGGCCCCACCAAAAGAACTCCTTTGGGAATTTTTGCTCCAACAGCAGAAAACTTCTCTGGGGTCTTCAAGAACTCAACAATCTCTTGGAAATCTTGCTTGGCTCCATTAACTCCTGCTACATCCTCAAATGTCACTCCTGTATTTGGTTCCATCTCAAATTTTGCATTGCTCTTGAAGTAAAGATAATGAAATCAAATAATGTAAAGAAAGTTACTCAACATAACTAACTAGTTAATAGCTACATGGAAGTGTCATATACTAAAATTCATACCTTCCTAGTCCAAAGGGCAAGTTGGGGCCACCAGCAGGATTCCTTGTTGATGTCCTCAAGAGTAAAGTACCAAGCAATATAATATATGAATTTCGATCTGTTTCTAGCTAGCTATGTTTATATATCCACTCCAAATTAAAGCTTGGCTTGTGGTGCCCTTTTTATCCACAGGTTATAGCTAGCACAAGTGAAGGATTGATCTTACACCAGCCGGTTCAAGTTAGTGCCTGCAGGGTATGCATAAATATATTCTTTTACGCAGACTTTGACTTAGAATATTTAACAACGACCTTGATCCTCCATAGATGATACAGACATAATCGATCTATCTATAACTTGCTTCTCAACATATATATATATATATATATATATATATATATGGTTCCTGGTTCTGAATTGAAAGAGCTAATTCGCAACTGCAACAAATTAAAGGCTCTTACCAGAACATATTCAATCGATTAGAAAGTCAACAAGGGCTGAATGGGTCCAATGTTTCTCAGCCTGGGAAATCAATACATTCATTCTCTACTCTATTATGCACAAAACTATGTCTGATAATTGCTAGAAACAGAACAAATTTTCTAGTAGGTATCCTTATCAAGTTTCCTCATGAAACTCTCACCATGCACTGAAAGCATACAAATCCTCATTAATCCAATAAAGAACCAAGGGAATCAGTTGAACTGGACATGACATTTAACTGATAAAACAAAGATGTGGGTTTTCTGAATAAAACATGTATGGAGATGAAAGCCAAATGAATTATATATATACAGAGAATACTCAATTAAGTTTTCCAAAGAAGAAAAAAGATGTGATGTGGTCTTCTGACCTTGAGGGTACCCTTGCAGTGGTGACATCTGAAGCAAGATTTGTGAACTACTTGAACCTAAATATAATACTCAATTCTCAGTTTAAAATTTGTTCTTTATAATATAAACAAGTTCTTAGAACTACTTGAACCTATGACCTCTAGTCTTAGCCAAATCTTTGGCTGCCCCAGCCAGCCACTCAATTACACCAATTACACTCAATTAAACCAGTTACAGTTTAGAGCTTATCCAAACTCTTGGGGATTTCTCCCTCTCCATGTTGTTTTTCTAAATGTGGGCCACCGCGACCATCCTTCTCCTAAATTCACTGAAATTGAGTTACTCTGTAATGGAACGGATTGGACATTGCAACGTTTCTTCCATCTTTTAGGTAGAAGTTGCTTTGAGTCCTTGCAGATATACCTAACTATATTAATATTCCTAGTGTGGGATTATATCCAGACATCTCACGGACAATCCAATAAGAGAAATCATGCTTGGTTTTTTCATTTTCTCCACTGAACAGATTACAGTGCCCCATAGACATGCTCAAAATTGGAAAACATTTTATTTGTCAAAGAATTACGGAACTAGAAATGTGAAAAATAAATACTATTCATCAATGCCGCATAGACATGCTCAAAATTGGCAAATTAACACGCCATTTCACCTTGGCAAGCATCATAGACATGCTCATATAGGAGATTCAACATTTTAAAACTTGATACTAATCAGAAAATCAAAAATAGAAAAAACAAATTCACAAAAACATAGATCTACAAAACTGCAAAATCTAAAACTCACATTGCAAGCGAGAAATCGAAGAAACTCCTAAATAGAAGACGCTGCTACCGGCGAGATGTGGTGGAGCCTTGGGAAGCGATGGGAATGATAGGAGGCGGAGCTATCGAAGATGGCAAGACGAAAGCAATCGAACAGAGCGTGTGGAGCTTAGGGAGCGAGACAATGATGAAAGGAAGCTTTGGAGCGAGATCTATGATGAAAGGAAGCTTTGGGAGCGAAATCTGTAAGTATGCGATGGAACTTTGGGTTTGCGGGGCACTGCACAGGAAAAGACTATAACCGGGAGAGAAATTTTTTTCTTGCCTATATTTTTTTAATTTAATTCTTTTAAAATAGGAAAAATAATTAAAAGCGGTTAAAACCCCAACTAAATAAAAGAAACCGTGGGGAATTTCATTCATTTACTATTATTAACAACCCACGCCAAACGCACGCGGGCAAACGCAAAATACTTATTTTATCAGGGGTTGAAACAACCCCCGTTAAATAACCGCCGTTAAAATTGCTTTTTCTTGTAGTGTATATATAATTATAGGTTACTTAGTTTCCTTTATTAACTATCATTTATTTCTATAAATACCTCTTATGCGAATAGAATAAGACATGATAATTCTTGATCTCTTCAGCGATCTCTTATCTCTCTCTCAACTCTCCACTTTTATATATATATATATATATATATATATATATATATATATATTTTGTAGCATTATTTTCATAACACTATTATAATTTAAAATTGAATAATTATCCAAAATTATTTTTTTTAATTTTAAAGACATTAATTTATTATAAATTTAATTTTAATTATACAAAATATACCTTTATTTTCGTATTCTGCGGGTTAATATACTAGTTTTAATGTATTTTTATATATGACAAAATGCTATCGGTATTTATAATGAATTCAAAGGTTTTATAATTAATTTCTTAGAGCTAAATCTTGACAAATTAATAAAATATCGATTTATTTTTAAAACTATATTTTTTTTTCAAGTTGAAAAGGTCAAACTGGATAAAGAATGCATGTGAAATAAAAGTGTTATTTAGTTGAAGAACGTACTATTAAGGAGCTAGAGAAGAATTTGCTCTATATTGACTAGTGATATATAGCTGAGAAATGTGTCCTAAAAGGATTGCTTTATTCAATAGAGACAATTTTAAAATGCTGTATAAGAAATTAAATGACAATAATATAATATTGATTTAATTTAATTTAATCCAAAACCTAAAATTATATATTTATGTATCCTTCCATTCATTTCATCTTAATTTTTTTTTTCTTTCGCTAATATTCTTTCTCCAGTCGGAACTTTGTTCACTCGTGCATGAATTAATTCATGATTCAGTGGCGTGAAAATTAGAGAAGCCATGCAATGCAGGCCAACGTAAAACTACTCGATATCTATTGACAGTGTCTACAAAAATCAACACTTGTAGGCCGCCTACCATGCATGTAGAAAGGGAAGCGGCAGCCATTTTTGTTTTTCTTTTTTGGTCATAAGCAATTTTTGTTACTATTGTACTATTAGACTCAACTAAAGTAGAACAAGCAAACAATTCCAGATTCCAGTTAAGTGGGACACATTGCGGCTGTTGCCTTCATGATCAGCTTCTTATTTATAATATATACACTACAAAAAAAAGTGATTTTACTGGCACATTTTTAGTGGCGGTCAATATAAAAATGCTAGTAAGTGATATGTTTCTGGCGGTAACCTAGATTGCCACAACTCAATTTTTTATCTTGGCAGTTTTAATTGTTTATTGGCAATTTTGGGCCGCCATAATGTGTTTTAGCAATTTTTATAAAATTATTATCTCTCTTTCCCATTCATTTTTAGCAGTAACGCTTTAGTGCCCCAAACCCTACCTGTCCACCAAATCCTTAGCTCCAGCGTCACCTTTGTTACCACCACCGCATTGGCCTCGTCCCTCGGCAGCGAATCGCATGATTTATACCACATTCTTGATTCTGGCTCATAGTGTTTCTCTTATACGTGAATTTGATCTCCTCGCCATTCATCTCCTTCCCGTCGCCATAGCCTCCTCCCGCTTTAGTATGGTATCGCTCCAATCATCGCCATCGCCATTCTCCAGCGAAAACTGCGGAGGTTCATTGTCGAGGTCTTCATCAAGCAAAGTCATCAATGACATCTCCGCGATAACTCCTTTTCTCCTGATTTTGCCGAATTTAGTTTTCGTAATTTTTTTGTTCTACTTTTTCATAATTAAATTCTCTACGGAATTTCATTGCTCTTGTTTATTGATGAAATTTTAACCTATTTTAAACTTACATGCTTTTCTTAGAAAATTGGAGATGTTTTCGATTTCCATTGCTGGTTCTTGTGTTTGTAATTTCTACCAGGGGATACAGAATGTTCAAAGCAGCAGAATGTTCTGACTCTGGGAATGAATACACCCTAAACTCAGTGAGGGAGGCTTTGGTTAGGAAAGAAGATACCATCGTTTTTGGTCTCATTGAGAGAGCCAAGTTCCCTATCAATTCTCACACCTATGATGAAAAATATGCTGAAATCAAGGATTTTTGTGGCTCATTGGTCGACTTTGTTGTTAAAAGCATAGAGGTCGTTCAAGCTAAGGTTACTAATCACTATTTCCTTATCTCTTCTTAGCTTGTCTTTGTCTATTTTCTTATTTGAGTTGTCAAGTTATTTCATTATAATTGTGTTGTGCTTGCCCTGCCACATCAATCACCTGACAGTGACTGTACATATGTGCCTTGTTTTTAAAGAGTTTGGCAGATTGTTAGATGTACAAATGGATGTGAAAAGATGTTGTTAAATATGTTAGTTGATAATTTCTAATTTCTCTAGCAATCTAGCATCATAGGCTTAGGAGTTAAGACACATGATGAATGCAATTTCAATTTAGAATACTATCAGAATCCTACAAAGCATAACTAGTAGCATGCTAGCTAGCTGTGGTGTGGCCTATCATTCCAAATAAATCAGTATATAGCAAAGAAAATACCCCACTTTTCACGTTAACAAACTCATGCTTAAGCACTACAATCACTAAACTGGAATCCTCTACAATTCACCTAGTGAATGTACTCCTCCCAGCACATAAGCCTTTTAAGGACTTGTTTCTAGAAGTTTTAATTAAAATGAGAAATAAGTCATGCATGAAATTACTTTAGCTCCTAACGGTAGAATCTATGTCCTTTTAAGGACTCGTTTCTAGAAATGGAGATTATGACTAATATTCTGAATTTCAGGTGCTAACATATATGGTTAGGTACACTTTATGTGTAGCACAAAACTGCTTTATTTCAGTTGGAAAATTTCAAGAATATTTTGACAGAAGAACAGAGGAAAGCAATCTACTAAGCTTGACCAAAGCCACTATTACACATGTTCAAGTGGCTGGAATAGGGGATCGTGTTTGTGAGATCTCTGCAGTCTCATGAGACTTGGTGAAGGAATTTTTGTATGTATCCGTTTCCTCTGTAAAGGTTAAATTATTTCTTGGTTAATCTACTAAGGCTTCCATGCTAATGGGCCAAATATTTTCCACAGGTTGGATCTTTTTCCAGAGGATTATAGAAGATCAGCCACTACCATGGGATATTAGAAACATACAACTGTGAATTTATTGAATTATACTATGAGGTAAGTTTTCATTGAATTTTCTTTGTAGTTTGAGTTTGAGTTTGAGTTTTCATTGGATTTCTCTGTTGGCCTTATCTTATTATACCTTCCCCTTTGCCTTTTGTTATATCAGCAAAGCTAATTTGTCTTTGTCTTTTTGAAAAAAGACATTTGGCAGGTTCTTAATGCTATTGAATTCGCCTATTGGATTATAGATTGGAGAGCCTTATAATTACTTTTAAGTGTAAGTCCTTTTTTTTCTTACATTAACTTGCTAATTGTTTAGCACCCTGTAGAGAATGGCAGTTTGATATAGTGAACAGGGTTAGAGCTTACACAATTGGGAGAAGCAAAAATGCACATCATGAGATATCAGATATGGAAGGTGTTCAGTTAAGTAGAATGCCCTCCTTAGACATGGACATCATTTGGGATGAACTATTAATATCTGATTCACGACCAATTTAATGCTTTTTAATTTGAAAGCATACATATAGCCCTTGTTTGGTTTATAATTATATTTCATATTTGGACCATAACTTTGTTAAGCTCATTAGTTAATTCTAGACCACACCTCACAAATATACTGAACAATCGGGTTTTTAATGATATATTGATACTCTTATTATAAATAAAAAAACTAACTGTTAAGTTACTCAAGTGTATATTTCTATCAGATTTTTTTTTTGCAGGCTTGTTAAAGAGTTTCGTAAAAAAGTCTAAGTTTCATAAAGAAACCAAAGAAATGTTGAATGAGAAAAAGCAGTCAATGGTGAGATGTTTAACTTTGGATACTACGTGATATACTTTCCTCTGTTGACACCTAAATTTTGCTACTTCTTTGACAAGCATTTACCATTTTTGTTGCAGATCAAAGAGTTTCATATGTTGCTTTGAAAAAATAGTAAGTATATGTTTATTAATAATTTATTTGGATAATCTATTCCAATTATAATACAAGCTTTGTACAAAGAGTAACTATTATGATTCTGTAGTGATTAATTTTTCCCTCATTCTCCCAAGGCTTTAAGAGTAAGTATTCTAATTATGTAGAGATTAATTTTTCATAATAATTATTACTTGTAGTGGATTAAATGCATTATTTCTGATCTCTGATGCTTATCAATTGTTGTGACAAGAGTATGACCTTAGTAACAATATTGTTCTACACAAAGCTAAAAAATAAGACAAATAATGTTATAATTGAGCCTTTATCTGGGGCATTGATGCAACATACATGAGTGTCATGGTATGTGGTCTTTCAGTAGCAGTAATGATTATTAAAGTTCATTTGATATGGATCCTTTGCTTTTCTATATTTAAATTTTTCCTTCTCATTTATCATGAAAACATGAGGATTAATGTAATGTTATTGCTGTGTGACAGACCCCATTCATGTTATTAACTCAATCCTTTGTGCAATGATCTGTTTGAGGTAGCAGTGCTAAAGCTGAAGACCTTTCATTGGAAGGAAGGTAAATTGTTCATAGAGAAGAGTGGAAAATTGTATGCAACATGTGGATGCTCCTAGTTATGAAGAAGTTGTTTCTCAAATCCTTTCACACAGTGAAAGGTATGATTTTTATAATTTGGAGATTATTTCTCTCTGTTTTCTGAATCTCTATCTATTGCTCTCTCTCTCTCTCACTCACTCTAAATTACCTAAATAAGATAAGTACTGAGGTGTATCTAAATATAGACTTATCAAGACATTAAATGCTTGTATATTTTATTAAATAATTTATTATTGGTGTATATATATCAAGACATTGTTCGTTCTTGATTTGGTTATGTTGTGTAGGGATGATTAGAAGATTTTAATCTTCAAAGATTCCAAATGAGGTTTCCTTGCAGGGGTACAAATGATGTACTTATACTACTTTTTATTAGAAATTTCTGATAGTGGTCGGTGGTGGCCTAGTTGGTTTAACTTAAAATACATTTTGCATCATGTCTAAATGCCATTATCAACTATAATTATGATAATTACTTTACATTATCTAATAATTTACGTGGTAAGTTAGCAAATGTTCAGCTCGATTAGTTTTTTTTTATCAAATATAGGCATTGCATTTGTTTTTTAAAAAAGTGTATTAACTGTTACTTACTTTAGTTTGTGCCTTAATTTATACAATAATAAAACTTTGTAAATTTATATGTAATTATATCCCTATATATATATAACTAACACAAAATTACAAATTTGGTACAAGTTTGTTTTGGGGCATTTTTTTAGTGTTCTGTTTTGTCCAGTTGTGGATATCTTTGCATAAACATGTTTGAAACTAAATTAGTCTTTGTCATGGTTTCTTTGGTTCTTGTAAGATTTTTAGTTGCATCTCTAGCATATTAAATATAACTTTTTATAAAAAATAAAGTATAGTTAATATAATATAATTTAGATAGAAAAATCTAAATTTGATATATCTGGATAATTGGAAATTGCTAGCTCATTCTATAAATTTAGTTAATTAGCCACTAAATTTCCTATTGAAATAGGAAATTCCAAAGTAAAGTTTTAGCTATGAATTAGCTTCGGAACTTGCCATAGCTAATTTAGAAGTTTCTTATATCTTTGCCTTGGGTTTAGTGGCGGCTTTTAATTGCCAATAGTTGACCTGTCAATTTGTGGCATTTCTACCAGCGGTTATAGGAAAACCGCCAGAAAGCATGTTGTGCACATGAAATGCTGGCGAGGTGCATAACTGCTGGAAAACGCACTTGCAGGAGTCCCAAACCGCCACAAATTGACTAATTTAGCCGCCAGTAAATATAGATTTTTTTGTAGTGATATTTAATCAATTTCCAGTTTTTATTCAAAGAGCTATAGAATCATTTTTTTAAAAAAAATATAATATTCGTGGAAATTTATATGATTTAATTTTTGAAGTACGTACTACGACATTTTTTTTGGTACAGTAAATATTTTTTCAATAGAAATTAAATTATCACTATATATTATAGATTTTATTTTTTGAACAGCCAAGAGAAATTAATTATGTAGGGGTTATCAATCCACTTGCTCCATTCTTATTTTTTATTGTCGCGGAGGGTACCGCGGTCTTAGTAGATTGATGAGAAAGGCAAAGGGAAAAGGCTAGCTTGTTTTCAGGTTTATCTATTGGGGGATAATAGAGTGATTTCATCTTATTTATAATTTGTAGATGATACTCTTCTGATAATTAGGGAGGCATCTCATTCTAATGTGTGGGCTGTATATGAAGACTAGATATTAGGGTGCTTCGAGCTGCAGGTGTTTGCGCTCAAAGTAATTTTTTTCAAGACTATATGCATGCTTTTCATTTTTTAAAACTTAATAGTGAATTTAAAGAACAACATGAGTGAATGATCCATGTGCATCAAGTTCCATGTAAGAACTTATTCTTGTTTGCTATTGATAAGCAACAACAACCTTTACATTTTCATTAATAACTTGAGCTAGACATATATATTAGATTAGGATGTTTGTTTTTTGCGTTAGAAAGTTAAAACATATATAACTTTGAATCCACATAGTTTCAAGTACAATTTCCTCACCAAATTAAATCAATTCTGCTTTTAATTCAATCTTTTTTGTATAATTTGTTAACTGATACGATTGTGGCAACATTTATAGTTTTGTGTATAACTTATAATATACTTGTTGGAAGCTAATACACTAAGCTTTAACATGGTTTAAGTTTAATTTTAGATTTATTTTCCTTGTAAATTAGACCCAATTTCATTTTGATATCAAAACTTTTTTTTGCATAACTCTCATTTTGTCACAGTTTAGGCTATCTGTACTCATTCATCAATTCATTCATTCATAACTTAGAGCTAAACATCTTAGATTTGAGTGTGATTTTTTTGTTAGAACCCTAAAAGATGTATCTTAAAAAAAACAAATTTTATCTCATTTTCATTTAGTACTAGTTTTTGTTTAAAGCTAGTTTTCATTCTATATGCATCTCCAGGTGGATTGCAATTGTATATTAACTACGATTTTTCTATCATGTGCAACAGTGCACAAGATAATAAATCAAATGTGGAAAGGTTTTATTGGAAATTGCTACTATCATAACATTCAATGCATTGGTAATGTGAAATGTTACATTTGTTAGAGTCCCAACATTGTCCAGAGATAAGGCCAAATAAAAGTATATAAGTCTTGGACAGTTCTCACCCTATAAGCTAGCTTTTTGTGTTGAGTTAGACCTAGGTCCGAAATCTAATATGGTATTAGAGCCTATCATAGATGATCCATTGTTATTGGGCCGCCACCCGTATAGATGTCCACGCACCAGATGTCCAGCCCTGGGTGTGAGGGGGTGTTTTAGAGTCTCGCATTGCCTAGAGATAAGGCCAAATAAAAGTATATACGCCTTGGACAGTCCTCACCCTATAAGCTAGCTTTTAGGGTTGAGTTAGGCCTAGGTCCGAAATCTAATACTCCATCTGGTCCTATTTATAAGAACATTTTTTAAGGTGGGTCTTGGTCCTTTTTATAAGAACTTTTTCAGATTGTGTCATGCATTAATTATTCTTTCACAAAAATACTCCATTAGTGGAGGTAGGTGAATAATTAATTAATTAGTAGAGAGAGTATGACACAATTGAGTAGTTAAATAGAAAGAGAAAGATAATGGTTTTCAATAAATTCAAGGGTAGTTTAGGAAATATGATACATATTGATGACATATTTATTGTAATAAACTAAATTAACCAACTTCCTTAATCCGTGTGAAGTAGTTAAAAGGTTCTTATAAATAGGACCGGAAGGAGTAACATTTTCCTATAAAATCTTTCTACGTATCTCCAGGTGCAATGGAGAAATCAAAGGCACGTAATTCTAAAAGTTTTTTGGATTTGTTGATTTTTGAAAGAAAGAGATTTTTTAGAAAAAAAAAAGATTTTTTTACTTTGAAGAAAAGAAGGTTAAGGGAATTTTAACTTTAAAAAGAGATTTATTTAAAGGAGTTCACATTGCACAAGCTTAGGATAGCATTGCTATACAAAAAATTCTTACGATACCCACAACACTTGAAGGGCAATGAAGTGCACAATCAATGTTATGGATTACTGCATGATCTTGGGATTGATATTTTATTGATTGTAATTTAAAAGAAAAAAATATTTTTTTATCTTTTTTAGAGGATTAATTTTGAAAATACTTTAAACATACGCGTAAACAAAAAACTGATTGATTAGAAAATATTAAAAAAAAGTTGTTAGAAATTTCATTGTTTTAATTTTGGGAAAGAGAATTAAAAAAATATTTTAACTTTGATTTTTTTAGAAGGAATTTAAAATTTTATTGGCTTTTAAATGAAGTAAAATTTGTTGAGAAAAAAAAATTCAAATGTGGCTGAAAATAAAGGTTGGGCCTTAAGTTGCATCATTGTCCCAACAACTTTCTAAAATAAAAAAGAATGAGGAATCAGGAACAGTTTTTTTGTAAAAAAAATGTGAATGGGCCAGCGAACTTGGTGGCTCAAATCACACAATTAGCACCAGCTGAAATTAAAAATAAAAGAGTATTGCAAAGGTAAAATTAAAAAAAGGGCTCCAGAACGTTCTCACACTCATCTCTGCTAGGGTTTATAAAATTGGAAAAAAGGGGAAGAAGCGGGTGGAGGTCGCTCGCGGCCTTGCATAGAGTTAAGGAGCAGGCGCCCCTGTTGATGGCGCCACAGCAGCGCACCGTGGGCCGCACGGAGGCGCGCACGATGGCGCGGTGGGCTGCAGCGGCGGAGTAGCAAAGGTCTGGCTGTTGGGAGGGGGCGCGCGATGACGCACTTGACTGGAAACAGCATTCTGTAGTTCGCGGGCGAGATGGTGGGCTGCACACGGCTGCGGAGGGATGACAAACTGTGGGACTGCGCGCGCTCTTTGGCCGCGGCTGGAGGTGGGATGGTGCGGAGGAGATTTCGCGGCCTGCACGCGGTGAAGGTTGGTGGAGACGGCCGTGAGCGACGGTATGGCGGTGGGGGCGCGCGGTGGGCGCGGCCGCGGAAGGGGGTAACATTGGATGTGGTCCAAGCCGCAACTCGCGGCGGTGGGAGGAACGATAGTGGATGGGTGCTTGGCCTCGTTTTGCGGCTGCAGTGGCGCTACACACAACGTCGCGACCGGTGGGAGGTTGAGAACGGTGATGAGCCGCGACGGTGAGCTGTGCTGAGAATGAACTCAGATTGATTTGGAATTTTAGCACTGGTGTAGTATATATTACTTTTTTATTGTATTTTATCACTGCCCACACACATATAATGAACTCGGATTGCACATAGCAAATATACAAGCAGAAAACGTAACAATATGATTCAAAGCAAGCAAAAAATGATAACGAATCAGGCTATCCTTCTTTGCTTTACAAATCATGTCTCTCTCTGTTAGTCCTGTTGTTCAACTTCTTCCCTTGTTCCACTCAAATCCCTGCTGAGAATGGATGATTCTCACAGGGAGTGTTTTTGTGGCTGTCAAATAATTTTCACCTTTGTGTCCATACGTAACCTTTTTTTCTTGCTCTCCCATTCTATTTATACCTAATGTAGAAATGGTGACATTTCAGTTTGATCATAGTTCCCATTCTTCTGCCCATACTTCTTTCTCCACTTACTCTAAGATAGTAATTTTGGATGCACGAACACGCCTCCTATCCTTTCAATAATTCACAGCCATGAATTTTTCATTTTTTAAAGCTTGGTGAAAAGAATAAAATCGACTGCCTTCTTTCAATTTGAGCCAGAATCATCCATCAGCATCTGTATTTTTTTCTTTTGTATTGTTTTTTTTCTTAAATTGAGCAACAATTATCTAAACCAAATGGGCTTAACTTGCAAGTATGCCCAACAGAATAAAATGCAAGGAAAAAGAAATGAAAAGGAAAGGAAAGGAAAAAGAAAGAAAGGAAAATAAAATGATTATAATAACGGTCTAGCCCAATAAAGATGAGAGGAAAGAAAAAAGGAAAAAAAGAAAAGAAAGAAAGAAGAGAGGAGGAAAATCAATGAGTTAACTTAACCATTTGAATTTCATTTTTATATATAACAAAATAATGAAAAAAATGGGTCAGAATGGAGCAAAACAATAAATCATAACGGACAAAATTGGATGCTTACAATAGTATGTGCCTATTTTCCATACACTGCATAAGCATAGTTATATTCACTGATGTTGAGTCTCAAGAAATTTTTTAAGAATTTCTTAAGAGAACTAATTCATCTTCCATGTTTTAATGACTACAAATTTAATTCTTAACACAATGAAAAAATGCCTATGCTACTAACAGTTTATTATGATTTCAGTAAAGTTTGACTCTTAAAGGTATAAAGCTTTCTAAAGTGGCAAACTGTCTGAAGAAGTGAAGCCATTTGAAGAGTCAAGCTTTCTGAAGAATGAGTTATCTGAAGTCATCAGATTGTCTGAAGACTGAAGCTATCTGAAAGTGAAGCCCTTTGAAGATATCTGACGTAAACATCAGTTTGACTGAAGACCCTTTCTGCTCCTTCTCCAACATGTTTACAAAATGATATTTTGAGCCTTGCAGACATAAGCTTTTCAGCTTGTTTGAATTTCATGCACAAATGAGGAAAGTTCACAAGCGCAGATTTTGCAGAGGTCAGCGTAGTACTTCAACCTTGTACTGTGTCAGAGAACATTTCACAACGAACTTAATAGCATTAAATGCTATCTCACAACGGATGTTTTCAAATGGACTTCAACCAATGCTTATAAATAGAGCTTTTCACAAGACGAAGAACAACAACGAATGTCCATTATTCAGAAGCTCTTACGCTACCAAAATTTTCTGACGAAAATTAAACTCTAATAAATTTCATTTGGTTTGTACACAACTTTCATATCCTGAGTTCTACTAAGTTATCTTGTACAAACTTGTATTTTAAGCTAGAACTGGATTGTAGTTCCTAAGCTTAAACCTTTTCTTTTTATACACTGGGTTTGTGTTAGAGCCTGAAGAGGCTTGACTATAAAAGAATACTTGGGTTTGAGCCTGGAGAGGCTTGTCTGTAAAAAAATACTTGGGTTTAGAGCCTGAAGAGGTTTGACTGTAAAAAGAATACTTGTAATCTGTTGAGATTAGTGGAGAAATCCAGCTGCTAGTTGGCACTGGGACTTGACGTAACTCACTAAGGGTGTGAGTGAACCGGGATAAATTTCTGGCTGAGTATTTCTATCCCTTACCTTATTCAATTCAGTTTTAAACTAATAAAAAGGTAATTGAATCTGTATTTATAAAAATCGAGCTTAAAAATACATTTCAGAAAATTCATTTTTTACACTGTCTGAAAATACTTCAGACAGAAGACAAACTTCGGATAACATCCTGGTTGTCTGAAATTTTTCAGAAAGTTCAGTTTCCAGAAAACGTCAGTTTTTATAAAAACACTATTCAACCCCCCTTCTAGTGTTTTCTTGTGTTTCTACAACTAAGACATTTGTCTCACCACATGTTTCGTGGTTATATTTTAGATGCACAGGTACATCCCGTCCAGGACAATGAGTTTGAAGACTGGCAGGAGCTTAGTTCTTTTGATGTATTGACTTATGTATTTAGCGGATTACTCAATGATTAGAATTATATTTGGTTATATTTTTTGGGATATGACTGTACGTGTGCAGCCTTCGGGCCATTCTATTTTGTTTAGGGCGCATGTATGGGGGTATCCCAACGATTGTATACAGATTAGGTTAATTTGAGCCCTTGGGGCATTATGTATTCAGTTCTTATTCCATATATTGTTCAAGTTTTCGTTGGATGCTTAAACGTTATATGACTTGTATTATGATATTTAAAATGGCGCAAAATAATTACAGAAAATTGGGAATTTGGCTTCCAACGAGCTTAATTCTCAGATTTAGAAATTTGGACGTTACACTATCCCTCCCTCTCCTCTCTCCCATTCCCCTCTCTCCCCTCCTTCTCTCCCCGTTCCCCTCTCTCTCCACTCCCTCTCTTTCTGCCCTCTCTCATCTCTTCTCTCCCTCTCATCTCTCCACTTCACTTCCATCTCCTCTCTCCACTCATTCTCTTTCCACCCTCTCTCCTCTTTTTATGATAATGTTGATATTATTTAATAATTTTATTTATTTTTATTAAATTTAATTTTTTTTATAAATAAATATTTTTTATTCATGTATGCTTATTGAAAAGTTAAAAGTTAAAAATTTAAATTAAATTAAATTATATAATAAGGGTAATTTTATCATATCAATATTTTTTATATTTTATCCTATTGTCATTTGTCCACTTCAAACGTATGATAAGATAAAATAATGTTATCAACCTCTTATCCCGGTGTGCATCAAACATAGGATATGATAAGAGCTTATCATGCTTATCCTATCATGTTTTTATCCAACTCGTCTATTTTATCCTATTCTATCATATCATGTCCACCAAACAGGCCCTTAATATTATAGATCATAATTGTTATTTTTTATTTATCCCCGGTATAGTTTTTTTGGAGAGTAGTGAATTTTATTACAAGACAGTCTTATTTTTTTCCAATTGTTCTACAAATTTATTTAATGTAGCTAATAAACAATAAATAAAAATAAAAAATGGGTGTAATTATTGTGAATTATTGATTAACTATTATACATAATTATATTAATATAATCACAACGTTTAAATTAAAATTTTTATAAATTTTATTCAATTTTTTTCCACAAAGAACGACCCCGTGCATTACACAAGCTAACACACACACTATTTGACTTTTATGTTCTTTAAATTTATGATTTAAAGAATTATCTATTTGGTTCTCTTACATTATACTTTTTGGTAAGGTAGACATAACATTTTCTTCAGTTTAAGTTATTAATTTATTTATTTTAGATATATTTATGCAATAAAGTGAGATTTACAAGTACGTAGGACAATCTTATATTTACTAACTTTTTTGTGAATTTATATAACATAATTAATAAATAATAAATGAAAAATAATAATTATGTAATTATATTTTTTTTGTTACAAGGAATAAAAACTAAAAAACAGAGAACAACAACAAAACTAACAAGAACTAAACATTATATCCTGCCTGATCTAGGCTTGCCCGAACAGTAGCAGGAGATTGATGCCAAATGTGCATTGAAATCCCCTGAAAAACACCAATCTTAGCAAGATTATCAGCTGGATAATTGGCCTTTCTCTATTAATATGGGTTAAAGAGACCAACCAATCTTGTTGGAGAAGCCTTCTTATTTGAAGCACAACTTCTACATGAGGATGGACATTATAATCTGAACCTCCTAACACCACACTCACAACTTCAAAGGCATCACACTCACAAACCATATTTCTATACCCATTGTTCCTAGAAATCTGGAGACCATTTTTGAGTGCCAACAACTCAGCAAGTGTTGCATTCCCATTGCCTTCATAAGATGTGAAACCAATTAGCCAATCCCCACGATAGTTCCTTAAGAGACCGCTTCCACCCATAAGTCCTCTACATGATCAACTTCCATCCACATTCAACTTAACCTCACCAGGATTTGGATTAATCCAATGTAGGAGGATAATAACATCATCATGCAATTTCTCACCCAAACAGTCTGCATGAAAATGAAAAATCCAGCCAATCACTTAGCCAAGCAGGCAGATTATTTGATCCATAGTCACCGGGTTCGCAATTCGTTTCGGTGCGTGGTATGGATACGGGTACGCGGTTCGCTATTAAATAAGAATTTTATAGTATTTTTATCAAAGCACGAGTACCAATTTTAGAGTACCACGAATTGGTACGCGCGTACCAATTCGTGGTTCGCTGGTGTTATGAGAGAATTATGTGACTATGATTTGATAAAAAACATATGAGTTCCTCCACTTCCATATCCACCAAGAGGCAACCGCAAAGAGAGCAGCATGCTTACCTCTAATCATATTCTCAATCCAAGATCGAGCATCAGGATCATGGAACGCAAGATCCCCATTAAGTCCAATACCCTTCCAGACTTCTCTAGCTTGGCTACAATCTCTTAGACAATGGATAACTTCCTCCTCATGAGCACAACAGCGGGGACACAAGGCAGAAATAGCAAGGTGCCTTCTATAGCGCAACTGATTAGTTGGCAAATCCATTCTCATACAGAGCCAGAGAAACAACTTAACCTTCTCTTGGATTTATAGTTTCCAAAGCACCTTCCACATAGTACCAACATTCTCAACAACCTGAGATCTCATAAACCAAGAATACGCTGACTGAGCACTATACGATCCACTACCATCCCTCAACCAGCACCAATTGTCTTGAGTGTTCGACACAATATTTGACCCAGTGTCCCTGATATTTCCTAAAATATCCGCAGGCAAAGGAGAAATAATATTATCAAGCTGCCAACTGTTTTGAGAAATAACATCCTTCAAAGACAACATCAAATTCGTGGGATGAATGAAGTCTAAATAGTTAGCTAAAGGACCAACTCCTAACCAATCATCAAACCAAAGCGAGGTAGTTCCTTCCCCAATTCAAAAATGAAAACCATCCTTAATGATCTCCATTGCGTTGACAATGCTACTCCAAACACAAGAATCCCCGGGACTTGTAGATGCTGTGAACATCGAATGGCCCTGGAGATACTTATGTTTTAGAACCTGCACCCAGAAACAATCAGCATCAGATATTAGCTTCCAAGCAAGCTTTCCAAGGAGAGCCACATTCGACTTTTCTGCCATTCGGACACCCAAGCCACCAGAAGATTTAGGCAAAGTAATATTCTCCCAATTAACTAAATGCCAAGCTCTTGTTTGATCCCCCTTTGATGACCAAAGGAAATGCCTAGTAATTTTATCAATTTCAGAACACACATTTGCCGGGAATTTCTGAATTTGCATGGCACAGACAGGTATCGAGGATAACACAGAATTAGCCAAACACAACCTGCCAGCCCTATTCAAGAGGGACCTCTTCCAAGTATTCAGCTTGTTGCGAATTTTATCAAGGACATGATTAAAGTGCTGCTTAGAGACCCGACCTCTAATCAATGGGAAGCCCATGTAAGTCCCCAAATCATGGACAATACGAATTGATGTCAATGAAGCTAGCTGATTTTTAAACACAGAAGTGACTCCTGAGGAACACATACCTTTGGATTTTTCAAAATTTATACTCATGCCAGACGAGCTACAGAAGGTTTGAAGAGTCTCTTCCACAACCTGCAGTTGTCTTTGATTGGCTTTACAGAACAGAAGAACATCGTCAGCAAACAACAAATAGGATATAGAAGGGCCACCATGAGAAATTTGGATCGGCTGCCACAAATTCGTATTTACCTTATGCTGAATAAGGAGAGAAAGCTTCTCCATGCAAAGCACAAAAAGGTAAGGCGACATAGGGTCACCTTGTCTTAGACCTCTAGAGGGGGAAAAACCTTGAAGTTTGGACCCATTCCAAAGAATTGCCAAACTGGTTGATTTAACACAATGCATAATAAGACAAGTGATGACCCTTGGAAAACCAAAATCAAGGAGAGTACCTTCTAAAAATACCCAACCAACACTATCATATGCCTTCTGTAAATAAATTTTAAAAGCAATAGTGCCTCTTTTAGATATAGATTTGTGCATGTAATGAATCACCTCCTGAGCAACAATAGCATTATCAGTGGTACCTCTTCCAGGTAAGAAGCTACTTTGTAAAGGGCTACCAAGATTATTTAAGAATGGTTGTAATCTATTAACCAGAACTTTAGTAATAATCTTGTACAGGACATGACTGATCGAGCGAAACTCCTTGAGTCTAATTGGGATATATACCTTAGGGATTAAGACAATAAGAGTTTCAGCCAAGGAAGGATCAAAATAACCATAAGAAAAAGCATCTCTGACCATTTTCCAAATATCCATCCCCACAACATCCCAATACCTTTAGAAGAAAATAGGCTGAAACCCATCCGGGCCCGGAGCTTTATAGGACTTCATACTCATCAAAGCTTTCTTGACCTCTATGAAAGAGACAGGAGCTACTAACGCATCCACCCTATCATTGCTCAAGGTAGGATGATTGGGAAGCTCCAAATGAAGAGACCTATCCTGACACTGCTGCCGAAAAAGATTCTGAAAGTATGAGTTAGCCTCCTCCTTTAAGGTATCCTCATTCTCATACCAGGTACCATCATTTAGAAAAAAAACATGGACTTTGTTCCTTTTCCTTCTGATGATAGTCTGGAGATGAAAAAATTTATTGTTATGGTCTCCAAGCTTTACCCAGTGTTCTCTAGACTTTTGGTACCAAAAAACTTCCTCATGATGGAGAATTTCATTGTATTGTCTCTGAAGTTTATTCTTCAAGTGAATCATATTTGATGAATTGTTCCAAACTAATTCACGCTGGACCCCCTTAATCTCCCTTCAATTCTTCTTTTTTTTTCTGAAAGATATTACCGAAGACCTCCTTATTGAAAATAAGAGAATCATGTTGTACCTGGGCCACTTTCCTGGCAATAGAAGTAGAATCTTCACTCCAAGCTTCCTTCACCACCTTGAGATAGTCTTTATGATGGGCCCAGGCATCTTGGAAACAAAAAGGGCGCTCCCAATGGAGAAGAATGGGAGAATGGTTAGAATGAAACTCTACACAGGATCTCCAAGAAAGCTTCAAGGAACGTTGTACGCCCATCCTGGTCAATAAGGGCCCTGTCTAATCATTTAGACATTTTGATAAGACCATTTTCTTTTCTAATCCAGGTCAATTTGTTGCCAATAACACCAAGATCAAGTAAACCACAATCATCCACCATATTCCCTAATTTCATAACACGGTTGACACAAAAATCACCTCCCCAAACTTCCAAAGCATACAAGACCTCATTAAGACTTTGTTTGTTTTAATTGAAATAGGGAAGAGAGAGTGGGGGAAGAGAGAGTTGTGGGAGAGTTTTTCATACCAACCGCGTTTGGTATGTAATTGAAGAGGGAGACAGAGTGGAGTCAAGGGTGGGACCCAGATAGTGTTAATTCTCCTCTTACATGTGGAGAAATAGGGGGTGAGTGTGGGGTTACATGTTGAAAAGTCTAATATGCCCCTGACTATAATACTTATGAGTTATTCTATTTTCCCCTTTCTTGTTCACACAAGTGCCCTAAATCGATTTGGAGCACTGTCTAAATCGATTAAAATTGTGTTCAACAGGTGCAGGTGATTCTGTTTGCAATACAATCGATTACTTGCCATTCAAAATCGATTTTAAATGTATTTGATACATTCTGTCACTTTAAATAATCGATTCCCCCACTATGTATATCGATTATAATTGGGGTTAGTAGGTGCTGCACTTTCTGTTTTGATTCTCAATCGATTAACACCACTTTATAATCGATTATTTTATACATTCATACCAACGTAACTGTACAATGTAGAATCGATTAAGGCAACATGCAAATCGATTATTATGTGCAATAACTATTGAATATATGTTTTTTTTAATTCCAAGGGTAATTCTGTACTTTAAACTTCTTACACATCTCTCCCCCTCTCATTTCTCCACAACCAAACAACTACCATAATTAATTTCTCTCTTATCTCTCTCCTATTTCTCTCAAACCAAACAACCTCTATTTCTACCTTATTTCTCTACTATTTCTCTCTTTCTTATCTCTCTCTTCCCTATTTCTCTCTTCCCTAACTCTTTCCTCAAACCAAACAAAGGGTAAAATCGCCAAGCAGGAGCCAAGGCCCAGTTATATTGTGACGGAGGTGAATTAGATGAGTCCACAGAGTCTCCCTGATAGAAGGTATTGGACTAGCATAGATAAAGGTGCAAGACCAGCTACAATTATTACCTCTCAACTTAACATTGATTGCTTGAGAAAATGTGTCAACAATATCAACATTAAAATTCAAGGATTGATGCTTCTAAAGCCAAATACCACCAGCATGGCCAACAACTTAATAAAGCAAAAAAGGCAGGCTTGTGAATTTTCACCAGCTCCTTTGCATATCTTCTACTGTTGGGGTTGATGGCCCCACGTACATTCCAAGAGATTATTTTACAATATGCAAAAATCATTAATAACAAACTTTCAAAAAGAGGAACAATTCAAAACAAATGAGCTTTATCCCATATCCACATCTGTGGTGACGCCCGTTGCTGATCCTCAGCCTGCTCCTTGTCTAATTGGCCGCTCTGGGAGAGACGCTCACTAGACTCACTTTCACGCTGCTTAATTGAGCCCCCACTGGACTCTTTATTTGAGAGTATGTGGGTATGGGGACTTATATATAGGGGGACCGCATAATCCAAAAAGCGAAATTGGTTGGGCCCCACAACTTCAATATTCATTGTTGTTTGAATATTAGAGTCACGCACCTTCTGTCCCTGAAGCTCGAAACTTGGAGTTAAAGGCACTTATTTATGCTCTCCACTTGAATTGGATCCACCTTGTGACTCCCGACCCATATTGGATATAGATTCACCAATGGGCTTACTACTAACAATTGGGGCCTCCTTAGGAATGAATTTCTCCACAAACTGGGCGCGAGCTTTTTCAGCATTTTCTATCAATTTCAAAATAGGCACAGTGGGCTGGGTCACACGTGGTCGCTTCTTTCAGCATTTTAATTATGTATTATGCAATTTATAATTAATCATGTTTAACTAAGTATAATACATGGTCTTCGTTTTTAATCTTGTTAACCAAATTTGATTTAAAAATTAAACTAGCAATATTTTAATATTATAAATCAAATTGGATGAAAATAATAAAATATATAAGTGTGGGGTAGATTGTGGGGTCCATTAAATTTTTTTTTTAGAGTTGTTGGGTTGGAGATAAAAAGTGAATGAGTTGCTTAAAGTAATAAAAATAATATAATAATATGGGAAAATGTGAAGAATTATAAAATATTGGTTTAAGAGACTTTGATGGGTTACTGGGATAAAGATGCTCTCAGGTTCACTACCACGTTCCACATCTTGAGTGGCCATACGCGCACTACCATCTTCGTTGCTGACGTGTCCCATAGCATTACCAAGATTCAACGCCGCAAACATATTATGAGCACCGTAATCAGTGTTGTTTACGACATGAGATTTCGTGGCCGTATTGCTTGGTTTTTGTCATCTCCTTCGCGTCACGTTTAACCACTCCCCATGCACCAATTCTGCAGTCCCCTCAGAGTCAACCCCATTGTTCTCTCTTATAACATCCCAAAATTTAGAAATATAGAATTATAACAAAATAGATAAATAAATAAATAAATAATACTTATAACTGTATTTTGATAATGTTGGTTACAGTAATTATTAATAAAATAATATTATAATATTAATGATATAATAATATAGATATTAAGAGGGAGATATGATATTGGATTTTAGAAGATATAATAATTGTTATTAATATAATAAGATAATGATAAAATTACTAGGAGATAAATCATATTATTAGCATTTCAATTAACCTTAATTGTTATAAATATAGTAATTACTATATTAATATAATAATATCGGATAACCACAAAAAAAATATAATAATATCAGAATCGATAGGGATAACCTTAGGAAAGAGATATGCTTTAGTATTTTAATTTAAGATCATATTTTTAAAATAGGATTAATGACATCATAAGAATTGGAGATAGGAAAGTAGTGTCAGTTTTAGGATAATGTTTAATTATAAGATTTGAATTTAAATTTGAATGTAGACGGATAGGGGTCCTATAAGTAAGGAGAGTACAACATAATAAATTATAGATAATTAAATATAAATGAATTTAGGAAATTTATAACATGGTTAGAGTGAAGTAAAGAATTGATAAGGAAAATCTAAAGAGGCAAAAATAAGGGTTTCAGGTATCGGGGTTTTCGCTCAAGCGAGATGGTCTCGCTTAAGCGAATTATGCAGCAAAAATTTTAGAATTTTAATTCTAAAAGTCTAGCTCAAGCGAGAATCTCGCTTAAGCGAGACACGGGGCAAAATGTGTTGCTCTCTGGGTGATTTTCGCTCAAGCTAACAGTTCTCGCTTAAGCGAAAATCTTCCAGAGAGGGTGTATTTTCGTGAGCATTCTCGCTCAAGTTAAATGGTTTCGCTTGAGCTAAAATGGCCAACTTGTAACATCCTAATATTTCTAAAATAAAATAAAATAAAATAGAATGAATAAGTAATTATAGTATTATTATTATTAGTTAGGAATCATATTATTTAATTAAATAAAGGGATGGGTGGTTGGAGTAGGCCCAGCCCAGTTAAATATTTAAATAATAGAAGGGTTATCTATTTCACCCTATCATTTTTCAAAACATCAGATAACCAAACCTTAGAGAAGGGAGAAACGACTCCACAAGGAGAAGGTGCCGCAGAATAGATCATCAAGGGAGTTCTGTCTTTCGTTGTCGATCGTCATCTCTAAGGTACGGGGGGAAGGGGTGCAACTATATGTGTATACTGGAGTGCTTGGGTAGTGAGGGAAACCATAAGTCCCTCTAGGATCTCTAATCTTTGAAATCTGAAGGATGATTCGTATGTTTATGTTTGAAACTGTTCTATTTGATGTTGATTGGTATGTTTTGATGTTATGTTCTTGATGGATTGGATGATGAAAGCGAGATTGTAAAAAAGGGGTCAAATTAGGATTTGGGGGTGAGATTTCATAATTGCTCGATTGTTGATTTAATGGTAATCTGTAGGAATAATTGATGTTTTCAGTAAATTTAATCGGAAAAAACGTGCTTAAACAAGTTAGGAACTTAAAGAATTGAGTAGAGATTGAAGAAGGGGGGTTAAAAAGGGCAAAAACGCAGGTGCAGTCGCATTCTGCGACACTTACGCTTCACCCGCGCTGAGTGCAGGATGGAGCGTAGCTCTCTAGAACCTGCGCTTCACTTGCGCTGAGCGCAGAGTGAAGCGCAGAAACGCGAATCAAGCTTTTAAATATAATTTCAACAAATTCCTTCCAAATTTCATATAGCTTTTCTTAAAACGCGAAATTGAGATGGATGTTTGCGTACTATATGAATTGTTTATGGAATTGATGAGATTAAATTGGAAGTACAAGATGTATTGACTGTGGCACGAAGTATTGTTGTGTGATTATCTTCTCTTGCTGTTCTATGTGTAATTTTATCCATGATGTGATGAGAAATGAATTGAATAGATGATGTTGTATGAGAAATATATAAATGATGTTGATGCATTGAGCATGAGCATATGAGGTGTGATACATGATATGCAAGCCCTACAAAGGGTGGTGACCATGATGGGGGACATTCGATGCACGGGCCCATAGAGGGGGTGCAACCTACCGTGTGGTGTTAACGGTAGAGCCGTCATTGAGGGGGCGGATGTCTTTGCACGGGCCCATCGAGGGGGTGCAACCTACCGTGTGGTGTTAACGGTAGGGCCATCATTGGTAACAACTAAGGGGATTGATGAGGTGCGCCCATTGTGCGGAGTTCCAAATCATGACTCTTAGGATAGATGTTGTACATGTGCATGGTGTGAGCATGTGCCTTAATTGAGATTGTATGAAAGTGTGAAGTTATACTTGTACGAACCTGATATGTGAATTGAATAGTATATGATGAATAGTATATGAGTCGAGATGAATGATGATATGTAAGGTGATGGGTGGGAATAAGGGTAGCCTTCTACATTGCATGTATATGTTTGTATTTCTTCCCTCACCGTACTCTTCTGTGGTTTTCATAGGTGATGAAGAGGGCACTCAATGTACTGAATTTTGAAGGGACAGGGTCTCGCTCTGATATGTGTGACATCGGGGCTTAGTGTCTAGGAACTTTATTTCTTTATTTTGATACGTAAAGATTTTGAAAGACTATTTCTAAGGGGCTTACATGGCCAAGTTATGTTTTCATTTCGTTGATAATTTAGCTTTTGAAAACATTAATTTTACTTTTTTATGGAGATACATTGGATTTGGATTAAGTAATTGTTTAAATTAGAGTTTGTGAACCTTTTTACCTCCGTGTTGACTATTATTTTCCTTATAATTCAATTTGATGATTCTATTAGTATTTTGGGTGGAAGGGTGTCACACAACTCGCTCAAACTAGAATCTCGCTTAAGCTAGAAGACGGTTACAGAATTTTAAAATACGATGCAGACGGTTTCCACTCAGTTCTATCTTCTTGTTTTGGATATTCCAGAGAGCGAAAAAGAGGTTTTTAGTGAGAGGAAGTCCCATTGAAGATCAAGGAAGGTTTTTCACCCCCCCAAGATCAAGTTCTCCATTGTTCTCCCCACCCTCAACGTTCCCTACTTCCATTCTTTCTCCGTTTTCTCAACTCTAAGGCGGGTGTGATTCTCACTTATTTGCTATTGTTTGCCATCCTAAGTATGATCCCTATTCTGAGTCCCCTTGCTATTATTGTTGATTTTAATTATGATTTGATGAATGTGGAATATACTATTGCATTATAATGATTTCATGAGTTGAATGGTAAACCCTAGGGTAGTGAATTTGGGAATAATTTTGTTACTGAATTATAGTCTCACATAAAGATTAATCATGGGCCTTTGGCCATCATTGAATGAATTTCATGGATCTTCGGATCATCACAGCTCCTTATAGTCTCACATAAAGATTAATCATGGGCCTTTGGCCATCACAGTCATGAATCATGAGTTTAAATATCATATGACTTTTAGCCATCACAGTGCCTTCGGGCTATCACAGGGTCATTGACCGTCACAGGCCTTCGGGCAAATTAATTAAGAAAGACGGGGTAACCACATCGAACTCATGGCCAAGAGGGAGATGGGGTCCCCAACCAAGAATGAATTATGAATGATAATAGTTAAGACTTAATCATAGGTAGCCCTGGACGACGGTCCTTGGTTACATGGTCGAGCGCTCATCCACAATCACAGTCACGTTACAGAGAAAAGACCTCGGGTGTCGGGTAACAACACCTCACAGTCATGCATTGCATCCTAAGCATTGTTTTAAAGATGATGAATCATGTTTATTTGCCTCTATTTGTGATGCTCTGAATAAATATGTATCTCTGTGGTGGTTCTTGGTTGTCTCCCCACACTGCACACACTTGTCACGCTCACTGGGACGTTGGTCTCACCCCACTCCGTGGGAATACATTTTAGATGTGCAGGATTTTCAGCTGGAAAGTGATGACCAATAGGAGACTTACAGATATTGATATCTCTCCACTTTGTTATGCTTGATGTATTTAGTCACATTTCTCATATAGAATTAAGTAGATTACTGTTAGTGACTAGAATTCCCTTGAGGATTTGTTAAGTTAATTTATTTTATTGAGTTGGAGCCTTTATGGAAAATATGTTATTGATGTTATTTTGATTTATGTATGTAATGCCTTTGGAGCTTTAGTAAGTGT
Organism: Sesbania bispinosa; assembly: GCA_026901365.1. Lineage (NCBI taxonomy): Eukaryota > Viridiplantae > Streptophyta > Magnoliopsida > Fabales > Fabaceae > Sesbania > Sesbania bispinosa. Next base: position 366,968 of record QLOH01000431.1, read on the forward strand.
TGGATTACTTAAGTGAATATTGTTGCCTGCCGATACGAGAAATTAACGAATTAATTTCATGAGTCTGGAAATAGTGCTTCCAACATGCAATATTTCTGAGTTTAGAAATTAGGACGTTACATCTGTCACTTTCATGGGTGTGGTAGAGGCCTCATCACCGCCTGAACCAACTGGATGAAGCACAACCTGAGAATTAAGCTCTCCACTCTTAGTTTCACTAGGCTGAATAGCCTTAATAGCTATAGGATAGCTACGCCCCACATGACCATAACATCCACACAGAGGGCAAATAATATGCAGACCTTCATATTCTACCTTGTGCCAATATCCTCCAACATTCACCTTCCCTACCACAGATTGGCTGAGATCAATCTCCACATAGACATGAGCAAACCTCCCTCTTTCAATACGTAAGGTGTTTTAATCCACCTTAATGGGTTTCCCAATGGCTGAGGCCATAGCTAATAAGACACCTTCACTATAATATAGGGCATTTAAACCTGGAAAACGAACCCACACCATGGTAGTTGTAATCTTCGCCTCAACTGAGACAAATTCTGGGTGCCAAACTGATACTGCTAGGTAATGGTCAAATAGCATCCAAGGACCACCTTCAACCACTTTCTCTCAATCCGCATCAAAATCAAATTTCAGCAAAAAATATCCACTATCAACGTCAAGCAATTTAAAGCCCTCATTAGGCTTCCACAGGGATGACAGACGGTCTCTCATAACAGCATATCCAATCCTCTTCCCAAGCAACTTAACCAGCAAAGCATTTCGCCAAGGTGTGCATAAATTGTTGAGAATTGCATCGTCAATGATAACCTTTGGTAGCAACCTGTTCCCACCTTCCAACTCAATCCTTACCTGTTTACTGGCAAAAAGATCAACAGGTTTCACCTGTTAAGACTAGTTCTGCAGACCCATAACTTTGTCATGAAAGGATACTCTCGAAGGAGTCACCTCCAGAGACTTCTCCGGAGGTTGAGTGGCCGTCAAGTTAAAAGTACTCATGAAAACCCTAGCAGAGCAGTTAAGTAGTTATTCTTCTTAACATCATTAATTATGTATAAATTAAACTTTCTACCATAATTATATAGTAATATAGTAAATAATTATAAACATTAAATTTTATTTATATTAAATTTTTATCAGAATGAATAACTGTGGATTAAATGGACTAACACATTAGTTATATTTATAATATTAAGTACTCTAAACATGAAAACGAAATAATAAAACGTAGCTAGACATAAAGGACAAAGGATAAAGAGGTGTAATTATTTTAATTAATAAATTATCAATGAAATTATAAAATCTTGATTTTTTCCCACTCTTTTCAATTCCATACGTTCTTGAGTAAACCCCATATCGGTCCTCAACTTTATTAGCATCATGCACTTTAGTTCCTAAGATTTCAAAATATCTTCGTTAATCCCTAACATTTGTTTCTGTCATTCATTTTAGTCCAAAATGGTTAACGACGTTAAATAAGTGCTGACGTGTCACATAAAGTGACATTTTGGATTCAAATTAGTCCCTGTAATATTAAGAATCATTCACTTTAGTCCCTAAAATGGTTTTGTCTATGGAATGACAAGTTCTTACTAACATTATGGAGAATAGAAAGTTTTGACTCTTATTAATTGTATCCAACCTATATTTCTATTAGATCTAATTAGTTCATAACCAATTTTTCTCTTCATAAATAGTCATTTTTTCTAATGATGTTCCATACTGAACAAATTGAATTTTCACTTGTATTATCTTCTTTGTGATTAAATATGAACACAGAAATGTTTAGTCGTGGTTGGTTATTTATCAGTATTCCTTGACAACTAGTCGACACCATCTGTATCAAATCCATAACTTTAAGTGATATATATGTTCATCTAGAAAACAAAGTTACATAATTTCTATATCTCTCAATAAGCAACAAATTTAACACCGAAAAAAATATAAAGATTCTAAAACTTAGCTCTAATTCCTTTTCTCTAAGTGAAATTTCTCAAATGTGACAATCAACATCTAATTAGAAAATTTGAATGACAATCACATTTAAGAAAATGCACTCAGAAAAAGAAACTAGAGCCAACTTTTACCATATTTAATTTTAAGTTGTTTCAGGGTTAAATCTTCTATTTATTGAGAGATGTAGAAATTGTATATCTTCATTTTCTAGATGAGCTAGCATATATAGCACTTAAAGCATTGAATTTTTTACAGACGGTATTAACTAGTTGTCAAGAAATATTGATAAATATTTTTTTCTAGAAAGAACTACCCCGGGCATTACACAAGCTAACACAAATGTTATTTGACTTTTATGTTCTTCAATTTTATGATTTAAAAAAATATCTATTTGGTTCTCTTACATTGTACTTTTTGGTAAGGTAGACATAACATCTTCTTCGGTTTAAGTTATTAATTTATTTATTTTAGATATATTTATGCAATAAATATTTGTATAGTCTAATTAAATAAACTGAGATTTACAAGTAGGACAATCTTATTTTTACTAACTTTTTTGTGAATTTTTATAACATAAATAATAAATAATAAATGAAAAATAATAATTTTATAATTAAATAAATTAAACTTTAATTCTACCATAATTATATAGTAATATAGTAAATAATTATAAACATGAAATTTTATTTATATTAAATTTTTATCAGAATGAACAATTGTACATTGAATGGAGTAACACACTAGTTATATTTATAATATTAAATACTCTAAACATTTCAATAAAATTTTTTGGGACCGTTTATTTTAAGAAAATATTTTCTATTTCTATTTCAAATTTTTTAGTTCAGTTTACTAAAATTCTTTCAGTTCTTGTTATAAAACTATCACGCTATATTTCTTTTCTCTTTTTAAAGTTTTGTACTGGAATAATCGGTGACAATAATTTTGTATTGATTTTTCTTTTTTCTTTTATAAAAATTAAAATTTGAAACATATATGAATTAAAATGATAAAATAAGTTGAAATTTTTTATAACTTTTGTTAGCGGGATCATGAATATATTTTGATCAAGGGGAAGTGTTTCTTTATTTATGTTAACTAAGGTAAAAAAATTTATGATATTATTTAGAGAATAAAAAATATAAAAATAATAATCTTATTGTCATAATAAATTGAACAAATTCTTATAGTAGTTTTTGAAAGAAAAAAAAAATTATTTGTGTTATTGAATTTATGTTTCATATGTCTTATATTTAAGAATAAATAATATAAAACTTTTATCTTTAAAAATGCAATTTTGGTATAAATCACATATATTTTGCCTCCACGAGATGCAATATTATTCGAGTTAGAAACATCTAAATGATGGTTGAATTTTCTCTCTTAGTGGAGATTTTTTCAACCCACAGCACTAAAAAGATTTTTCAGGAAATCAAGCATGTACCACTTGAACCAACTCTGTTGGTACTATAAAACTTTTATTTATTGATTCCTTAATAAATGCAGTTGATACTCATTAGCATCGCCATTTATATTCATGTGTGCAGTATATGAGAGAAGTGTCAATATAGGTTGAGCTCGGTGAGCCTAGCTCACTGGTGGGTTGGGTTGGGTTGGTAAAGTAGGCTCATATTTTCGTGGGTCAAAGTAGGTTAACCCACTTAATTCGCGAGCCAAAGTGGGTTCAAGCCGGATTGAGATGAGTTGGCTCAATTTTTAATTTTAATTTTATATTTTTAAGTTTTTTTATATTTTTTCTATTTTATTGGCCTTTTAAATTATTTTTTAATTATATTTATAATTTTTAAAATTAGGTGAATCAACCCACTTAACACATCAACCAATCTACAGTGAGTCGAGTTGAGTTGGTATTTTTTCAGCTCACCAAAAAAGTGACCAATCTCGACTTAACGCACTTTTAACCTAACTTATGGTGAGCCAATTCCCAAATAAATTGAGCTAACTCACTTTGACAACGCAAACATATGACATAAGATCTACTTATGAGGGCTTGTTCTACATGTAAACGAAATAATTAAACGTAGCTAGACATAAAGGACAACTAGTAAGTGACCCGTGTCTTCACACGGATAAATTGATGGTACAATTTATGTTGCCCGTGCTTCGCATGAGAAAAACATTAGTTATGATATATTTTAAAATTTATAGTAAATTAATAATATCTGTATAGAATTCATTTCTTGTAGTCAATATAGAAATGTTGTTAGGGCTTATCTTTAACAAAAGTCAATACTTTTCCTAAGTTAGCACCAATGTTAGTCATGTTCAACATCTTCTTTCCCTCCAAGTTCACACAATGCATGAGATAATGGAGATTATACTACCTAGTTCTAAACTTTTATAATTATTCTTAATTACGGTATGAATAATGAAGAGTTACGTGTGCGAATGACTTATATAATTTACCGGTAAGCATAAAACCAAGAGTCTAACAGGAAGTGGAAAGATATTGATTAAAAAATTACAAATTTAAAAACATTTCATTTAACATTTTTAAATTCGTAATAGCTTGCCAAAATTAATGATAAATAAAGGATATTTTAGTGTTTACAACCGTTAGAAAACTATATATTTTTAAATTATTTTCATTCATACAATTTATATTTTAAAATTTCAGTGAATATCACAAGTATTGTTATTTAATGTTACACTTGAAGTATATGGAAATAATATCAACTTAGACAAAAAGTTCTATTGCACTTATGATGGATGAGGTATGAGTTCTCCATCTAGTGCATATTAAGGTTCAATGCATTTTTTTTTAATTTTTATTCAAACGTGATGAGTATTTATACCCATGATCCAGACATTAAATCAACCGTAAAAAACTATTTGTATTAGGGGTGCTAAATTGTTGGGTGATGCTTCATTTAATTTTGAATTTAAATATATACCAAACAGATTCATTAATCAATTCATAAAAATATACCTCTCTCTTACAGCCAAATTAAATAGCCAAATTAATTGACATACTGGTGTCATGATATTTCATTGAGGATATTTTATTTGGCATGTATCTAATGTACAACTTGTGTACAATTTTTTTTTATGGTAACTTGTGTACAACTTGTTATGATTACTATTGCAAGCAAAAACTTCCTCACGTGATTTCAAATATTGCAAATATTGTTTTTCATAAAAAAGTAAACTATTATCCTGAATATATGAAAGCAACATCAGTGCTCAAAAGAAAACATATCAAGACGTTGCCATAGAGTCACAAACTGGACTTTCAAATATTTTCAAATATATGGATCTAGCAATTCGCTGTCTGCTCAGAATTGGCCTCGTTTGTGAAAATTAACAATACCAGCCAAGGTTAAACATTTTATTTATAGACCTTACTGACAACATTGCCTTGTAAAATAAATCTGCAATAGTATAGTAGAGGATATTGGTACACTTGCTCTGGCTCAGTCAATGCTTCATGAATGGAGAAAATTTCAACCTGACAGAGGCAAACTCTTAAGCTTATGCTGGGTGGTGAGTTCAGGACTCAAGAGACGGTTCTGGGTTTGGTCTTACTATAAGAAATTCTACGGGGCATATGTAAGTGTTTTTATCATGGGATGTTGACACCATTGCTGTTGAGCCAGACTGTCTAAAGCTGGCCAATGCTCTTAAAGATGCTTCCCTGTGTCACTCAATCAATAACATTTTATTTGATTGTTTAAATCTCATTTCACAGTTTGTTTCATGTTCTGTTTCTTTTACACACAGATCCTCAATTATAGTTTCTCATACTCTTGCTGCTTTATCTTGTAATCTTTCTGATAATGTGTGGTGGACTGAAGTTCCAGTGTCCCACCCTGCATTTTAGGGTGTGTTTGGATGAGCGTTTTGACCAAGTAAACTTGAGTATTTGGTTTTTAAACGTAAGTTCAATTTTTTCTGTAATGTTTGGATGAGCATTCATGACTTGAGTTTGGATGGAAACTTGAGTTTACTTGGATGCAATAATTCCTATCTTTTGCGTTTGCTGATACTTGAGTTCCCTTCAGTTTTTACTTTAACTCACGTTTGCAACAAATTATCCAAACAAAAAATCACATTTATACAAACTCAAGTTCCCTTTAAATCACGTTCAATAAATCACGTTCACCTAAATTCAAGTTTGCAAACGCTAATCCAAACACACAACTTAATGTGACTTCAGAATGTTATATAATGAAGTAAGGATCTGGTTTCATGTGTTTACTTCACTACCCTTAGTTAAAACATGTCAAATGATAAAAAAAATGTAAAACAGTCAATTCAAACAATTTAAAACTACAATGAAATACATCAACTCAAATCCAACCTAATCTGAATAGATTTCTTAATGGACAACATAAATCATATTTAAAACCAAAATACCTCTACAAAACACTGCAATCAAATATTTCATTTTAAAACAAATAATTTCCTAAATCTAATCATTTCAAATATACTAACAATGATTTTATTGTATGATTTATGATTATTTTCTCTTAGACTAAACTAACTCTAAAGCAAGTAAAGCATTAGTTATGTGCTTAAGCAAACCACTTAACAGTTGAACTAATAGAAAACTGTATACAAACTACAAATTGAAATTACCTATACATTGAATATTTTTAAAAGCATGAAACAATCTTTAACAAACTTAAAAGCTATGAAAGGATATTGTAATAGAAAAGTACTCTCAAGGACAAACAACGGAACCAAATGCCAACTCACTTGTAACACTATTATGCATTCTCTCAACAGCACAAGATACTCAATGTGGATAACAGCAATTATTCAGTATCTCAATCAGGTAATCAAAACTAACTACTATAGAACTCACTCGAATTCATGTGTTAAAAAGCTAGCTATTTAAATCTTAATACATGATTTGTTTCCACAAAGGAATTTTTGGAGTTTGTTTGGCAAGGGATTTGATTAGTCATAGGTTGAGATTAGTATAAATTGTTTTTGCAGAACTCAACCACTTTTCAGATTAATAAACAATAAACAAATTGTGAAACCAAATTAAATAAGCCACAGAGAAAACCTTTATAATGAATTTACTAATCCCTCTGGAGAAATACAAATGGGGTTGGCAGAGAATCATGTAAGTGTACATATATAGTCAAAGTTCCACTTTTCATTCTTAGCATCTAACTAATATTTAATTATCCTTTTCCATTGTACAAATTTCATTATATTTGCTTGAAAAGTACTTAGAAGAACACTCTGAGGCTTCCACGTGAGAAAAAGGAGCACCTAGTTTAAGAGAGAATGCTTTATTTCAAGACTATCGTGGGCTCAAGTCCTTCAAAAAGGCAAGGTCAATCATTGCCAAAATCAACTGTTTAGTTGACATTGCCAGTATCATATAATTCATAATCATAAGAACACTTTTTTTTATGAAGGCAGGCATTCTTTTCACACAATTGTATATACCAAGGATAACTTCAGGTGCTTTACATCAGTACAATTTTTACCAGCCAAAAAAGAAAGAAAGGATATATATATATATAGACACACACACACATACATTTCTGAAAAGAGGGTCCAGCAGAAAGAAACTAAATAAATAAAAGCAAGAATTTGAAAGAGGAGGAGAAGAAAAACCGTGACAAAAACTGGACATGTACTCCCTCATCTTTAAACTAAGCCCCTCCCCTGACTATAACCACCCTTACTCTAACAAACTATACCATGAAACTTGTTCTGTATTTTACAAAACAAACAGAGTATCATACAAAATCCTCCCAAAAGAAACATTGATGAAGAAGAGGATTTAAAACAATGATGCAGAAGAGAGATAATAGAGGTAAAAATTATAGAGTAAGTGAAATCAAATTTTCTGACCTCTGAAATTGATGCAACACATTTGAATGTTAGAGGGAACCAAATCCTCACACAGAGGTCTTCCTTGTTCAAGCCAAAAGAATAAAAGTAGATTGTGGAGTCAACTAATCAGCTCGCAAAACCTTGCATCGTTTGAGATGACAATATCATTATCATAACAGAGAACTGAGAGAGTAATTGCAACCCATAAGCACAATGGCATAATGTATTTTATCTCTCTTAGAAGTTTTGTAAATTGAGAGAATCTTTTAAGTTTTAATCATATTATTTCTTTTCTTGTGAAGTTTAGAAGTTTTGCTTGTTAGTCTTTATTATGTTGCTATCTTAGCAAGCAAAGGGAGAAAGAGGAAGAAGGGATAGGTGATTAGCGCTGTAATTGTACTCTTTGAAATCTACCACCTTCCAGTCACCACTGTCGTAAAGTAATACAATATAAAAGGTCGAGGCTACTACATGACAGAAGGGACATGGGAATATAGTCAGGCCTTTGGCTAAGCCAATCTTGGCTCTTGAGAGAAATTTGGACTAACATCAAAGGCCTAGATTACTACATGACAGCAAAGGAATCCTACCCGCACAATGACCCCCCTCTGCCATTCCATGATTGAATTAGGATCAGGTCCCTATCCTTCTCATCACTCAAATCAAAGACTCACTCACCCATCCCAACATTCTAAATGACAAATCCTAATGATATAATTTGACAAAAAATACATAATCAAATTACTTGTAATCATGTAGCTGAAGTTGCGACACTGCATTATCCAAGTGAGATAGTGACATGTTATAATATCCAAGTGACATGTATTAAAACATGTAGTTGCAGCTAACCATTACATCTCATCAATCAAGCAATAACTACTAACATCTCAGTAAGATAAAATTTAAAATAAATAGGTCACACCTATAAAAATGTTCCATAAACATTGACTGATCCTATATATGATGCAAAGTTAACAACTTTACACATGCCTCAAATAGTTAGGAAGGATGCCAATTATTTGTACAATCACAACTAAAGAATCAGAACAACTATTTGAAGGTCCTTATGGCTGTATATCTAGCTAGCTAGTAGCAGTGCTAACTATAAGACATCTGGTATATCCGTGCTAACTATAAGAGATCTTCTGGTATATAAGCAAGAATTTAAGGTTCATGTTATATATTTTTTTCCTGGATTGTTAAGTTCTGAATTTTGTGATATGCTGATAAGCTGCATGTATCAAGAAAAGAAAGATACACTTGTCTAGTGTTTTGTCAGTCCTTGGCCCCTTTGTTGTGCCCAAAACTAAAAACTTTGAAATTTTAGTCTATTATGAAGTGTTTATAATAAATTTATCCAAAAAAACCACTCAAACACATAACATTAAACCCTTCCTGATTGATTCTGAATATTTTTCTATTGAAGTTATTAATCTAGTAAAGCATCAAACTAGAAATTTATTATTAATTCAACATGAATGAACCTATAAAGTGTCTACATTGTATTCTCTACTCAGCTCCTGTGAATTTGAATTTTTCATTCATACTACTTAACCAATTATGTTCGACCATAAAAAAAACCAAATATGATCACTTCACTAACAATACATATGCAAAGCAAGATTAATCATAATCAATTGTAATTTTTTTTTATGAGTCATCTCCACAACAAATCCAGCAAACAAAATATTCCCAAACAGCTACTGACGAAATAGGAAACTACTTTAAATAAAAAACAAAAAATATGTTCAAAATCTTAGAAGAAAAGTGGTTGATTACCTCTGAGTTGATGAGCTCCCTCTCCCATCTTTCCACCAAATGTAGCCTAGACAATATTCTCCCTGCAGTAGAAAACCAAAACATAATGAATGTCTAAAAATCTCAACTTTTATAAGCTAAAAAAATGAAGACCCAGTTAGTCATATCTACACAAAACAGAGAAAAACAAAATCGTGGCAGTAGGTGGTGAATATATGTCTAAAACTAAAATGAAGCTTAAATGAGGTGCATAGCATGGTTTTCTTATCAGAGAAAACTAAAACGAAGCTTATTGTCAAGAAGATTACTTTTACCTCTTTAACAAATATTTTTGCACAACAGGAAGATGACCTCTTCGGGATATTTCACAATAGCAACTTGATTTGTTTTTACGGATCTATCTTCGACTATAGGCTACGTAAGAGGAAGAGGTGGTCCATTTCTAGAGAAAAATGATAAAAATAATAAAATTTTCTAAGATTTAAAAGAACTGGAGCGGAAATGTATTTATTTTTCATCAGTAATTAAAAAAAATTAGGAGAAAAGAGGGTTTAAATTTGAGCAGGAATCAAATTATTCATAGAATAACATGCAAGGATGCGAGAAAAATTCCAAACATAAACAGAAAAATATCCAAATAAAAACACCACATACCAAACCTTTAAATCATATTACTTCAACACAACTCCTCTTAACCCTAACAGAAAATGAAATAAAAATCAACAAAAATCTCACCTTTCATTCGGTCAAACAGAGAAACACAAATGCATGACGGGAAGTGCAAACCAAATTTTTTGTCCCTTCGCTTGATTAAGTCAGGTGACCAGTTGGTTGAAGGAGGGGAAACTTTTCGATATCATGGCTTGGCGGTGGAGTTAAGGAAGAGAGAATGTGAGAAAAGAAATATTGTATTGTTAAGGACAAAAATTCCATGTGAAGAAAGGGGAAACAAAGGCGGAAAAAGAAAAATTCATAAAGAAAGGGAATAGGGAAGTGAAGGAGGCAATGGTTTGAACAGGGGATATGATGTTTTCATATATTAGAAAAAAAGTGGAAGGAAAGAGGAGATTTAAATTAAAAAAAAACGAATTAGCATAGCATATGCAATTTCGATGTGAGAAAGAAGATAAGAGAGAAAAGTGAGCGGGAAAACAAATTCAAAGAGAGTGGAAGAATTTTTTTTTTGAACCGGTCAGTGTAATATCAGTGCAGGTGCAAAGAATGAAAAAAAAAGAGAGAGAGAAATGAGCCTCTATCACGTATAATCAGCTTTGAGGTGTATCCAGTTCGCTTATGCAGAGATTTTAGTATAGCTTTTTGCCTTTGGAAAATGATAATCTTGATTAAAAAAATATTTTTATGTCAATTCAAAAACAGACTTTCCTGCGGCAGGTGATTTACATGTAGCCTTTTAGTTGTATCAAAAGGTTCAGAAGAAAAAGGAAACAAAAGCCATGGGTAAGTGAAAAAAAAAGCGGGAATTAAAATTGATGAGGAAAGGACACGTGTACAAATGTAAACATGATTAACGGTAGGAAATTGAATTGAAGGCTAAAGAGGTGGAAATTATTTTAATTAATAAATTATCATTGAAAGTATAAAATCTTGATTTTTTTTTTCAATTCCATACATTTTTTTAATTAATTTTCTATCACATATCCTAGTACGGTTTTTCAATCTCTTATATTTCACCCGTGACGTTAGTTCATATTCACATTTTAAATATGATTTTTGATAAATCATATACACATGTAAATAATGAGATTTTTAACTCACTCCCAAGAGTTTAACGATTCCCATCGGTTATCATGTCTCTCAAGCAAACTTGAACTACGAAATAATTCGGTATTAGTTATAGATTTTTTCGCTAGTAATTCCATAGCTATTTCCTAGGTTTTGTAGGGAAGGCTCATGAAAATGCATAGGATCCAAATTCAACCTAAAAAACCCTTAAACCCTATACGATTTAAATATATTATATGGGGGTTAAAAAATGTAATATTACTTTTATTTGAGAATAGAAAATGATATTATTTTTGGATGTCATAACGAATATGATAAGAACGAGGTTAAGAAATTCATAACTAAATTAAAGACTTTTTATTGAAAATCATAAATTTTTATTAAATTTGTAATATTAAAGACTCTAAACATTTCAATAAAATTTTTTGGGATTGTTTATTTTGGAAAATATTTTCTATTTCCATTTTTAATTTTTATTTCAAGTTACAAAAATTCTTCCAGTTTTGGTTAAAAAATCATCACACTGTTTTCCTTTTAGTTCCTATTTTCAAAATTTTGTATAGAAAATGATGTGAATAATTTTGTATTGGTTTTTCTTTTTTTATATAAAATTTTAAATATGAAATAAAATAAAAAATTGAGTTGACATATTTTAATTAAAATTAAAAACTAATAAATAAAAATTGAAAATATTTTTAAAAATAAATAAATATTTTTTTTAAATAGTGATTTAAGGACACTAAGTAGTCTTCCCTTTACTTTTTTTTATTAGAGAAAAAATTTTGTTGACAAGGGCATTATAAATTGTGTTGTTACCCAAAAAAAGGGGCATTGTAAATTGTGTTACTACGTACTTTTGTAATTGAGATGCATTATTTGTACAACAAATATATATAACAACTCATACAACACATTTTTTCTCTCTATCTCTCTCTATCATACCATCTATCACATCCACACTTTTCTCTCTTCTATTTCTATATCTCTCATGGTTGTAAGCAATTGTTGTACAATTTTATTGTACAAATACAATTTCTCTTTGTAATTTTGTTAGCGTGATCATGAAACTGTGTCATTACTTTCATCAAGGGGAATATAAATTGTTTCTTTATTCATGTAACTTAGGTAGATAAATATGTGATTTTATTAGGAGATTAAATAATAATAATAATAATAATAAAAGAATCTTATTATCATAATAAATTGAACAAAGATCTTAGTATTTTTTGAGAGAAAAAAATTATATTTGTGTTATTGAATTTATGTTTCATATATCTTATAATTAAAAGTAAAGAATATAAAATTTTCCTCTTTTTAAAATATTGTAAAATATAGAACTTTAATTTGTTGACAAGGGGAATTATAAACTGTGTTACTACTTTTGACAAGGGGAAGAGGAAACTGTGTCGTTACTTTCGTGAAGGGGAATATAAGGTCTTTCTTTATTTATGTTAACTAGGGTAAATAAATATGTGATATTATGAAGAAATTAAAAATATAATAATAATAATAATAAAAACAATCTTGTTGTCATAATTAATATAAATTGAACAAAGTCTTAGTACGTACTTTTATGAAAGACAAAAAATTATATATATGTGTGTTATTGAATTTATGTTTCATATGTGTTATAATTATATAATAGTAAAGATTATTTTATCCTTAATATTATAAATGCAATTAATTAAAATCAAGATTTTATATTCTTTCTGAATTCTGATTGATAAAATGTTTCCCACCGTGTCCTAGCTAGTAGCTACGTTTTATTAATAATCCTTTTTCATATTACGTGACGAGGACAAGCTCTCATAAGCACATTACGTCATATACGTAGAATAATATAAATGAGTAGTTGTATTTAGTGCAAAGAATTAATTAATAAATGACAATAGGCAGCCAGCTAGCAAAGAATGAATTAATGCATTGATTTCATTTCCGTACGTTGCTCGGTCGGTCTATAAAAGGGAATAAAAGTTGGTGATTTCATTCACACCACCTCGATCGATCACCAGCTAGCTAAATCAAGAAAAGAATATACAATGTCGTCGTCTGTGGATGTGAATTTCTGCAGGCAGAGAATTTTTCGAGAATACATCGGTGTGGAGCCATATCCTTTCCCTGGTGATTTACCCGATCAATTATTCCCTCATGATAAGATCATAAACCCTGATGTACCCGAATTCCACTACATTCTGGCCTTTGCCTCAGAGCACTACATCGACGGAAAAGAAGGCACAGGATATTTCATGAGGAATTGGAGTTGCAGTTGGAAAAGGCACGGGAACAACCGAAAAGGCGCAGGACATTTCAGTCCTGAAGATGTGAGGAAAATCAAGGTCAAGTTTCCCAACGTGAAGGTGATAATAAGCATTGGAGGTCGTGGCGATCAATATCCATTCAATCCTGCTTTCAAAGAAGTATGGGCAGACAACGCCATAGTTTCCCTCAAAAAGATCCTGAGTGAGTACAGTGGCGCAATTGATGGCATTGATATCAACTATGAGGTCATCAAGTCGAGTGAAGCTGACTTTGCCTACTGCATTGGGAAAGTCATAAATGGCCTCATGAATTTTGAGAATGTGAAAGTGATGTCAATTGCTCCATCGCAAGCCGTCCGATCACACTACAAAGCATTGTACCAAGCTCACAAAGACGATATTGCCTGGGTTAATTACCAGTTCTACAATCAGCCTGTGCCCTCAGTGGATGACTTTCTACGTATCTACATTAGTCTGCTATCAATTGATGGCTACAATGTTCACAAACCCTTGCCAGGATACAGCACCGATCCAAAAGACCAGCTTAACTTGCCACTAAACGTCTTCCTTGACGGCTGTGCTGAGCTTAAACGTCTTGAATTACTCAATGGCATTTTTATTTGGCGTGCTCTTGATGATTCCCCGTCCCCGTTCCCACCTTTCCACATAGAGGAAAAGGCACAAAAGCTCGTCATTCATTGAATCCGCTTGATGACTTGATCGATTTCATTCATAATTAATGGGTCATCATATATCCTATCATGGACGTACGTACGGACTATAGTAGGTTCTATGCATGCATGTTAACCTACCTAATATATAAATTAGCTAGTCTGCTACCTAGATACGTCTTCTAAATAAGATCGACCTTAATTTGCTTTCTGTGTTTCTTATCTTGTGTTGTGTTGTGTGCATCCTATCAGTTAGTTTCGGTTTCTTTTAATTGGTTCATCATGTGTGTTTTGCTTTTAATAATAATAACAAGCAATTTTTTACTTTCAAGCATCATATATATATATATACCGGTACCCGTGCATTAATACACCGCCAGAAACGATGTATTCTTTTGGCATTAGCGAAAGTGCCACAAATTATTTTTCTATTACGGCAGTCTGAGATATTTTTTAGAGGTTAAGGACTGCCACAGTAGTTTTTTATATTTTCTATAGCGTGTTATAGGCTTATAGCACTAACTCAGCAATTATTAGTAAGCAACTCGAGATAACTTTTCTCTATTTCTTTGGCCTAGACTTCTTCTCTCAGAACCCTAACCGTTCTCCCCTTCTAGAATTCTTCTTCAATCTCACCGGATTCTGGTGATGAAGATCAAGGCAATGAGGCCTTCACAGTGGATTATATTTGGTGAGTGAGGACGACTTGGCCATGAAGGCGGCGAAGTTCATGTTGCATTTGATTTGATGGCGAGGATCTGTGTCACCATAATGTATGATGTTCCCAAACCTCAACTCGCTCTTGCGAAAACTGTCATGGTCTTCACCAAGAAAAACTGTCAATCACATCTATCCAGTGACTCTTCTGCTCCTGGTTTTGCTGAATTTGGTTATCACCAAATTTTTTGTTCATTTTCATTGCCAAATTCTTCCTGAAATTTGATAACTTATTGTTTAATCATTGGAAATCTAACCTTGTGTGGCTAGGTCAGAAAATTGGAAATGTTTTGAATGGAAAGATGGAAAGGGCGCAAATGGAAGAGGGCGAATGGTTGGCGACGCTCGTGAGAATTCTTCGAAGGTAGAATTTGAGGGATTAGGTGATGAATTAAAACTTCTCTGAGTAAATAATTTTATACTCTAATTTTCTTTTTTTTTGTTAATGTTTATATTATGTATTCTTTGAAAAATATATTAATAACATTTAGACACGCATTATCTATATGAGCTATTCTTGGATCAAAGGCCGAGTCTCATACTCTTAATTGAATTCTGGTCTGACTATTCATGATTTGATTTCCTTCCAGTCTGAAACTTACTACAACTTTATGTCTGTATCAATGTATATAGTGATTTAAATAGGATATGGACTATGTTATATGAAACACATAACATGGTTAGTGTTGATTTTATATGGACATATTATGTGTTTCATATAACTTACTATGTGTTTCATATAACATATTATGTGTTCATATAACTTATTACAACTTAATGTTGATTTTATAAATTGAATTCAAGGTGTTAAGACTCTATAGGTTAACATATCTGATGCACATGTTGGGAATTGTTATTTGCATCATCACAAAACTATTTTTACTTGATAACATTATGGTTGTAAGTGACTGCAAGGAATATCAATGCTAAAATTATTATGGCTTCAAGGCATGCCATATTCTGTAGTTTGATGAGCTGATCGATGATAGAGCGTAAACAGGAGAGGTGTAGATACTAGGATTTTCAAGATCAATTTATTGAACCAAATGGAGGAGTTGTTGAGGGGAGTAGTCGTTGATGACAAACTGGGTTTAAAAAAACTAAACTTAGAAAAAAAATTTCGTTGTAATGTTCTTTTCCTTCCTCATTATCACATATTCTCTCTCACCTTTTTTTCCTTCTCTCTATGTGTGAGAAAGAAAGAAAATTAGCTATGGCAAAGAGGGAAAGGAAAACATATAGCTACGATTACGAAAACCCCAAGACAAATTAAAGAAAGGAAATGTTACAACTAATAGAAATCACCCACCATTTTTCTTGGAAATGGTAAAGAAGGCTGCAGCAAGCTGTGAAAGCAAAAAGAAAGGAGAGGGAAAGAGTACTAATTAATCCGATTAATCTCTCAACGGGAAATGCTTCCATGCATGACCATATGACCAAACCAAACCCATCAACGCCTTATCGTATTCATAGATATAAATATATAGAATCTTTAGCTACTTTATCTTTCTTTTATTTAATCAATCTAATCTTATTATTATATAGCTAGGCTGCAAACGGATATGTGATTCTCATTTCGTACATCTCAACAATTTTAAAATTAATTTTAAATTAAATTAAAGACCTTAAATTTTAAAATATTCAATCTATATGCACCCAAAATATATATATATATATACACACACTTTGCTTGTTCCCCTGCAACTGAAAACAGAGACTTGATCGTGGCCGAGATCACAAGTGGTGGTCCGAGGTATTTGATGTAGGCTAGGGACTGCTCCAATGGCACTCCGGTGCAGTGGCGCGCGGCGGGGGTACCTGCAATACTCTGACGCTCAAGTCAGGGGAGGAAACTGAGGGAGTATGCAATGGGTTAGATGTGTTACCTTGGGTCTGTAAGGGGGAGTCCCCTTATATAGCCATTTCCTATCATGGTAGAGGGGGACATAGGTGTCGTAGGCAGGCAGAGTAGGCACGCCTACGCCGTAATCCTCCTGCTGTAGTCGTAAATCAGGGTGGCGTGTGTCAGTAGTGCTCCCTCTGTCCGGGGCGGTAAAGGGTGCATTAAATGCGATGAGACTTGATAGGTAGCCTAGGTCTGGGGTTTAGAGCCAATAGAGTCCGAGGCCGTTCGCCGTGGCCGCCGGGTAGGTGTTCTTTGATCATCTCGTCTAGAGCTGACGTCCTGGATTACCTCAGATAGGTCTTCAGTGCCCCGCCCTTAGTCGGCCTCGAAGGAGTGCCTCGGACAGGCTTCTTTAGGCTTTGTCCAAATGATCAAGCCGAAAGGGAACCTCGGATGGTTCTCCCCGTATCTCGTCTGGGATCGGCATCTCGGACAGGTTCGGATCAGTTGCCCCCCAGCTTGATGTTAAACTTGCTTGGCCATTAAGATGGAGACGAGATGCTTCCTTACATAGGCCGACATGATGGGCGCACCGATCGGTCCGGATCAGTTGCCCCCAGCTCGGCGGCGAGTTGTTGCTGGCTGTCGAGGTGTCAATCCTGCTGCCGACGTGTTCGACGCTCAGTGTCTTTTCTTTTCTCCTGCCAACGGTCATAACCGTCTTGTCGTTACAGCTTTAAGTGAGACGTCTCACTGAGTCGTGGGACACGTGGCGCGCCTCGCTTGGCCTGCCGCCCTAGGATCGTGGGTAATCAATGTGCATTAAGGCTGAGATCGTGCGTTATGCACGTTTGTTCCCCTTCCCGTTTTGCCCCTCGCTTGTTTAGGGGAAATATCGTTTTCGCCCCCAAATTCAAGTTTGTGGCCCCTTTTGCCCATCTGTGAAATGTCGGTCATGCCCATGGGATTCGCGCCCTTTCTTTTTTCTCTTGGATGGACGATTTTGCCCTCCGTTTTGAAATAAGGTTGTGGGGCGAGTAACCGTCTCCTCCCACTTCATTTCTTCTTGCCTTTTCCGCTGCCAGACTCTCCTTGAGCTCCATATGTCTTCGCATTTTCTTCTCCGTTCAACCACCGCGTGGAGTTCTCCCTTCTCGGTTTTACTCCGATCGAACTGCTCCCTGCGCTTCAGGCTCTCTATTAGTGGGTTATGTCCCTGTGTTGGAGGTTTCCGCCGCCGCTTACAAGTTTTCTTCCATCGGAGACACCTAGCTCCACCACCGTAGAACTCAAGGTACTCCTCCCTTCTTCCTCATTTTCCCTTTCTTATCTTTACTTTGTCAATGGTGACCCTCCGTGAGAAGGGGTAAAGTGGGGAGGAGAGTGGTGACTCTCTGGAGGTGCTGCCTGTGTCTCCCCCGTCTCGGCCGACGTCAAGGTCCAGGGGTGGTCCGATGTATTCTCATTCGGGTTCTTCCCGTTCGTTGACCATCCCTGCTATGGTGCGCTGCTATAATGATACGGTGGCATTGGCCCGCGAGGGGATCCGCAAACTCTCGTCGGCCCAAATGTCGGCCCTAGTTAGAGAGCTTTGCGCGTCCTCTTCGGACTCCAACTTTGATTCGGTCGTGGAGGATGTCGAAAGCTCTGACTCACTTGTTTCGTCTTCTTCTATAGAGTTTCTATTTCTTCCGAGGGGCATGGACGCCGCAAGCACAAGTGGGCCAGAGGTTACCAGCCGAGAGATAGTGATGCAAGACCGATATTATTGGGTTGATTCTGAGGTTTTGGGGACGCCTTCCCGCTACGATCCGAGGTCCGAGGTTGTTATACAAGGAAACCTCCAAGTTTTTTAGGCGGGTTATGAGGAGTTATATTCTGTTGTGGCTCCTAACGTCGGCGGTCGCGTTTGTGAGACTGGGGAGACGTCGGCGGGGTTTGTTTATTTGTACTCGTTCCTGGTCTCTCGGTTGAAGGTCTGGATACCTTTTTCTTCTTTTGAAAAGGTTGTTCTACTTCATCTGCAAGTAGCGCCGACCCAACTGCACCCCAATGCTTGGGATTTTGTCAAGGCCTTTCAGATATTATGTCTCTACCTGTTGATCACGGTAACTGTCCCTATGTTCTTCCATATTTTTTATGTGCTCCCCCGGAAGGCCGAGGGGAAGACGTGGGTCAGCCTCCGAGGTCATTAGTCTCGGAGCATCCTAACCCTTTACGTTGATTCGGCAAATTCGTCTGGCGTCTCATTCAATCCCGATTATTTCAAGGTTGTTCCAAAGGATGGGGTTTTGCCCTTTTGGAAAATTTCATGGGCTGAGATGGAGTCGTCATTTAACATTTATTGGAGCAGTAGGCACTATGACCATCCTCTAAAGTATTATAGTGTTCCCGTATGACGTCTTTCACCTGCCGAGAAGGCATCGTTTGATATCTTGCAAGAGGCAGTGAAAAGTCGAGGTGGGAGACGTTTCTCATCTCGTGTGTTGATAGATACCCCGACCAGCCAGCTTGTTGTGGCCCTAGGTATATCTGGTACTGGTTATGGGTTTTTTGTTTAACCGAGTAGGTTCTGACCCCTTCTTTTTTGTTTTTGATGCAGAGGCCGAGGCGATGGACATTGCTGCTCTTCTTAAACAGGCCGCTGATGCCGGACTCAGTGCTCCCGGTCATAAGGACAAGAAAAGGAAGAATTCCAAACAAGGTGGTTCTTCCTCCGCCGACCCTGGCAGCCAAACTTCGGCTCAACCTACTCCGACAATCGACTTGACTGACCAGAGTGATCCTCGGGTGGAGATGTCGGACAAGGCTCCTAGTGCTGAGAAGGAGGTGCCAGATCCGAAAAGAAGCCGTAGGGAGAAAGGGAAGAAGGCTGGTGGTCAAGGTGCTGGTGGGGGCACTTTAGCTACCACTCTCAGCAAGGTCCCCTTAACCCTTTTGCCACAACTTTCAATCCTGATGTCCCTCAGCTGAACGAGCTCTTTTATTCCTTAGAGGTACGGGATAGGTTCGTAACCTGCCAGAGCGAGCTGGTTGCCACTATCCGAGATGCCCAACACACCCATCTCCAACAGGTCTCTTTCCTGAAGTATCTTGAGAAGGATCTGCTCCCAACAGCCGAGCGTGCCAAAGAATGTTATGATAAGGCTCTTAAGGCTTCTCAAGTTGCTGATGAAGAATACACCAAGTTGAAGGCTAAGAAAAATGACTTGGTGGCTCAGTTGCGGGCCGCGGGCAAGGCCCAGAAAGATGATGAGAAGAGGGCGACCGATGCTAAGAAGAAGCTAGCCGATGCCTTGGTCGAGATAGATAATTTGAAGGCCACTCATAAGACCGAGGTGGAAAAACTGAATATCGATCACGAGGCCGAGGTTAGGGAAGTGAAAGTGCAACTTGAGGCTGCCCTTGAGGGTAAAAAGAAGCTGTTGGGCGATACCTTAGGCTATGTTGAGAGGACATTTGATCTTGCTATTGAGCAGGTGAAGGTTCAGAACCCGACTTACAACCTCGACCTTCGCAACCTTTCCTTTACCTACCAAGTGGTTGACGGGATGATCGTGAAGGATGATGCGGAGGGAAAGAAGGTTGAGGTGCCAGCGGAATCTGTTCCAACGGCTTCGGACACTCCTACCAGGACCGATGTGTAGTTTCTTTCTTTTTGCATTTATGTTGTTGTCGGCTTTTTGATGGCCGAGTTTACTTACTATTTGAACACTTCTAGTTTAATTTCACTAAGTCTTTTGACTCTTATTGCTGTTTCTTCATTGATATTTTGATTTACATCGTTGCATGCTCGGGCGATTGCCTTTATGATGTTGGCCGATATTTTGTAATTTTGATGATTTTGCTAATTGTTTCCACGTCGTTGCGTGCTTGTTTTATATCAGCATTTTGTTACTCGTATGATTATTGCGTTTTCGGTTTTCAGGCCGATTTTTAGTTATCTAGACTTCGATTTTCAGACCGATATTGCAATGCTCATGTATACTGGAATGTTTGCATTGATCAACTGTCGAGGGGTACATGAATTGGCGTGGGTTGCCTTTAGCTATAATATTTCTTAAGATATTGTACATTCCAGTGTCTAGGGATTTCACTCCCGCTAAGGGTCTCTAGTCGGTAGGCGCCCTTTTCCAGTAGAGGTGACGATCCGGTATGGGCCTTCCCAGTTAGGTGCTAGCTTCCCTTGTTGTGAATTTTTCCCTCCTATGTCGGCTCGTTGGAGAACAAGATCGCCCACTTTGAATTTCCTGCTTACGACTTTCTTGTTGTACCTTGCTGCTGCTCTTTGCTTGGCGGCTTCTTCTCGGACATGGGCGACCGCCCGTCGTTCTTCAAGGAAATTGAGTTCTTCTCGGATGAGGTTGTCATTGCTTGCCTCGTCAATGGTGTCGGTTCTCCAACTCGGCTCCCCTATCTCGACGGGAATAACGGCTTCGGACCCGTAAGTTAGCCGAAAAGATGTCTCTCCAGTCGAGGAGTGAGGCGTCGTCCGATATGCCCATAGGACGTGGTCTAACTGCTCGGCCCACTTTCCCTTTGCTTCTTCCAACCTCCTTTTTAATCCTCGTAGGATAACTCGGCTAGTTGCTTCATCTTGCCCATTTGTTTGGGGATGTTCCACGTATGTGAAGTGTTGCTTGATTTGTAATCCTTCCAAAAGTTCTCCGAAGCCTTTATCGGCGAACTGGGTGTCGTTGTCCGTGACGATCGCCTTTGGGATGCAATATCGGCTTATCACACTCTTGTAGAAAAACCTTTGGATTCTGGCCGAGGTTATGGTCGCTAAGGCCTCGGCTTCGATCCACTTAGTGAAGTGGTCAACTGCAACAATTAAGAACTTGACCTGCCCAGGGGCCGGGGGAAAGGGACCAAGGATGTCCATTCCTCATCTAAAGAAGGGCTAAGGTATCGAGGTGGTAGACATTTCTTCTGCTGGGGCATTGTGGAAATCGGCGTGTCTTTGACAGGGATCGCATTTTCGAACGTGCTCTACGACATCTTTCTCCATGGTGGGCCAATAGTAACCTACACTGAGTGCCTTCTTGGTTAATGCTCGTCCGAAGAGATGTTGACCACAACTTCCTTCATGTATCTCAGCCAACACATAGGAGGTCTCGGCTGGGGACAGGCACTTGAGCATTGGGCATGAGAATCCTTTCTTGTATAGGCGCCCCCTACCAGAGAGTACCATGCCGAGATGCGTTTGATTCTTCTTGCTTCCTTCCCCTCTTTTGGTTGTGATCCCCTCTGTAGGTATGCTTTGATTGGGGTCATCCAGCATGATCTTTCGCCGACTTCCATGACTTGTTCTTTTTGGAGGATGCTTGGCGACCCTAGTGTTTCTTGAATCACAGATCTGTTGTTGCCCGGCTTCTTAGTGCTTGCTAATCGAGAGAGGACGTCGGTCCTGGTATTCTGCTCCTTTGGTACATGTTGGAATTCCACGGATTTGAATTTTGCCGAGATTTCTTTCACTTTGTTTAGGTACTGCTGCAATATCGGTTCACAGGCCTGTACTCCCCTTTAATCTGAGATACCATAAGTTGGGAATCACTGCACAGTGTGATTGTCTTGGCGCTGAGGTCTTTAATTAGCCAAGGCTAGCCCTGCTAGGCACGCTTCAATTCTGCCTGATTGTTTGATGTCTTGAACTCGAACTTAAATGACTGCTCGATGGTGAGTCATGTATTATCTTCTAATACCACTCATGCTCCTGCTCCTTTGGTGTTTGATGACCCATCCACGTAAATGGTCCAAGCGTTGGTTGAGTCGGGTGGACGGGGCTCTGTCATCTCGAGGACGAAGTCGGCTAGGACTTGTGCCTTGATAGCGGTCTGGGGTTCGTAGGAGATGTCATGTTCTGATAGCTCGATTGCCCAGGTAATCATTCGGCCTGCTAGGTCCGGTTTATGGAGAATCGACTGGATGAGGAGATCGATTCTGACCGTGATTGGGTAAGCTTGAAAGTATGGCCTCAGCCGGCGTGCCGAGGTGATAATGGCAAAAGCCTCTTTTTCGAGCTTCCGGTATCTCTGTTCTGGGCCTTGCAAGGATTTGCTCATGAAGTAGATCGGGCTTTGACCGCCTTCTTTCTCTTTTACTAGCATGGAACTGATTGCTTCTTCTCCGACTGAGAGGTATAAATAAAGCCTCTATCCTGGATTCGGCCTCACCAAGATTGGTGGGTTTGCTAGTGCATTTTTGAAGTTTTGGAAGGCAACTTCACATTCTTCATTTCATTCGAAAGTCCGACCTTTGCGCAGGAGTTGGTATAGTGGGAGCGATTTGTGGGCCGATCGGGCCAAAAAGTGGGTTAGGGCCGCTATCCTCCCTGTTAGTTGTTGTACTTCCTTCACCGACGTTGGGCTCTTCATCTCCAAGACTACTTTGCATTTCTCTGGGTTGGCTTCTATCCCTCTGCTAGTTAGCATGTAGTCGAGAAAGTGGCCAACTGGTACACCAAAGGTGCATTTTAGAGGGTTCAACCTCATGTTGTGCTTCCTCAATCGGTCGAAGACTTTTTCAAGGTCGGCTACTGGGTCACCTCTGTCCGGGGTCTTGACGATTATGTCGTCGACATACACCTCCACGACCTCTCCGATCAGTCCCTCGAACACTTTCGTCATCATCCTTTGGTATGTTGCTCCGGCATTCTTAAGGCCAAATGGCATCATTGTGTAGCAGAAAGTGCCTTGATCGGTGATAAAGGCGGTTTTCTCCTCGTCCTCATCAAACATGGTGATTTGGTTATAACCAGTGTAAGCGTCCATGAATGAGAGGTAACGATATCCAGAAGAGTTGTCAACTAACCTGTCAATGTTAGGTAAGGGGAAAGGGTCCTTTGGACATGCCTTGTTGAGGTCGGTGTAGTCGACGCACATCCTCCACTTGCCGCTCGACTTCTTCACTAGGACGACGTTGGCCAGCCAAGTTGCATATCTGATTTCTCTGATGAACCCGAATTTCAGTAACTTGGCCGTCTGCTCCTTGATTGCTTGCTGCCTTTTTGGGCCCATCTTCCTTTTCTTTTGGGCGACTGGTTTGAACCGGGGGTCTATGGATAGCTTGTGGCAGCAGAAATTCGGATCTATCCCTGACATGTCTATTGCAGTCCAAGATAACAGGTCTGCGTTTTGTAGGAGGAGGTTTTTCATCCTTTCTTGGAACTCGGGGGGAAGGTGTGAGCCGACTTTGGTGGTCTGCTCGTCTTCTCGCCCGATCTTCAGCGAAAAGGTCTCTCCTCCCGGGGTGATTCTTTCTTGGCTTCGTCCTTCTTCGTCTGCGTTGATCATGGGGTCGAGGTCCACCAGCGAGACGTTGTGCCTGGCCCGGGGGGCCGAAGTGGATGTGCTTGGGGGAAGGTTATTCTTCAGACTCATATTGTAGCAGCTTCTAGCTACTTGCTGATCTCCTCTTACCGTTGCCATCTTCCCCTCCCTTGTGGGGAATTTCATTGCCAAGTGTAAGGTGGACACCACGGCTCCAATCGCGTTCAAGCTCGGTCTTCCCATAATCGCGTTATATGAACTTTTGCATGGGACTACGAGGAAATTAGTCTTCATTGTCTTGCTCCCTTCTTTTCCTGCCAAGGTGACCAGGGCTTCCACGTACCCAAGGGGTTGGATCCTGTCTCCAGAAAAGCTAACTAGGTCGTTGTCGTACGGTAGGAGGTCGCTCCGACTGATCCCCATCTTCTCGAAGCAGTTCTCAAAAATGATGTCGGACGAGCTTCCCTGGTCAATCAGTACACGCTTCACGTTGGCATTTGCGATTACTGTTGTTATCACCGTCGATTGATCGTGACCAGGGACGGTGTTGGCAAAATCTCTGTTGTCAAAGGTGATGGCCGGGGTGGGGGAGGTGGTGCTCGCCGATATGACTGCTTCTGCTCGTCCCCCACACTGAGTACATCTTTCAGGGCCCTTTTCTTGGAATTGAAGGAAAACCCACCTCCTCCAAATCCTCATGCTATCATGTTGATGATGATCCGAGGCTGGTCATCTCGCTCTTTGCGCGGGGATGGTTCTCTATCTTTCTTCTGTGGCGCACCCCTGGATTTTCGAGAGTGATGTCGTCCTCTATCTGACCTCGGGGAGGAACGGTGGTCCCGTCGTCGATAATCTCGGCTACGGCTTCCCCACTCTGGTTTATCCCTTTTACGAATCGTCCGAGATTGCCTTCTCGGATGAGCTGTTCTATGGCGTCTTTAAGCTGGTAACAATCATCTGTGTCATGTCCATGGCCTTTGTGGAAAGCACAGTAACAGTTTTTGTCTCCCTGAGGTGACTTTATAGGAGGAGGTCTCTTTACTTCTGCTAACTCGGCGTTGTGCACTTCCTGCCAGATTCGGGAGAGACTGCTGTTGAGTGGGGTATAGCTCCCTTCATATCGGCCTATGAACTTTTTCTTTTCTTCCCTTCGCTCTTTTCTGCCTTTTTCCTCCTTCTCTTGGGTTGGAACCTCCTTCGTGGGCGATGGCCTGTTCGCATCCTCGAGATGTATTTCCTTGTTGATGAATTGTGTCGCCCACTCCTTGAAGGTCGTCATGTTATGGACCCTAATCCTCCTGAGTGATATGTCTAGAGGTGTCCCCTTGCGAAGTGCTTTCACCGCGCAATGCAACTGGACCTCATCGGCTACATTGGGGGTGAGAGCCACTTCCTTGTAGAATCTGGCCAGGAAGTCTCGTAAGGTCTCGGTCTCTCCTTGCCTGACTTTGGCTAAGGTGTGGGAATCCCTGGGGATTTGGTGAGCCATACTGAATCGTTTGGCGAAGCTCATCCCATTTATCGACCGAGTTTTGCGGAAGGGTCCGGAACCAAGTGAAGGCTTCTTCGTCCAGAGTACAGGAGAAGCTCCTGCACATGATGTCTTCCTAGGCGCCTAGGAATAACATCTCGTTGAAGAAACGATCGAGATGTCGGCCTGGGTTTGTTTCTCCTGTGTACAAGTTGATGGTGCTAAAGGGCCGAAGGAAACGATCCGGGATCTCGACTTTGGCCAATCGAGGTGTGAATGGATGCGTGAAGGGGCGATGCCGAGTATTAAGATCGGCTATCCCAGAAAGGGGAGCGGCCGATGTAGCAGGAGTGACGGGAGTTGCTGTCATGGCAACCGAGATTGGGGTGACCAGGGTGGTCTGGGGTTTTTTCGGCAGGATGGGCGTTGGGTTGATCGGGTTCCCGACCGGTGTCTCCTGATCCTTCTGAGGGGTCGCCCCAGCGGCTGCTACGTCGACTTTGGGTGTCTCTCCTGCCCCGCCCTTGGCCGGGATCTACTGCGCGTCGTCTTTAGCCGAGAGGGTGTGAGGGCAAGTTCTCCCTCTGGTCCGGCTCATTTGCTCAGTTTGAAAGCTTGAGGAGGAAGATTCCTCTGGGGTGGTGTCCTCCTCGGACTGGAAAGTTAGTTCTCTAGAAGGGAGGTCTCGGGTATGGAAAGATTTCTTGGACGACATGCTTCTTTTACTCCTCTCCTTCATGTTGGATCTCCGTCGTGGTGTGGCCGAGATTAATGACTCCAGGTATCGAATCCTATGCTCCAGTTCTCTGACTGACCGACTCTTCTTCTTCTTCCTTCTTCTAGGGTGCGAGGAGAGAGTCTCTTCCTCGCCGTCAATACTGGACTCAGTGTCCCTCCGTTGCCTGACTTTTACTAAAGGCTTCCTCTTCCTCCTAGATATGCTGACGGGAGGAGGGAGGTAAAACTCTTCTGAAGAGGGGGTGGTCGTGTGGCCTGACAGAGATATCCCTTGTGGGGTGGTTCTGATGACCTGCTAAGGGTCTGTGTTCTTCTCAGTTCCTCCAGCCAGACTGGTGGCTCCGGTTGGTTTTGGTTGCTGGGTATTCGTGGCTGCTTCCATCTTCAATCTTCTCCTTGTCATGCAAGTCCTTGTGTCCCAGCACAGGGGTAAAGATGGTGGGGTTTTCTTTACAAAGCTTCCCACAGATGACGCCAAATGATCGTGGTCCGAGGTGTTTGATGTAGGCTAGGGACTGCTCCAATGGCACTCCGGTGAGGTGGCGCCCGGCGGGGGTACCTGCAATGGTACTCCGATGCTCAAGTTAAGGGAGGAAACTGAGGGAGTATGCAATGGGTTACATATGTTACCTTGGGTCTGTAAGGGGGAGTCCCCTTATATAGCCATTTCCTATCATGGTAGAGGGGGACATAGGTGTCATAGGCAGGCAGAGCAGGCACGCTTACGCCGTAATCCTCCTGCTGCAGCCATAAATCAGGTTGGCGTGTGTCAATAGTGCTCCCTCTGTCCGGGGCGGTAAGGGGTGCATTAAATGCGATGGGACTTGGTAGGTAGCCTAGGTCTGGGGTTTAGAGCCAATAGGGTCCGAGGCTGTTCATCGTGGCCGCCGGGTAGGTGTTCTTTGATCATCTCGTCTGGAGCTGACGTCCTGGATTACCTCGGATAGGTCTTCAGGGCCTCGCCCTTAGTCGGCCTCGAAGGAGTGCCTCGGACAGGCTTCATTAGGCTTTGTCCAAATGATCAAGCCGAAAGGGAACCTCGGATGGTTCTCCCCGTATCTCGTCTGGGATCGGTATCTCAGACAGGTCCGAATCAAGACTTATATTACATGCATTTTTTTTTCTAATTTCAAGAATTATGATATTATGTAAAGCAAGAGGTTAGTTTTCTTGTATAAAATAGTAATATAAGTTTAGTTTCCTTAATAAGAATGCATTTTCATGATTGTTTTGTAAGGGTATGTTATTCAAGCGTTATGCTTTCCTTTCAATTTTGTAGTTAATGTGTATTTATTATGTTAAATATGAGAAGCTAACATCAAGCATTTCAGGGATATGAGGGATATGATGCACCAGTGCTTTTGATTTCATATTGAAAGAATGAAGAGCCTTGTTGAAGCTGAATGCCCTGGTGTTGTCTCTTGTGCTGACATAATAGCTTTGGCTGCCAGAGACTTTATTGTAGGCACAGTAAAACAGCTTAAGTACAACTTCTGCTTCATCTTTATCTTTACAATTTATTATTTAGAACAGAAATGACCCATTTGCTGGTTATTGATATTATTTTATAGAAGCCAAACAACATTCCTGCTCCATTTTCCAACTTCACCACCTTCCAAACACTTTTTGGCAATCAAGGAATTGATTTAAAAGATTTGGTCATTCTCTCTGGTATTTATATTAAACAATTTTCTCAGCATTATATATTGTTGTTATGGAAGCTAAATTATGTGGTTGAAACGGAGACTTAAATTTGAGGATGAGACATATAAATGTTGAATAGTGTTAAAATTATTAAATTAAACGCTCATTAATTTATTTTGCTTTCATTTGATTGCTTTGAGTTATTTGCTTATTTGCTTATGTTTCGGAAGATGGATATGCAATTAAGAGGCAAAAAAAGGAAAGAGTAACAGATTGCATTCCAAGCAAGCAGGATGAGAGAACATGGATTTTTAGAGTAGTAAGGTAAGTTCTTTCATGTTAAGCATTTTTATCAATTAATCTCTAGGAGGTTATATAGCTTGCACAGAGGACAAGTTCTTTCATGAAAACAGAACAGGGTAGAGTTATTGTTATATATATAACTAGTGTCTGAGCCCGTGCATTGCACGGGCGGTGTAGGATTATTTTAATTGGATTGTGAATGTGCTAGACATAACCACTCCATACTTAAGATTTGGTTTATTAAATTTTTTGGAAAACCTTCTTAAAGATTATATTTTTTGTACATCTACCATCCCCACTACTGTCATCATATATCAATATCTTTAGTCCACTTTATCTTTAGTCCACTTTTAAACTTCACACGAGATACTACAACATATAATTGTCCATATGAGAATACAGGTTGTGGAAGAAACACACCAACATGCGATTATGTCTGTCTTTGACTCTTGTTTAATTTTTTGGTTTAACCACATGTATCCTCCACGAGAGGCAATCCTGTTCGATGTTTAATTTTTTGGTTTAACCACATGTATCCTCCACAAGAGGCAATCCTGTTCGAGCCGGGAACATCCACATCATGGTGGGGCTAGCTCTCCAAACGGGGATTTTTTCCATCCACAAGATTCGAACCCGAGACCTTGCTTAAGGGGAATCAAGCATGTACCACTTGAACCAACCCTCGTTGGTCTTGACTCTTGCTTATTATCATAGCTAATGATACACAAAGGGGGAATTGTCGTTTTTGAAATCGCAACGGATTCATTCCATCTTAGGGTATTAAATTCATCCTTGAAATATAAACTTTAGTTCCGCGTGCTTCGCACGGGGAAATTGATGATACGGTTAATGTTGCTTATGCTTCGCACAGGACAAAATATTAGTTATGATAAATACTTAAATTTCAAAGTAAATCAATAAAATCTTTATAGAATTCATCTCACGTAGGCAATATAAAAGATGCTGAGAGAGCCAATCCTTATCAAAAATCAATATCCTCTCATAGTTAGCAACGATGTTAATCATCTCCAAATTGTCCTTTCCCTCGAAGTTCACCCAATACGTCGGTTAGTGGAAATTGTACTATTCAGTTCTAAACTGTAATAAATATTATTAATTATGATATGATTAATGAAGATGTACTCGTGCGAATGACACATAATTCACCGATAAGTATAAAATCAAGAGTTTAGTTAGAAAAGGAAGATTATTGATTAAGAAATTACAAATTTTAAATTATTCATTTAAAATATGCAAAGCACTGAAAATATTCTATTTAATACACTCAAATGTTTAATAATGTGTGAAACTAATTTGTAATTGGAAGATATTTTAGTGCATATGGGCCTATTAGGAAACTATATATATTTTAACTATTTTTATTCAATAAATATAAATTCTTAATACTTTGAATTATTTTTTAACCAATAGTTATTATATTTCAAAAAATCTGCATGATATTATTGTTCAATTACACTTGTATAAATTATGTCAATAGTAAAAAGTATATTAATATCTATCATGTTCTTTGACATTGCAATTTATTTAAGAAATATGATAATGAAAAGTAATATTAGAATTCCTTTCAATCGTGCTTGTGCTATACAGAAATGAGATGAGAACCTTAGTCCGGTGTGAAAAGCAATTTTTAAGAAGAACCTTGGTCCGGAGTTTTAAACACAGATCAATAAAGACCAATAATAAAATATCCATATAAAAGATCATCGTCAAATAGCCACCAAGCCTTCCGTAAAGCTTGAGAAGTTAATGATGAAGTAATCCAAAACCATCCAAGCCAAATAAGACCAACAGAGCCAAATAAGACCAGAGTCACAAACTATCAGCAAGAGGAAAGGAAGTTCACTTGAAAAGCAAAACCATAGCTATTTCCATATTAGAAAACTTGTACAATAGCAGTAAAGTCCAGTAGCAACAATAGCTAAACAAATTGATTGTTAAACAATAGCAAAATGCAACCCAGATAATCAAAATACTCATCAGCATGCTAAAATGTACTCCACTAAACACAACCTCTAGAAATATGCAAGCAATACACATACAACAATTAGACACATGATAGACTGAAATCCTTATAAGGCAGAAAAAATTTAAACAGGCTGAAGGGCTGAAGGATTAACAGACCATAAGGTAATTGTAATATGCAGAGGCCATCGAGAAAATCAAACTAAATTGTGAAAACACATTTCTAACCCAACTGAAATATTTTCATAAAAAATAAAGCGCCCCCAAAGAATGTTAGCCCCAACACCTCAAACATCAATCCAATTTCATTACCATCTAACATAGTTTAACTTTAGCATTTTTGCCAAGTCAAGCATTCATTCTTTAGCAAAATAGCATTTTATCCTAATTAGGGGCTGATCCAAAAAGACTAAAATCAAAACTGTAAATAAAATGAATTTCTTTCTTAGTACCTGTGCTTACATTCTTGGCAATACAACTGTTAAAATTGCTCCCTAAGTGACATTAGTGCATGGTCAATAAAAAATGGAAGAAAAAGAAGCTGCCAAGTAAATCATCGAAAGAGAAGCAGCAAAGCACTATATCTAACTGAACTGAAAACTAAAAACAAAAAAATTTCAGCCTCACTACTCTCATAATATAGATCTGCTCCTGCTTAATTATAAGCTCTGAGCTTTATGATGTGTTCACATAACATCAATATCAATATGTAGTACAATTGAATGCACAAGCAAAACAAAGAAATCATAAAAATGATGTCAGCTAAGTCATACTACTAATATGCTCAAGAAGATTATTCTTCTTAAGCAAAGTTCTGCAATGGATTCACAAAATCTCAAGAAAAGGAAAACATTGGTTTCTTAACATTGTATTCAGTAGTAAATTTTCTAACATTTGATTGCAATACTGAACCTAAATGACAAATTCTTCAAGACAGGATCAGAAACTCATTTAAGCAATTTGCTTAATCCTAGCTCCAAATATTTGGTTACAAAATGAATCTATTAAACCAAAGAAAAAAACCTACACAACCAAAATGCTAATTATGCAAACAAAGCATCATCAGACAGGACCTAAACTGTAGTAGACATCAGGAGTGTCAAGAGGACTTGTGTTCTTACAAGCCAATGAAATAACAGGTCAAAACGAAAATGTTCATATAGTAGAAGTAAATCACTAAACCCAAACTACCTTCACATAAGTAATTAATGATAGTACCAATTGTACTAACCTAAGAGCCCCTGTAAGTGAAATTCTTTACTCTCTTTCTAGAAGATGCCATGTTTATTCCCCAAATATTTCACTCCTCTACAACACTTGCTTTTAAAGAACTACTTCAAAGATATTAAGTGAGCATGGTTAATGTCGTATGCAGACATTAGATAATAACCTGAATTTTTTTTGTTAAAACCTTTTCCACGTTTAATCTGTAAATTTTTTCTTTGTTCTCTAATGTAAAAAAACAGGATTTACAGCAAACGGTCTTTCTATGACTGTGTTCTCTTTTTTATGATTGTGTACCTTAGTAAAAAAAATAAAGTTATGGATTTTCCAATATATTTAATTTGGCAAATAGCACTCCAATGCGGAGAAAACAGGTACCTTTTAGTCTGCATAAGCATTATTAACTTAATTAGATGTGTTGATTGTTGGGGTAATTTTGTACATCCTATTAAGTGGGCACCACCATCTAGGTTGCTAGCTATTTTCCATTCACATCAAATTCAATTATCAATTGTGGATCTAGGCTGTAGGCATATTACTTTTTTCTTCAACTTTATCCTTCCTCATTGTCAATATGATTTTGTAAATTTTGTCTCCAACAGAACAGAGCAGTGGATTTTCCAACAAATTGTGTGGGAAGATTTAATTCCCATTCTGAGTCACATCCTGGCCTTTCAGATACAGTGCCAAGGAATGACTTTCTTTGAAGTCATTATTGCTTTGGCTTCATTTCATTGTCATTTAAAGAAGAAATTTCATTCATTTATTTTTCAATACTAATTGCTTTCTTTAAGTGATGCAGAAAGTAAGTTTTTAAACATAATATTATGAAGCCAAGGATGCTTAGTTATAGGAAATGTCATATGAAGGTACTAAAGTTTTACTAAATGTGTACGGGTTTGCTTTGTGTGGTCAATTTGTTCTTGAATACATGGCTCTGAACAATTAGCCTTATAAAACCATCAGGACAGAGAATTTAGAGGAAACTAGATTGTCAATCTATAAATTGCTCCATTATGATAGAACAAAGATGCACCTTTTCATGGGGAAGTTTAGGGGACTGCAAGGAAGAAAACCATACAAGATAATGAAAACAAGGAGATGCCAAGAATATACACGAGCCTGATTCTCTTCATAAGTGGATAAAGCACCCTCTCTTTTAGAAAATGAAAGTATTGTTTAATTGTTGCCTTTTACAAAGAAATATAATTAAATGTTTAATTTTAGCTATTTTTTAATAGATGGGAAATTTAGTTTTGTTAGATTTTAATCTCTTACATTTGGGGACTGCCATGCCATGAACTAGAAGTAGGATTTATGCTATTTTCCTCCTTCAAATCAATTGCTTTAGTTCTCTTCTGTACATGATGTGTGAAGTCTGAATTATAGCAATATACATTAAGTGTTTAGTTGCAAATAAAGCTATCGTTTAGAATAAGAAACAAGTTCGGTTTTTTTAGAAATTTCTTGGACATACAGTAGGTGCTTTATGAAGAGTGAAACTGAAATGGTTCTCCACAGTCCACATGCTTTAGAAGGAATTATTGAAGGGTTCATTACTTCATTCTTAATCTCATTTTATCTTTCCCTAACCAATTCTGGTATGCTAGCTTGCACAAGTGTGTGCAAGCTTTCCTTTCACTACTGAGATTGATTTTTTCTTCTGGATTTGAGTGAGTGTTTACACTATAAACTTATATTTCAAATCAAAGCAAATATAATTTTCAGTTTTGTCTTACAATTTTAGAAAGAAAAATTATAGAAGTAATCTCAGTCATCTTAATTAAATAATTATTCTATATCGAACAGTAAGTATTATCCCCTATGCAGTGCACATATGGATTTCTTGCATGCATTATGGGCTAAATAGCCTACATCATCCCAAGACTTATAATGGGGTTAATATACTAATGAAAATAGAAAATGATAACATACTTTTGGTCAAGCTACATTGATGTTCAGAACCATATGTCGTGTTCTCAGTTCTCATTTCACTGCTTGATGATAATGTTATACATTGTAATTGTTCAAGTGCTTTGCAGTTAAGCACCTTGCCTCTACACATTCTTTTGTCTCATATTAGATAATCTAAGGAAATGCATTCTACATTAGAGCCATAAAATCTTTGAAATCACAATATTAGCTTTGATCGTGACTCTCACATTCTTTTCTTTGATTCCGCTCAATGTATGCAGATGGCTAGCAGGTACCAGTTTGACAAGTTTGATGATAAGGAATGATCTCCCTTTATTAGAGTTGATAGAATGACTAAAAAATCAACACAACATCCTCAAATTGGTGAACAAGCAAGGATCATGGTGGGAGATGCAACAACATCAACAATTGAGCTTCCCCACATTGTCCATGATCCTTTGGAGAGACCTCATGCATTCAATAGTTATTCTTTGACAAGTATTCATTAACATGTACCCATCAGGATTGTGGAGGACAAAGTGTCATCATAATACTTAGTTCTTAAGATAAAATACATAAAATGGAAAAAAGAAAGAAAGATGCATAGGGGAATTCGTCTTCATGATTCTGATTTTTGGTATTATGTCATATCTGACCAAATTACTCAGTGTGTTGAAAGTTTGTTGCATCATCATCCTTGGAAAGAAAAGTGCTTCTGAAATGGAAACGTTTTAAGAAAATCATTTGATTAAATTTTTTTTTTAATGTATAGAGTTGTTCATAGTAAAATAAGATGGAGGAGCAGCAGTGACACAGGGGTAGTAGTAGGTTAAATATGAGTACTATGGGTTCCCCCATGGATCATCCCAGAAGTTGCTAGCAAGAGAGTTTAGAAAACTCATTTGTATATTTGATTTAAAAGATACAGAATGAATACAAGCAATTCTTATTTATAGGATTAAACTACTTAACAAACTACTCAACAAACACTATAGAATACAAACAGAATATTAACGGAAAATACATTCCTAATAGTTGTATAATATGGATTTAATTGATTTTGAAAACATGTTTTAATTTAGATTTTTATAAATATGTAGATCATATAATACCAATGTCTCCTCAGGCAATATAGTGACTTGAGATAATGATTTCGCGAAATCAACAATTATAGTCATAATACCATCTAACTTGCCTTTGCTTCAGAGCACCATGAAGGAGGTACTGGGTCATATGAATAAGAATCTATTCATTTTTTCAATGTCCTTTTTATATTGAAATTGAAATTATAGGTGAATCTTGATGTACTTTATTCTACTCAAGCTCTTGAATTAAAAGATCTCATATTTTGAAGCATTTATTTAAGTAGAAGCAATCCTAATGACATTTTTCGGCAACTTTAACTTACACAATATTGGAAAAATTGCAAACTCTTTATATATTTTTAGTAAAAAACTGTAAAAAATAAAGTTGCATTGTAGTGGATTGTTTAATCTTATTTTAATCTTAATTTGCAACTATATTAATGACAATAATATCAAATTATTTAATGGTTAGATTTGTTAAATTCACATTTTATAAAATATTAAGCTGAATTAAGTTGATCCTCATTCATATATATGAAAGAAGAGTTTGGGGTTACAAACTTTTTTATAATTTTATTCTTTGAATTCATGTTTAGTTATTGTACTTTTCTTTATTAGATGTATTGTATTTCTTATCAAAATTTAGATGAATTGATTTTGATGTGTTGGAATACAAAATTAGATTATGTCAATTTCATGAAAGCAATTATGTATAGAATAAATATATGTGAAAACATAATATATATAACCAAAATATAAAAATTTATCACGCGGGTAAAAGTACATTTTACATAAAGCATATTGATATTTATATAAAAAGTTATTAATATTTATTATACAAAGTAAAATATACCAAGAGCATCTATTATTTAAACCAACTACAATAAAAAAATTTGTGCTAAGTGGATTAATTCAATATAAAAAATAGGTTAAAATAAGGTCTATTATTGATTAATATAAGTGGGTTAATTTTCAGTATTTGTAAAAGTATTTCACAACTTATAAAAAATGACTTTTACAAGATATGTCTATTTCCTTTTTTATTTTGATTGATCTTAAGTTGTGAACAAAATTTTTTGGGAGTTGATTTTATTATTTTGATTTTTTAGTACATGACTTTATTCTATTTGAATTATATTTATAAATAGTTGTTTAGCATTAGAGTATTTGAGGTTAGTCTTATTTTATTTTAACATCTATATACACATAACTTTCACTTTGACATGTTAATTTTGTCTGTCTAGAAAAAACAATTATAACTCGCTATAGTGAGTGTCTCGATATTATTTGATATTATATTTCCATGTTGTCGATATTATTTGTCATTCACTTTAGTTTATTATATATATTTTATATTCAATGACTGAAAACAATAATTTAACATTCTTTTTTTAACATTTTGTATTCTTTGTCAGGAACTTCAAAGAGCTTAATTATATTAGGGTTTTTCTAACATGTGCAACCTTTGCACAGGATATTAAAATAAAACTGAAAAAGTTTTATTGGAAATTGCAATTATTACAACACTCAATGCATTGGTAATATTAATGGTTGCAATTCCCAATAAAACCTTTCTATTTTTGTTTTATTATCATGTGCAATATTGCACAGGTTAAAAAAACCGATTATATTATATGTGGTGCAACTTTATTTTTTTTATATTAATTTGAGAGTTTATTATTTTTAACTTTATGTTATTTAAAATAATTTAAGCTCAATCATGAAGTGGACTAATGTACTTAATTATTATTACAATTTCCAATGAAACTTATTGATAACTTATATGTTCATGTTATGTTTTTCATCAAACTTTTTATTTACTTTAATAATTAGAATTATAATTATAATTACTTACAAATGTATACATTTATATATTATTCCTGTAAAATATAATTTCCGTGCATCGCACGGGTTGGACACTAGTGTATATATATATATATAATTGAAATTTCTTAATATATTTATTTTAAACTCATAAAGAGATAAAAATAATAACTTCAGTTTTTAGTAATTTAAATAATTACTATTGATATTTAATGCCCTCAACTGATTACTCATAAAGATATATTGAAATGCAGTTCACCTTTACCTTTGAATACAAGACTAGTTTGCATATTCTAAGACTCTTGTTCTATTAAGGTTTTTTTTTCCCCCTCAATTTATGATAGATACTTTGTGAAATATTTTATATTATTACATTGATGATCTAAGGTAAATTTTGATTCTTGTATCTTTAGTGAGTTCTATAAAGTGTAACAATATTTATTTTTACACGTTTGGATGTATTTCATGTTGTTAAAAATAGAAAGTAAAAAAAGGAATATAGACACACGTGACAACAAATATCACAAAAAAAATTCAAAATTTAGTAGCGGTTTTAGATCATCAGTCAAATAATGTCAATTTTGTGATCAACATTATAAATGCCCAAAATATTACATATTTATGGCGGTTTTTGATGACCAGTAGTTGCCAAAATAATTTCTGGCGGTTCCGCCAGCATTCTAGTAAAAAATGCCATAAACATTTTGTGGCACACGTAATCCTGACATCTTCCTTGACTGTTAGAATTGTATTTTGTGGCGATCTGAGACCGCCACAAATGGGAAAATTAACTTCCACTAAATTACACTTTTTTTGTAGTGGTAATAGGACTTTTTAAAATAAAATATATACTTCATAACAAATATATAAATAATTGACTAAAATAATCATAATTATTATTATGTCTATATATATTTTTACTTTTATGATTTAAATATAAATTTGCTTTCATGTAAATTTTTTATTCTTCTATGATATAAATATTTACCTCTATAACTTTAATTTAAATATTAATACATTTTATATAAATTTTTCATTGTTTAGCAAATATAATTTGCCTCTTTTTTTACTACAAGTCTACAATGGTCTAAAATCCAAAGAAAAAAACCATATTAAGTTGAACAATAGATACATTTACTATAATAAATTATATCAACCTTTTGTAATATTCTATTTACTAATTGAACATTTATATATTAATAAACTTTATGTAAATATTTATGCCCCTTTATTCATAAAACAAATTATAATAAAATATTAAAAATAAATTATATTAATAAAATATAACTCAATTTTAAAAAGTGATTCATTTTTATTTATTGTATTTTTATAACATTTTTACATCTAAAATCACAAAAACATAAGTATAATATCTATAATGAACAAAAATTCAATATTGTTCATATTTTCTTTTAATATCATTTATTCATAAGTTAAATATTAATATTTATTGTAAATTTTAATCACATATGACTAATTTTTACCTATGATTCAATTATTAATAAGTTTTATTGTAATACTTCATTTAATTTTATCTTATAAATTAATTATTATTAAAACTTTTCTTGAATTTTTAACCTGTACTTGAAATAATTGTCCCATGGTTTTTTTTATTATCATTGCAAAAGAAATAATAATAAGAAACAAACAGTAGGAAATAATTAATCTAATATGAAATTCAAACGATCTCAATCTATCAGATACAATTAATGTTAAACCTTTATTTTCATCTCGATCAGTATTTATTGTATGGTATAATTTTACTCTTAAATTATTGATTCTTACATATATAATTTTTTTGATAGATCAAAATTTAGGGTGAGCGGTATAAAAGTATCTCTCACTTTTATAATTTAAATATGAATGTTTTTTATGCAAATATTTTATCCCGCATAACATAAATATTTACCCATGTAATATTAATTAAAACATTAATATATTTTATGTAAATTTTTAATGGTTGGAAAAATAATATTTGCACTTATTTTACTAAAAGCCATATTTTGCCAAAGAAAAAAGTCAAAAAGTAATACATTATTGAGCAGCGGACACATTTGTTGGAAAAATTATATTTATCTTTTGCAATCTAACATTTATATATTAATAAACTTAATTTAAATATTTATGCCCCATAATGTATAAAAAACATTAAAAGAAAATTTTAAATTAACTTCCTATAAAAAAATCATAATTCAAATTAAAAAGTGACTCAAATTTATTAATTTTTTTTAAAAAAAATTTATAACTAAAAACAATAAAACATAGGTAGATGTAATAAGTATTTATCCCAATAATTTAATGTTAAATATTATTAAAATGAAATAACAACTTGTTAGAATTGTGTTACATCAAAATGTTTTAACTCACAAAAAAAAAATGGTTTATTTCACATTTTCCAAATAGTAGATACCATTATATATAAACCCCGTACAAATTCAATCACAAATTCATGAACAACCAAAATAAGCCAATCCAAAAGAAATAAATATTCACCTTTAATTAACTACTTACAATGAGAAAATGATCAATCAATTTCTTTAACTTTTGTATGACTTCATTTTCTTTCCGTAAAGCATGCCCTTACGAAGATCCTTTATCACCTGCACCCCACCTAAATAAAAGATCGAGCCTTCCCTTGATAAAATTTAGGGTGCATTTGGTTTACAAATTGAATAGAATTGATTTTAAAAATGAATGGTTGAGATGGATAATGTACGTTTTACGAAATACGTTGGACGGCGGAAGTGATTTAAAGACAATTTTCAAAACAATAGTTTAACTTCACTACAATTTAAAACAATCAAGCTAATACACTGCACTCTCAACCATAGTTCATTCGCATGAATGCATTAGAATTTAAAATCACAATTCTTTCCCTGCACCTTATTAAAAGCAATTTCTTTAAAATATAAAACACTAAACACAAATTCATAAATATGTTAATGAAGAAAGTATCATATTAATAGGGATCATCTGGTAACACAATTGTTGGGTTCAGTTAGTAACACAATTCTTAAAGGAAGTATGCTTAAGAAAATCGGAAATTGAAACATAAGATTACTAATGAAGCATTGAAAAACTTTCTTCAATGTTATTCAATGAGTAAGAACTTACCATTTTAAACATGAATACATATAAGCATCACTCGTGAACTTTTTGTTCTTTTTTTCTTGGGGATTGGACTCCTCGAAGAAAAAAAAAAGTCAGGAATGTCAACAAAACACGAAATTATATAAGCTTTACACCTTCAGTAGCAAGTTACCACTAAACTCATCACAATGACTTTAAAAGTCAAAACTTTATACCCTGCAAAAATGTAATGTCGGGCTTCAAATTAAAAAAAATCGAAAGGATTATAAGAGGGCGAAGAAGTTAAGAAAGTCAAGAAGAGATTTGACATAAAACATAAAATTTAACATTAATGAATAAAAAAGATATTATTTACAATACATTTAATTCCAATTGAAAAGAAGGGTGATTTCCAGCATATGAGAAACACACGCAAAACATACAGAAAATGAAGACATCAAAGAAGGGATTTTAACAGGAAAAAAATAACACAGAAAAATGGTAGAAATTAAAAACAGTACGGTGGGATTGTAAATTGAAAAAAAAAAAAAACAAAATGGAAGGTTTTTAAGAGCCAACAAAAAAGACCAAATCTGAATCAAAGACTTTTCAAAAAGTCCCAAAAACATCTGCTATCATGGATATTGACACTGAGATGTAATCAAAGGTAAAATATAAAACATAGGGTCAATCTATATATGTGCAATATCTAAGAGTAACATTTAATTTTAAAACAATATGCATAGACACAACTTCAACATATATAATTTAGAAAAACAATTTTTTTAAACAAAAAAATTAAAGTGAAAGGAAACGACACAATTAAGAGTGTGTTTGGCAAAGTCAATAAACTAGCTACTAGCTTATTTGACTAACTTATAAGCTAGTTTGACCAACACAAAAGTGTTTGGTAAGGTACATCAAAGTAGCTTATTTTATGAGCTTCTAGCTTATAAGCTACAAGCTAGTTCACCTAGAGTGTGTTTGGCAAGGCTAATAAGCTAGCTACTAGCTTATTTGACTAGCTTATAAGCTAGTTTGACCAACACAAAAGTGTTTGGTAAGGTACCTCAAAGTAGCTTATTTTAGGAGCTTCTAGCTTATAAGCTAGAAGCTACTTCACCTAGCTTCTAGCTTCTAGCTTATAGCTTATTTAATTTTCTTCCATCACTACCCCTTATATTTTAATACATTTCACTTATTATTCTTAATTTCTTTTTATCTATTATTATCTTTTTTCAATTTTAGTGACAAAAACCTTCCAATTTCTTTTTAACTATTATTACCTATATAATAAATAATTTAAAAAATTACAAATTAATTAAATTGTTATTTTCTTTTCACTATTTTATGAAATTATTTTATATTATACTATTTATTTTATCAATTTTATTATTTATTTTAATTTTTAATTAAATATTTTATCACTAAAAGGTTTAATAAGAATTTAATTATTTTTTAAAAAATATAAAATTATAATTACACAATAATATATATTTTTTTCTAAAAAACAATAATAGAATTTATATAATAAAATTTATGTAGTTATGCCCTTTTACGTCATTTTACATTTATTAACTAGCTTATCAGCTAGTTTTACCAAACACACCCCTAGCTTCTAGCTTGTAGCTTATTTAATTTTCTTCCATCACTACCCGTTATATTTTTAATACATTTCCCTTATTATTCTTAATTTCTTTTTACTTATTATTATATATTTTTTAATTTTAGTGACAAAAACCTTCCAATTTCTTTTTACTTATTATTACATATATAAGTAATTTAAAAAATTACGAATTAATTAAATTGTTATTTTCTTTCACCATTTTATGAAATTATTTTTATATTATACTATTTATTTTATTATTTATTTTAATTTTTAATTAAATATTTTATTACTAACAAGTTTAATAAGAATTTAATTATTTTTTAAAAAATATAAAATTATATTATAATTGCATAATAATATATATTTTTTCTAAAATACACAAATAGAATTCATATAATAAAATTTATGTAGTTAATTATGCCCTTTTATGTCATTTTACATTTACTAACTAGTTTATCAGTTAGTTTTACCAAACACTTCTAATTCAATAAGTTAGCTTATCAGCTCGGAGCTTATAAGCTAGGAGCTTATTAGCTAGCAGCTAGCTTATCAGCTAGTTTTGCCAAACACACTCTAAATGTGAGAAAGATGAAGAGAACATACATATTTGATCTCACTGACATGTTTAATATAGGATATTTGAGTTCAATACATGAATAAATAGAGTGAAAAAAGAGCCATTGCAAAGTAAACATATATAAGGAAGAACAGTAATAGGAAAACATGTCAGGAACTAATAATTCAAACAGGAAGAACTTAAATTCCAAAGAACTCACCTCTATATTAATGAAACTTGGACTATAGGTTTTGGAAGATCAACACAAATATGGAAAAACCAAAACCCCTGGTGTATCCCCACCTACATGCTATACATAATATATATATATATATAAAGAATCCTAAAAACAAAACAAAATAAATTACACATAATCCATAACTCACCCATTGCTATTTGATGTTATTCCTATGAATAAGCACATTCATAATAGTCAACATGCTTGCAATACTATGAAACACATTTTCTAAGCCCTATTTATTCAAATAAAAATTGTAAAATGTAAAAGCTAATATAATGAAGTAAAAATATTTATAAAATAGAAAAAATTAAATAGGGCAGTGGAATTAGAGCTATGCTTGTAGCAAATATGAAGATTGCAATATTAAAAAAAATGTGAGAAAGATAAATATTTATTCAATTAATCAATGATTTATATATAGGGCCCAATCAGAATAACCACTTAGAAAAAATAAGATGCTAAAAAATGGGAATGAATTGAAAGATGAAGAGAACACATACCTACCAAAAGTTTTGAAGCCTTTTTCAGCACTCAATTTGAAGTTTTTACTGAAATATAGGAAAAAGGGTCTAAAAAGTTGACCTTTTTTAAATTGAGATTCAAACTTACACATCAAAGTCTTCCTCTTGTTACCCCTATTGGAAAAGAAAAAAAAATTGGGTTATTAAACTGATAATAAAAAATAATTGGCATTAGATAAAGCTCCCCTTTTTTTTATCCCTTCATATAGGTTTGATTTTCACCCTCAATAAATAAGTACATTATAAAGTTGCATTTTTTAAAATAACAATCCTAATTATCAATCCATCCAAAGATAACGCAATCATAAGTTTGAACAAAATCAAAATAATTCAACAATAAATGAAAACAAAACAGAAACAAATTAACAAAAACTTCTACCTTTTTATATAATCTAAAGAACAAAAAAAAAAAGAAGAATAAAAAACTGCAACAAAAGATACAAAAGCAAACAATCAGCTTTCCAAGTTATACAGAATGTCAATACAAAAAAATTATAAGAGAAGAGGATAAATGTCAAGCACGGAAAAAATTACTTAGTAGAGCTACCATGAGCAAATTTAATAGGAGCTCTAAATAACACCTCGAATGAGTTCCCTTGATGCAATTGGTCTCCAGAGTCGAGACTCCAAATCTCAACTCACAATCAAATATGTAGATAATAAAACATAAATGACATTTCTGAATTAAATAAAGTAAACTCATAAAAACGCAAAATTAATAACTGATTAGGTAAAATTAAGAAAGATCGAGATAATATTTCTTTTGCTAAATATAGCTTTGATGAGATATACATTACAACTGAATTATGTAACATTACTAAAGTTCATAAATTCATTTGAAAAATATGGATTTACAATAACTTAAAACAATTTTACGTCACTCTCTTTATAATTCAAATGTAAAACTAATTAAATAAGGGCAACAAATTAAAGAAATAAAAACAATTAATAAAATATTCAAACACTGTACGTAACACAGAATGAGCAAACTGCAAAAGCCACTTATTATATTCCCATGTAACATATATATATATATATATTAATCAAGTTATGTAATTAAAAAAATGGAAGACGTTAAAAACCATGGATGTCAGAATCGGATCGGACCAGTCGGTTCGACCAATCATACTAGTAACCGGTGGCCGGAGCGGTTCAGTTAATCCTGGGAACCGGAGGGACAGAAAACCGGTGGGGGATAGTGTTGAGAGGGTGAACATGTGAGGAAGAAGAAAATTTTTTTGTCTCGTAAAATTGAAAATATGTAATAATAAATAAAAGAAATTAAGGATAATAAAGAAAATGTATTAAAATATAAGTATAGTGATGGAAGAAAATTAAATAAGTTACAAGCTAGTTGAAGTAACTTGTAGCTTATAAGCTAGAAGTTCCTAAAATAAGCTACTTTACCAAACACTTTTGTATTGATTAAACTAGCTTATAAGCTAGTCAAATAAGCTAGTAGCTAGCTTATGGTTAGAGTGTGTTTGACAAGGCGAATAAGCTAACTACTAGCTTATTTGACTAGCTTATAAGCTAGTTTGACCAACACAAAAGTGTTTGGTAAGTTACATCAAAGTAGCTTATTTTAGGAGCTTCTAGCTTATAAGCTACAAGCTAGTTCACCTAGCTTTTAGCTTGTAGCTTGTAGCTTATTTAATTTTCTTCCATCACTACCCCTTATATTTTAATACATTTCTCTTATTAT
The DNA here is from genome assembly GCA_026901365.1 of Sesbania bispinosa. Classification (NCBI taxonomy): domain Eukaryota; kingdom Viridiplantae; phylum Streptophyta; class Magnoliopsida; order Fabales; family Fabaceae; genus Sesbania; species Sesbania bispinosa. Next base: position 410,913 of record QLOH01000431.1, read on the forward strand.
TCTTAATTTCTTTTTACCTATTATTATATATTTTCAATTTAGTGACAAAAACCTTCCATTCTATTTTTACCTATTATTAGATATATAATAAGTAATTTAAAAAATTACGAATGAATTAAATTGTTATTTTCTTTTCACTATTTCATGAAATTATTTTTATATTATACTATTTATTTTATTAATTTCATTATTTATTTTAATTTTTAATTAAATATTTTATCACTAAAAAGGTTTAATAAGAATTTAATTATTTTTTAAAAATATAAAATTATAATTACATAATAATATATTTTTTTTCTTAAAAACAAATAGAATTTATATAATAAAATTTATGTAGTTATGCCCTTTTATGTCATTTTACATTTACTAACTAGCTTATCAGCTAGTTTTACCAAACATTTCTAATTCAATAAGCTAGCTTATCAGCTCGAAGCTTATCAGCTAGCAGCTAGCTTATCAGCTAGTTTTGCAAAACACACTCATAGTAGGTTTTCATTGGAAACCATAACTTGTTTTTCTGGTTTTCAAAACAAGCATTTTGAAAACCACTAAAAGTGGTTTTCAATTTTTGGTTTTGAGTTGTAAAAACTTGATTGAAAATTTTTTAAAACCAAAAACTGAAAACTCGCAACCACCCCGAACGACGCCTAAGAAAATTAGGTAAACTCATTTAATTTTCTGGATATCATCTAAAAAGTATAATTGCACTGCCTGAATTACCTTATATTCAAGGTTATTGAAACTTGTTTCAAGTGGACATACTATATATCTTTCTATTTACATATGATTCATTAAATAGAGTAGTTAAAAAATAAAATCTGACTTAAATAAAAGGTAATTGGGATGATGTCACTAAATAAAGTTAAATTAGTTAAGTTTTACTTATTTTTTAATCCAACGTATGTGAGTGTTTTTTTTTTACTTATATTTAAATTCAGAGTTTTCTAATTATATTCCTTAATTAATATCTTTAGCATATTAGTTAGCATTTCCTTTATTTATTAATTAGTCTTGTGGGGTCTGCACGTTGATACGTTGAGTATTATTTTATTATTTCTTTTTGTTTCTTTCGGTGTGGAAAACATATGATAATTCCACGTTTGATAATAGGGTAGCATGCACTTCATTTTCTCCAATTTCTTGAACCCACGTAGTACGGAAGGGATTACAGTTGTCTCCTTAGTTTAAATTTTGAATCATCCAGAATCAATTCTGTAGAATTGATTTTAAATCACTTCCGTCCAATATGTTTCATAAAGCATGCATACTCATTTTCAATCATTGATTTTTAGAATCAATTCTAAACCAAACGGACCGCGGTGGCAACTCCCGTCTTAATTGGCACGTCCAAAATAATTCACTAACAAGTAAATCTAACGGGGGGACCTACTTGCATTGGAATCACTGGGCGGATAAGCGGGTCTGCAGTGGTTTCTAAGTTTCTTTTCTTTTTTTTTTAATCAACAAAACAAATTTTTAAAAGATGTAAGGATAATATATATACATAAGAAAGTCTTAACAATTATTACAAGTTTCTAAAACAAATCAAACTGTCCAAAGGTTCCTATAGGTACGTAGCTGGGGTTTCTAAGTTAGTCCAATTAAAGGCTTCGTTCCATTTTTAGATTCCACATGAAATTAAATTGCAGACAATTTGTATTAAGTACGTGATGAAATATATTAATCGTACGTATAGCTTAGACTATATATCGGGTCAAGTTTCCCACATATAATAAAATTATTCATTCACCTTTTATAAGGACAAAAATATAAGTCGGACTAGGTGAACCAAATTTTATTTGGTCCACCGTAGAATCGTCCCTGATTCGTTGCTAAATGTTCAGTGTTCACCGTTGTCTTGTTGGGAAATTTAGGGGGTGTATTGGTTTAGGATTTTAAAAGAATTTTTCTAGGTAAAAAAGGTCGTTGGTATTCAATAAGGATTTTCTATCACTTAAAACAATCCACTAGTATTCAATCTAGATTTTCAAGACTTTAAAAAGAGTGTGTTAAAATCCAGTCGTATTTATTTGAGATTTCCTAGAACTTCAAAACAATCCATATGTATTAGAAAATATAATGATTTCAAGGGATTCTTTTATTACATGAATTTTGAGCGACTTTTTAGTAGTATCTATAAATACCAAATCCATCAAACAATCCCACCCAAATTGAAAGGATTTTTGAACGTGACTTTTCAAGTGTTTCATTCTCCAACAAGCACATTGTCACATAATCTTTCTTTCTCTCTCACCTCTTCCCCCAACAAGCACTGAATCACTCACCGATCTTCCGAATCTCTTTTGTCTTGGTTTATGAGGTATCCTGAATCCTCTTGCAGTGGATAAATATTATAAGCAATTTGCTACACATGCTAAAAACGTATAAATTCCCGAAAACATATAATCATTACCTGAGTTGAAGTGGTTTGAGAAACAATATAACAACATGTCAACACTTATGCGCAACAATTCTGTTTGAGTGGGATCCAATTACAAAGACATTCACCGCTTGTGATGAAGTATGGAAAAAGTACTTAAAGGTGAGACTAATTTGTAATCGTTTAATGGATTTTTTTGCTAGTCCCACTCAAGTGACAAAAATCTTCGAGAAAAAAGTATGGTTGACTATGAGGAATTGAAGATTGTTGTTGGGGGTGGAACTGCTAGTGGGAATGCTTCCATATCAGTAGACCCTGATGATACCGATGCTACAACTTTTGCGGAAGAGAATATAGATTCTGGATGCTACAACTTTTTCCAATCCTTTGCATCATATAGGCTCCGTACTGTTTTCAAATCTTTTTTCTTTAGCTATTGGGTGTTTAAAAATGTAACATGTCCACAGTGTGTGCTTAAAAATAGGTACATGTTCACAATTTATAACTCAATTTATAAATAGTACCTTCATATTTTATGTCCATTTTTTTTTAAATTAATTTCTATTATTCATTGGATTAATCTCAGTTGAATCAAGTAGTGTTGTTTACATTCGGGAAGATACCGAATGTAGAAAAAATTTCTTTTTTATATAACGTAACTAGTTAGTTTCCAACCAAAAAAAAGTTTAAAAAGGGTCAAAAGTTTAAAAAGGGCCAAAGTTTTCAATAATTTTTTCTGGAAATGAAGAGAAAGAGAGATAGAAGAATAATAAAGAGAAAGAAAGTGAAATAAATTATAATTGAAATAATAGGAAATGAAGAGAGATCAAAGATGTGTCAAGTAAAAGGGCCAAAGATACATGAGTTTTATGCATTTTAAAGAATAATTTAAAAAAAATTAAAAAAGACTATTTTTAAAAGAAAAAATATTTTTAAAGATAAAAATCTACTTAAATTTAATCCATTTTTCACATAATTTCATTTCAAAATGTATTTAAAAACTAAAAGTACATGAGTTTTATATGTCTTTTAAAATACACGACGTGTGAAGTAAAAGAGCTAAAACACATGAGTTATATGTTTTGTAAAGATTTAAAGTTAAAAAAATTTTAAAGGACAATTTTTTTAAAGCTAAAAATATATTTAAATTTAATTCATTTTTCTCATAGTTTCATTTACGTCTTTAAGAATTAAAAGTACATGAATTTTTTGTTTTATAAAAATTACATGTTAAAAAATTATAAAGACTATTTTTAAAAGAAATAATATTTTTAATGATAAAAATATATTTAAATTTAAATTATTTTTCTCAAATTTTCATTATTTTATGATAATAGTAAATAAGATATTTAAATTATATATACAATTTTAAAAAAAATTTATCTATGCTATATATATACGCATTTTTTATACTAATTTTATATCTATGCTTGGAGGACTAGTATAGCTATGAATATGTGGATGAACGCTAGTTAGGAGGACATAATATTATGGTGAATTAACTAATAATTGTATTATTTTTACTTTTATTTATTCCGACTTTTTTTTAATTATTTTTGTGTCTTTGACCCTTTTTTAAATTTGAATGTATGCAAAAGAATCTTGAATTCTTATCATATGTAAGAACTTCACGAAATCTTGCAGAGTCTATAAAGTCCTATAGAGTCCACAAAGTCCCACAGAATCTATGATACAAATCCATTAAAATTCTGACTTTAAAAATTCTTGAAATTCTTGCAGAATAAAGTCATGAAAATCCTATAAAGTCTTTTAAAAATCTGCAAAACTTTTTTCAGCTAAAAAAGTCTTTTAAAATCCTAAACCAAACCCCCCTTAGTGTAATTAATTAGTAATCCTATATTGCGGACCTCTTAATTAAACTTACTTATTCAGTACAATTTTTTTGTACTGTTAGTCTTCAATCATGTTGCTAACTTGTGGAAATGATCTAATTACTTAAAAAAAGTGATTTTAGGACACTAGGAATTTAGTGATGGAAATTTCATAGATAATTTATTAGCTACATATATATGATTTATTTAGCTATGGATAAAATTCCTTAGCTAAAAACATAGTGTACCATGTATTTTAGAATCACCCACTAAGATTGCAACTTTTTGTGCTAAAACAATAGTTTTTGACGTCATACTAAAACAAGTACTCTCTCCGTCCCTTATTATAAGACCATTTCAACCGTTTCACACAGTTTAAGAAAAGTTAGTTAATGTATTGATCTTTTAAAAAAAATGATAGCATTCCAAATATACCCCTATTTAAAAGTGACTATATTTTAGAGACATTAATTGTGATATGGTGGAAGACTCTAAAAGTCACTTTCCAATGGTGTAGTTGGGCATGTAGGTAAAACTTCATTAATTATCACACTTAACAATATATGGGGAATAAAAAAAGTTGAATATTAATGAAGGGCAAGTATGGAAAAAATTATTGTTTTACTTAAAAATTTGTAAAAGGTCTTATATAAGGGACACTCAATTCTTCTAGAAGGGGTCTTATAAATAGAGACGGAGGGAGCTCTTATAAATAGAGACGGAGGGAGCTCTTATAAATAGAGACGGAGGGAGTAGTTTATCATAGTGAAAGTGGATTATAATCCCAGGAGTAAGGAGTTTACTTAATTACCATGTCCAACTCAAGATTAATCAATCAACTCTCTATATTATAATTTTGAAACCTCACATTAATTAGTGAAGTTCTCACTCACTCCAGTCTTCCCCTCAATGATTTTTAGAATTTTCTCTCTTCTCTCAATGGAGGGGTACTCCTTGCGAGAGTGAGATTCCTCCTCAATCTTTAATATTAGTCTTCTTTCTTCCTGTTTGAATTTTTAAATGTCAATCATAAAATTTGAAATTATTAAGATTCGAAATCTTGTCATATCATTTTGTATTCCAATCCTTATTTTTAATATAAATCTTTATTCTTATATTATGATTTTAATTAATTTAATTATATGATCTAAATATCAAATAATAATGTAAATTTATTTCAATAATAAATATAATATACTATTTTTATGAATAATTAAGATATGATAGATGTCCATCAAATTTAATTTAATTTTATGTGATATAACATACCTATTTACTTTAATAGAAAAAATAATCTTGAAAATATATTGTATAATTATAGGTTATTTAGATTCCTTTATTAACTCTCATTTACTTCTATAAATACCTCTTATGTGAATAGAATAAGACATGATAATTCTTGATTTTTTGAGCTCTCTTATCTTCCTCTCAACTATCCACTTTTATATATACTATAGCATTATTTTCCTAACACTATTATAATTTATAATTAAATAATTATTTAAAATTATTCTAATTTTTATTTTTTAAAATTTTAAAGATATTAATTTATTATAAATTTAATTTTAATTATATAAAATATGCTTTCATATTACGCGGATTAATATACCAGTTTTAATGTATTTATATAGGCTTAAATATATTTTTAGTCCCTAAAAAATTAGCGAATTTTGTATTTAGTCCCTATAAAATTTTTCACCTAAGTTTAGTCCCTCATTAATTTTTTCGTTTCCAAGTTTAATCCTTTTCGTTAATTGGTGTTGTTACGTGATGACATGACACTGTTATACTATGCTGATGTGTGTCTATTTATGCTGACGTGTCTGCCATGTTGGATTTTGTTGAAATTATTTTGTCCCAATTTTTAAAATTATTAATTCTAATATTAATTATTTTAATATTCAAAACAAAAAACAATAAACCCCTCTTATATTTTAGTACCGTATATATAATCGAGGAAGAATATTTCAGGAAGGAATTGGAGAGTTATGATGATAACGGTATTAAAAAATAAGAGGGATTTGTTGTATTTTTGTTTTAAATATTAAAATAATTAATATTAGAATTAATAATTAAAAAAATTTGGGACAAAATAATATCAACAAAATCCAACTTGACAGTCACGTCAGCATAAATAGACACACATCGGCATACTGTAACAGTGCCGAGTCATCATGTAATAACACCAATTAACGATAAAGATTAAACTTGGAAACAAAAAATTAATGAGGGACTAAACTTAGGTGAAAAAATTTATATGGACTAAACACAAAATTCACTAATTTTCGAGGGACTAAAAACATATTTAAGCCTATTTTTATTTTTATATATGACAAAATGTTATCGGGTATTTATAATGAATTCAAAGGTTTTGTATTTAATTTCTTAGAGTTAAATCTTGATAAATTAATAAAATATCGATTTATTTTTTTAAAAAAAAAAATTCAAGTTGAAAAGTTCAAACTGGATAAAGAATGCATGTGAAATGCGAGAAGCAAACTTAACAAGGTAAAATTAAAGTGTTATTTAGTTGAAGAACTATTATATAAGGAGCTAGAGAAGAACTTGCTCTATATTGACTAGTGATATATAGCTGAGAAATGTGTCGGAAAATAATTGCTTTATTTTTAAAATGCTGTATAAGAAATTAAATGACAATAATATAATATTAATTTAATTTTAATCCAAAACCTAGCTAAAATTATATATTTATGTATCCTTCCACTTATTTCATCTTCATTTTTTTTCTTTCGCTAATTCTTTCTCCTCCAGTCAGAACTTTTTTTTTTCACTCGTGCATGAATTCATGATTCAGTGGCGTGAAAGTTAGAGAAGCCATCCAATGCAAGCCAACAAAACTACTCGATCTGTTGACAGTGTCCACAAAAATCAACACTTGTAGGCCGCCTACCATGCATGTAGAAAGGGAAGCAGCAGCCATTTTTGTTTTTCTTTTTGGTCAAGCAATTTTTGTTACTATTGTACTATTAGACTCAACTGAAGTAGAACAAGCAAACAAGACAATTCCAGATTCCAGTTAAGTGGGACACAAATTGCGGCTGTGCCTTCACCTTCTTATTTATAATATATTTAATCAATTTCCATTTTTTATTCAAAGAGCTAGAATCATTTTTTTTAAAAAGAAATATAATATATTCGTGGAAATTTATATGATTTATTTTTTGAAATACGTACTACGACATATTTTTTGGTACAGTAAATGTATTTTCAATAGAAATTATCACTATATATTATAGATTTTATTTTTTGAACAGCCAAGAGAAATTAATTATGTAGGGTTTTCAATCCACTTGCTCCAATCTTATTTTTTATTGTCGCGGAGGGTACGGTCTTATAGTGGATTGATGAGAAAAGCAAAGGGAAAAGGCTAGCTTGTTTTCAGGTTTATCTGCTGGGGGATAATAGAGTGACTGCATCTTATTTATAATTTGTAGATGATACTCTTCTGATTAGGAAGGAGTCTCATTCTAATGTGTGGGCTGTATATGAAGACTATATATTAGGGTGCTTCGAGCTGGTGTTTGAGCTGTATATGAAGACTAATTATGTAGGCTGTATATGAAGACTATACATGCTTTTCATTTTTTTTTTTAAACTTTTAATAGTGAATTTAATGAACAACATGAGTGAATGATCCATTTGAATGATTCATGTGCATCAAGTTTCATGTGCATCAAGTTTCATGTAAGAACTTATTCTTGTTTGCTGTCATAGTACTGGACAACAACAACCTTTACATTTTTTTCATAACTTGAGCTAACATGTTAGATTAAGATGTTTTTCGTGTTAGAAAGCTAAAACATATAACTTTGAACCTACAGAGTTTTAAATACAATTTCCTCACCAAATTAAATCAGTGATCTGCTTTGAATTCAGTATTTTCTGTATAATTTGTTAATAATTGAGATAGGACTGTGGCAACATTTATATAGTTTCGTGTATAACTTATAGTATACTTGTTGGAAGCTAATACGTACGTGCACTAAGCTTCAACATGGTTTAAGTTTTAGATTTATTTTCCTTGCAAATTAGATCCAACTTCATTTTAATATCAAAACTTGTTTTCTTTTATAACTCACATGTCGTCACAATTTGGGCTATTTGTACTCATTCATTCATAACTTTAAGCTAAACATGTTAGATTTGAGTGCAGTTTTTTTGTTAATTAGAACCCTGAGAGAAGTATCTTTCAACAAAAAAATTATCTCGTTTTCATTAATTTAATACTAGTTTTTGTTTAAAGCTAGTTTCTATTCTATATGTGTCTCCATATGGATTGCAACTATTTATTAACTACGGTTTTTCTATCATGTGCAACATTTCACAAGATATATAATAAATCAAATGTGGAAAGTTTTAATTTATTAAAAATTATAACTATCATAACATTCAATATTAATACATTGGTAATATGAAATGTTACATTTTCTAATAAAACCTTTCTTTCTTTTTTTTTTTTCAAATTATATTGGCATATATTGATATGGAAAAGTATCATAATCATTACATTTAACATGTAATTATGGGATAGAAACACATTGGTAAAAATCGTCTGAGATGTAAAACGGTACCTTTTTAATTTGTCTTTCGATTAGATTTCTTGTGCCCGCGCGTCTTCATGATAAAACTTCTCTGGGTGAGTATATATTGTCGTTTGTTTTTTTCTAATGATGATGAAGTCGTTGAACGTATTTGTTCTAAATTTTTTATTTTAAATTATTTTAGTAACTTAACAGATCGTCATTATCGGAATAACCCCTCTATGATGAAAAACCACACACTCTGGGTTCATGAAGCTCTTTGAATTCCTATTTCAAAATTGGATTAATGAAATTAATTAAAATAAAAGTGTGAAATAATACGTTAAACTCAGCCAAAAAAAAAAAAGAGAGTAATTTAAAACGACTAAAATTATTAGGGATCTAAAAGTAAAAGATGATTTCAACACTGATGTATCTAAAATTTAAACATTTGTATCAATCAAAGGTAAACACATAACGAATATATCCATGCTCACATTAAAAAAAAAAAAATGTACCGTAGAACCTACCATAAAATCATATGTAACAAAGATTGTGTAAAAGCTTGATTGTGTCCTTAATTGCTTTACTCTTATTTTGATTAGGAATTTCATTAAGAAATTGTTACTCGCTAAAATAAAAATACAGTTCGAAGTGGCTAATAAAGAGCCAAAAAGAATATTTATTTTTATTAAGGGTTTCTGTTAGAAATTACAATAGGATCGAATTAAAATGTAAGGGTTCGTCATTCGAACCCCACTCTCATTTCCTATTACATTTTACAGGTGTGTTGATCTTCAAACCAGTGCTTCGAATGGAGGAAGTAGTTCCTTCGACCTTGGTGTCAGTGTCATGTCTTCGGAGGAGGAATAACTTCTCATTTCGAGCTTTAAAAGGGGGTTAGTTCTCAGCCTTGGACCTTCCAAATAATCCAAGAACTAAGAACCTCACCCCCATCTTCTTCCTCTGCCTTCCTCCTCCTCCTCTTTTCCCTCATCTTCCTCTTCCTCCAAGAATCAGAAGATTAAGCGTTGGGCTTTGAGACAACCCATTGCCCTGAGACTACACTTGGCACCAAGGAGGTAGGAGTACGAAATACCAGGCCATGCATGGGGCTAAGGCCTTGGGTGTTGGTTGCGCTGTTCGACCTGAGGTCAAGGTCCACATTGAAGTGACCATTAACGTTGGACACCCTGTCGACCTGAAATCCAAAGGTAATGGAAGAATCAAGTCATACAGGGCAGCCAATATCAGGGATCTCTCCATGGCCAAAAGGAAGAATAATAGAGCCCAAGTGGAGTCTTTCTCCTTTTATAGGGATGGAACACCATGAAAGAATTAAGAGGGCCACTCCAACGAGCCAATCAGAAGAAGTTTTGATCACATTGACCAACGTAGATGGTGGTCAAGGCAGTTAAGTTGGACGGCAGGTAAGTGGCTTCGAAAAGCAAGGAGAAGATCGAGAGAGGGTCTAGGCAGATTCGAAGGGGAACCAGGGTTCGAAGAGGAAGAGTTGTTAGATGGTTCGAAACACCTCCTTTATCTTGGTTCGAATGAACCCTTCTCTATCAGTTCGAGCAGAGGTCATCCCCCTTGATTCAGTTAAGTTTGTCTTAGACGTTTTCCACGTCATAAACGACAGTTATCAAGCACAGGCCCACCAGAGCGCATGCAGAGGATGTGGGTTCATGGGAGTTACGTAAAGAGCTTGGGGAAGTTATGGCAACCCAGAGACGGTTACCAGGGACAACTATAAATAGGAGAAAGAAAGAGAAATCAAGGGTCTGCAACCTGAACACTCAATAGCACCCTGAAAGCCGTAGCATCTACCACGGAGATCAAAGGCACTCAGCACGCTGAGAGGAAGTAGGGACAGCGCAGACCACCATTTTTATGTTTACTTTTTCTTTACTTGTTTTTCAATTACATGTTCATGTTTTATAGCTTAGAAATCAACGGAGTTGTAATCGTTACTTTCAGTTACCTCTCATGTGTGTTGTACCTTTTCACTTTAATGCAATTTAAGGCCCGTTCAGGGCCAGCTCACAAGCGTTTTATGTCTTCCTACGTTCATCCATAGATTTCACACTAGGTAGAACCCAGTCAAATTAAGAGGACTCGTATCTCGTCCTAGATTGCTCTAAGATACATTTGTTTGTATTAAATTTTAGGACAAACAGAAATACAATAGCCAATACATTTATGATATTAAATGCACTTTTAAATAAAAGCTATCTTCTCTTTTTTTGTCTTTTTTTATTTATTTTTGACCATAAATCCCGCACAAATATAACTGGGTTTAACTCTCGGGTAAGAATGATGATTAACTATATATCCTTTTTTGATTATTACTCCCTTTGTTTTTCTTAATTGTTGTTATAGAGTGTCAAATTTGTTTTTAAATAAGTGTCGTTTTCATATACTAATGCAATAATAAATGTTATTTTTTCAAAATTAGCCCTATCATAATCTGATTTTTTATTTTAAATATTTATTATAAAGTTATATCATAAATATTTAAAGAGTTTAAAGTTTTAATAAATATATTTTTTTTATATATGTATCCAATAAAAACTTTATGGTAAGAGATAAACCAAGTTAACATAAATGTATGTTGTTTAGGTATAATATTTAGAAAAGAGAAATATTATATTAACGAAAGAAAGAGAAATGATATCTTTAAGAAAATGAAACTTAAAAAATATAATTATTAAATTCCTCAATTTTTATGAAAAAAATCTTAAATGACGTATAAAAAAAAAAAAAGAAACTGACGTAGTATTACTTAATCCTTCTCCTTACTAGTTACTAGCTAGTTAGTATCCTATTGGACCCTGATTAGCATTTGCCATATATATAATATATGAGGCTCAAAGGGAAAATTACTGTCACCTCTCCTTAATTAAATTTGAGAAATTAATTTTGAGTCCCGGAAACATTTCAAATCACCTCAACATATTCTTCATTACTTTAAAATAATGAATTTTCTTGGACTTATTTCAGGGGTGGCGCACGAACGCTACACAACAAAATATCTTGGGCATCATTCCTAGAATTAATGTGTGCTGTCCAGGAAAAAGAGAGGAGACGGATTTGACGAGGATTCTATTTTTGTTACATAGGAGTATAATATATACTTACAGCGCGTGCTTCAGGAATTCAATAATTGAGCACTTTTTATTATTGTATTTGTCTCAAGGTCGTGGGTGGCAGGCAGGGTGGGGGACTGTCGAATGATATTTCTTTGTTTTCTTTGGGTGTGGAAAACACTCAAAGATATACTTTTTTCGGTTCTTTTTAACGATAATTTTAGATTTTAAATTTATTTTTATATAAATATTCTTTTTATATTAAGATAATAATAAATATTATTTTTTAATTTTATCCTATTATAAGATGATTTTTTATTTTAAATATTTATTATAAAATTATACCATAATTTTTAAAAATTTTAAAGTTTTAATAAATATATTTTTTATATTTTTTAAAAAAAATTATGGTAAGAGATAAATAATATAAATATAAACACATAATGTTTATGGAAAATGCTAATGAGTGCCCTAAGAGCACTTGTTAAAGATTCAAAAATAGAAATGTTTTATTGGAATGTGCAATATTAAATGTTGTCAATACAATCAATGTTGTGATTTCCAACAAAAACCTTCTATATGTAGATCCTTAACCAGTGCCCTTAGGGCACTCGTTAGCAGGACCCAATGTTTATATATAGTTTTTAAGAAAAGAGAAATATTAATTGCATTAATGAAAAAAAAATATCTTTAAAAAATTAAATTTAAAAGACATAGTTATTACATTACTTACTCCTTGTACACATGTAGAAAGAAATCTTGGGAAGTGAAGGCGCTCTATAGGTACTTTGATTCTCCAATTTCTTGGATCCAATGCTAAAAGTGAAGGCGCTCTATAGGTAATTTGATTCTCCAATTTCTTGGATCCAATGCTAAAATTAAAAGAGAACATCAATCCAATACCTCATCATGAGAACATCGATCCAATACCTCATCATCGCCACAATCCTTCCTAAGCAATTCAGAGCTTAGTCACAGTTAAGATTCATCACCCCTCCTTAAAAATATATTTTGTGGGGATCGAACTCGGGAACTCTTCCCACAAATTCAGCATGCGTTGCTAACTGAGCCACAACTCTTTGGTTTTCTTAAGCAATTTTGTGAACATTAATTAATTAGAATAACTTATTTCACAACTTATATATTTATATGAAAGGGTTAAATTAGGTTTCCTTTTATATACTCCTTTTGAATTTAAACATAAGCAAAAATAATTAAATTTATACTTATTAAAAAAATTAGTTAAATTTATTTAACTTTTTTGATATCATCTAAAAAGTAATTACAGTACCTAAATTATCATACATTCAATTTTATTAAAATTTGTTTTAAGTGGACATACTCTCTTTTTATTAGCACATAATTCATTAAATAAAGTGGTTAAAGAATAAAATTTGAATTAATAAATAAAGGGTAATTTGAGATAATGTCATTAAATAGGGTGAAATAATTAGTTAAGTTTTATATTTTAATCCATAATAAGTGAAATTTTTTTTTTTGTTTATATTTAAGTTTGGGGGAAGTATTATTAAAACATTGATTTTGCTTGGAGAATATTATATAGCGAAGCACCTAAAACTTGATTGGAAAATTAATCCTGAATTATAATTTATACGTATAAAGTGAAACGTCCATTTCAGGAGACACTTCAATAGTTGCATTACATATAGGTATTTGTTTATTTATTTCACATAATTTAATATTTAAAACCTCATCTAAAATACTAGGATTAAGATTTAGAAAATGGATGATTCTACCAAACAAAATTTGAGTAAACTAGCAAATGTGTGTTTCCCGTCAATTTTTTTATGATGTGTCACGTTTCGTGATACTGTATCGCACTATTTGCTACGGGGCACAAAAATAACGTCATTGGAGTTGAGACCTTTCAATGAAAAGGGGGGAGAAAAGAGAAAAAGGGAAAATAAGGAAGCATACAACGGTTGGAGTTGAAGCCTTTCAAGCTATAAATTTGACAAAACCACATCATTTTTGTGCCATAGTGGACACTATAGCGACAAACAGTGAGACAGCGTGCACTAAACGTGCCACGTTGTAAAAAATTAACGGAAAACACACAGTTGGACTGTAGTGAAAGAAAAAATAAGAAGTCCAGGACTATATTGAGGTTTTCTATTTCTTAGGGACTAAACTGCATGACCCTAAAAAAGTCAGGGACCAATTTGTTAGTTTACTCAACAAAATTTGGTCCACCTAGTCCAGTTTACATTTTTTTGTTTACAGAAGTGGATGAATAATTTTATTTTTTATTAAATAGTATTTATATGATCACTGTTTGAGTTTAATTTAAGGGAAAATATGGATTTACAATATAACTTATGCTAATTTTGTTGAAAATATATCAATTTAACGTTGAAGGGAAAAAAATTACATTACATTATAATATTGATTTGAGTTTTTATTATTTTCAAGTAATATTTCATAAAAACAACGAGAAACTATTTTAATATCAATCATTAATAAAATAAGCATTGAATTTGGTGGTTAGAAATTTAAATTACTATATTTTCATATTTTGGACCACGTAAACAAACACGCGTGTTTGTGAGTTGAATTTTGGAAGAAAATAGAAGAAAGGAAAGAGTTTATATATTGAAAGTTCTTCCCATTTATATTCGTGAGTTTGAGTATTCTAGGAAGTATTTCCCTCTTCTTTTTTCCCTCTCGTCTCCCTCCAATTCTTTCCTTTCTCTTCTCCTCTCTAAACTCACAAACACATCAGAAAAAATAGAGGAAGTTACCTTATTGTGGATTATTATACGGTCCATGAAATAACGAGTGGACGTAGGTATGATTTCTGGAAGGGTTTCAGTTAATGATAAGCAGCACGATATATATAAATTAACCAGTGTGCTATACGGTCTCTGGTTGTTGGTTTGAAGAGTCTATCAATTCCTTTCACCTTTCACTTTGTCTCTTATTATTTAGTCCTTGGACGGTTGTAAAAGCTCAAGGCCCACGCAAAGCTCCAATGTATATCATGGATGTGTGGCTATATAATAAACCGGCCATGACCATAATGATAATGCATGCATTAATATATGTTATCGATATATATTGAAAATTATTAGTATTTCAGTGATACTTAAGCTTGTAATTTAATTAATATTTTTGAATTGACTAAAAATAGGAATCGGTTTTGATTCAGAGTAACTCCACCCACGTCAACTCGCATTGACAGCCACGCAAGACGTACCTGAATATCACTTGTAAAAGCAGCCTTTAATTTGCAGATATATATAATATTCCCACACCAAAACCCATTTCGTTTTCCACTGTCTGCGGAATTAAAACTGTCTCACGGTACTGATTATATGAACATAAATTGGTGTCTCTTCCTTCATCTGTTCGAAGAATTCTTGAGGTAATTAAATCCCAAAAACTTCTCACTTACCTTCTTCTTGCTTTGCTTTTCACTTTTTCGCTAGCTAGCTCCTTCCCTCTGTTGCAATAATTTGATTAATCCATGCACCATCTTAATTCTCAATATTATCATCCTTTTATCCCAGACCTCAATTTTGCTACAGATTCTTCACCAACAACTTTTTGAAAATATATATATATATATATATATATATATACACGTTACTGCGCGCGCGCGCGCACACATATATATATATATATATATATATATATATATATATCTCTTCTTTCTTCCTGCTTCTTAATTCTACCCCCTCTATTAAACTAGTCCTTCATTTACTTTAGTAGAGGTTCCAATTAATGATCCAATCTTCTTTATATCTATCATACTATAATCTTCTTCTCAATAGCTGAGGCCTAATTATATCTTATGTTTCTTTAATTCCTAATCTCTCCCTTAACTCTTGCATTGCGCTTTTCCTTTTTTTTCTAGAGATATATATGGTGATCATGAAAATTATCAACAAAAACCATTTGAAAATATCTGATCTTTTTGCATATACAGATATGGAGTTCCAAAATCTCTCTTCGTCTGATGAATTATTTTCTCCTTTATCCTGCTTCTTTCTACTTCCCTCCTCCTCTACTCTATATATATAAGTTATTGAGGTATATATATTATATAAATCGTTAATTGATTTCTTCCAATGTTAAATATACATATCCATTAATTTATTTAATTAGGCAAGGATAACACTCACTGACTTAACCAATTAATCTTGGTAGTTGGTATATAGCAGGTAAGCGCGCGTGGGGAAAGATCGCGTGCAGAGTTAAAAACAACAGGTATGGAAAAACTGATTTCATTGAGCTAGCTAGCTAGGTGTGTATGGCAAAGACTAGTACTTCATTTGTAATTAGTCAACTGCCAAAATTTGAAACAAAATATAGAAAATATATTTCATGAAAGCGAATGCAGAGACAAGTAGGCATATTTGATAGATAGATAAGGGTGGAATAAGACGCAAGCAAGCATTGGGGACAGCCGTCCTGTCATAAATAAAATACATATTAAAATATTCTAAGATTAATTAGAAATATTCAAGTAGTAAAATAATTATGATTAGCTAGCCAATTAATTTGACTATACTTTATTCTATATATGTTAATTTGTTTGACAGGAAAATGGAGAGGGCAAATGCGAACACCGCAACATCACCAACACAAGCGCAAGAGGTTCAGATTGCTTCTGTTCGGCCTTCCATTGAGCTAACGACGTCGTCACCACAAACACATGTGGTTCAGATTTCTTCTGCTCAATCTCGACACCCTTCCCTTCACCTAATAAAAGATAAAAGTACTTATACACACACACACTCTCTCTCTAAATATATTGATATCATCAATATTCAATACAATAAATATCTTGCTTATTAAAAAAAAAAGGTTTCATTAATATTTAATTTCACTATATTTCTAATCTTCAATCATAAAATCATTTGAAAATATACGTAATATAAGTAAATAAATAAAGAATATATATAATATTTGGCCCACAAGACACAAACTGCCAAAACTCACCAAGATGACTTATTATAATGAATCCAAGGAACAATTTCAATTTCCACCATACAAATTAACAATATATAGTTGCAATTTGCAATATTTGAGAACCCACATGCCATGTCTTCCTGACAAGGCTAGTTTAACAAACATCTAGCACAGGCAACACTCACTAGCTATCATCTTAAGGATCATCTTAAATTAAACTAGAGAGAGAGAGAGGCCTAAAGCATATATATACCAAGGTTATTCTATTTCTGACTTGAGGATCGCTAGATAACAAGAAAATTTTCAGTACAAAATTCTGACAAAACAAGGAAATTAAATAATTAATTATACACGGAGAAAATAAAAATAATAAATAATCATACATATATATTAGATCAAAAGATAATTATCAAATGCAATTGGCAAAGAAAATTTTCGTGCCATTCAGCTTTACTCTTCTTACAGTTCTGTTGGTTAAACTTATCGCTCTCCAAACTCAAAAGATCTTTTTCTACTATATATATTTAATTAGGCCCTGTTCAATTGAAGGAAAATTTTCACTTTAATTTCTTTAGAGAAATACTTGGAGCAATGTGTGCCCTTTTATAAGGTAGCACTGAGAGGTGAATGGAATGCAGCCAAACGTATGATAGATGCAGATAATATGCTGCTGAATGCAGCTATAACAAAGGATTATGGGACACTACTTCATGTTGTGGCAGGAACAAACCATGTTCACTTTGTGGAGGAGCTGGTTAAATTACTGAACCCAGATGACCTGGAACTGCAAAACTACAATAAAAACACACCATTTTGCGTTGCTGCTGCATGTGGAAACGTGCAAATTGCTGCTATAATGATCAAGAAAAATGGATGCCTGCCACATATCAGGGGAGCAGGAGGAGTGACTCCTCTTTACATGGCTGCCATATCTGAGAGAAGTGACATGACAAGGTATCTGTACACCCTGACTGCCGACATCTTAGAAGAAGAGGACTTGAATGCACTGTTCTTCCTTTGTATCAAGAATGATTTGTATGGTGAGTCCTTGATACTTAAAGATTGTATGTTGCTAGCACTGTTCATTTTTGTACAATTGTAGCAAAGAAAAAAAGAAACAAAAATTAGAGTACATATATATGCCAGCAATTGAACTGCAAGCAATTTGTGAAAATTTTGCAGATTCATGTTTGCAAATGTTACAAAAACAATCAACACTGGTATTGGTCCGCAATGAGTACAATGAGACAGGCTTGCATGTCTTGGCTAAAAAGGTTTCTGGTTCTAGTTGTCAAGGTAATGGTATCTTCAAAATCACCTCATTAACTCTAGTAAGTCTTTACAATTGTTGTTCTTTGGAAAACTTTGGGTTCATGTTATCCGTTCATTGTTTTTCATACACTTCTAATTTAATTTTTTTAATCGAATGTTTGATTGTGGAAAATCTCAGATAAATTTGAGGTAATTATATGTATCAGGCTCTTGACAACATGTCAATTTACTTTTCTCTTAAAAAAAATAATAACTGCTTACTCCTGAATTTCTAAAATTTTGAAGAGCTTTGAAATTGTCCACACTTCCCTATTTTTATGGGATTTGTATTCCAGAGACACCAAAGAGATCAAGCTCCTATTTTACCATATTGATATTATTTAGATGAGTTTTGCCAGTGTATATATGTCTTATTCTTACACACACTTAAATATAATAGTGGACTTATCTCTAAGAGTGTAGATGAAAGAAACAAAAGATATTCTCCACATCATTGATTTCTTCAACCAGAAAATTTAGTTCTTGGTCCTTTGTTTCTCACCACATTACCAACCAGTCAAATTATGCATGACAGGTATGCAGCCATCTCTTTTCCTCCAACTTGTTGGGTGTCTTTGGAGCATGCTTCTCAATATTGAATACACAGAGGCAGAGATGATGAGGACAATCATAAGTCATCCATCACAAATAACCTTTGATGCTACAGAAATTGGAAATTTTCACTTTGTGGCTGAGCTTATGAGGTCTGACCCTGACTTAATATGGGAAGTGGATGGCAAAAACCGAAGCATAATTCACATTGCTGTCCTGCACCGCCATTCAAGCATCTTCAATCTAATACATGAACTAAGCTGCTTCAAATATTTGGTAGGAACTCTTGAGGATGATGAGGAAAACAATATATTGCACTATGCTGCAAAATTGGCACCTCCATATCAGCTTAACTTAATTTCTGGTGAAGCTCTTCAAATGACACATGAATTACTATGGTTTGAGGTATTTTTCCAACAACTTCACAATACATATATATGTCATACAAGACCATATGTTCTTATGTACATATTTCAGCTTTTTCTTTCCCTTCTTTTAGTTCCAAACCTGTAAGGTCTGTCTGACTGTTTCTTGCATCTATCTCATGGTGATTTACAATCACTAATCAGTCTTACTAAACTTCTACATTATTTCATGATGTGAAAGCCTTAATATATACATAACATCACATGCATTGTATTTTGATATGGCAGGAGGTGAAGAAATTGATGCTGCCATCAGAAATAGAGAAGAAAAATTCTAATGGCAAAACTCCTGGTGAATTATTTGCTGAGGAGCATAAGGATTTATTGACAAAGGCAGAGTCTTGGACAAAGAGCACAGCTAATAACTGTATGCTTATTTCAACAGTTATATCCACTGGAGTGTTTACAGCTACATTTAGCATACCTGGTGGTAACAACAAAAATACAGGAACTCCTAACTATTTGCAGAAACCAGCATTCCTGATATTTGCAATATCAGATGCAACTGCACTGATATCATCTTCAGCTTCCATACTAATTTTCTTGTCTATCCTCATCTCAAGTTATGCAGAGTATGACTACTTTAAGTCACTGCCCTTCAAGTTACTATTTGGACTGATAGCACAAATCATCTCCATCACAAGCATGATGATAGCATTTAGCGTTGCCTTTTTCATAACATATTACCACGGTTTACTGTGGGTTCCAAATTTCATATCTATACTTGCATTTCTGCCAATACCCTTGTTCACATTTCTTCTATTTCCACTTTGGTCAGATATTATCCACTCTTCTTACTTTTGTATGTCTCTATTTCAGCCAAGAAAAACCAAATCTTGACTAGGCCATGTATATTATACATCTATATATCCTACAATGTAGCTGTCTACTGTATGAACAGGTTAAGAATGATAAAATTCCTTTCTAACTCTGGGGTCGTTTCAAAGGCATTACTAAATTTCCAATTTGTTTGGCCATATTTCTTATTCAGTTGGCGATGGTGTGTGAAATAAAATTAAAAAAGAAAATAAATCCTTGTTGAAATTGACAAGCAATTGTACCTATTACAGGGACAAAGTAACGTATCTTTATTTGTGCATTGATCCCAAAATGTAAGAGAAAAGTAAAGGATGCTGAAGATAAATAGATTCAATGGTTTCTGAGAGACAGTTTTCCTGTATTTATGTGGACCATACTGATTTATAGTCTATGTTTCTACTTTCCAATTCTAGGCATCATGTGACAATGCTATAATTAGATTTTACCTAAACACAAAATCTCATCCTTTGATATTATAGGAGGTGAAGAAAATCATGCAACCTTCTTACATAGAGAAGATAAATTCTAATGGAAAAACTCCTCCAGAATTATTCACTGAAGAGTTCCTGACCAAAGCAGAGTCTTGGATGAAAAGCACAGCTAATTCTTGTATGGTAGTTTCAACACTCATTGCTACTGGAGTGTTTGCTGCTTTATTCAGCATACCTGGTGGTGATAATGATAAAACTGGCACTCCCAACTTCTTGACCAACCAGATTTCTTAATATTTGCAATATCAGATGCAACTGCAGTGGTGTCATCTTCAATCTCAATTCTAATTTTCTTGTTTATACTTAACATTGCACGTTATACAGAGGATGATTTTTTTCAAGTCACTGCCCTTGAAGCTAATATGTGGTCTGGTTACTCTATTAATCTCCATAGCAAGCATGATGGTGGCATTTAGCAGTGCCTTCTCCATAACATATTACCACATTTCATTTCTGTGCTTGCCTTTGTACCAATTACCTTATTCACATTTCTCCTATATGACTATATCCATTATGGTCAGACATATTGTCTGCTCAGCCTACTTTTGTAGGTTTCTATTTCGGCCAAGTAAACACAATCTTTATTAGAAAAACTGAGGCCATGTAGATGATGATTCTATTTAATACCGTATAATAAAGCAAACCTAAAAAGTTTTAGTTGTAATATAGTATTTGATAATTAATGTAGTTACCTTTTTTTCATCCCTTTTCCATTTTATTTTTCAAATACCTAATAGGGAGTGTCCAAACTGTTGTATAAGTGTCAATGTATAGGACACATGTCCCTAGTAACATGCAGTTTTGGTGTTTGTAATTAAGCTCTTGTAAATGTAAGATAAGACAACTAATATAATAGACCTACAATGTAATGGATTTGACACTTCCATGGTGGAAGGTGTTGATGAGCACTATGTGGCCTTTTCTCTCATTGAGGGTTCATCATTTAAAAGTTTAAATTTCTTTGAAGCTGACATATAGAATCAAATATTCAAGTATCCAAATATCTTATCCTACATTTGATTGTGTTTGGAATCTCTGCATGCAAGAAAGTTTGTGTCTCAGGGCCACCATTGCTTGCTTTTGTGTATCTGCTAATTTACTTTTGCACTCATTTGAACTCTGAGATTATTTGATGGAAAGACTCTAGAATTACACTATTCGTTAAACATAAAGAAAAAAAGTAAACATTCTTTTGCTCGATATAACCATAAATATATGTTCTCTTAATATTACCTTTTTATTAGAAGGAAACCTTCATATGGAAGGAATGCAAATCAATCTCCTGGGAATGGATAAACAAATATGAAAATATGAAATAATAATTCAAATTAGTCCGAAGCAGAGAAACAAGTCAATATACAACAAAGGTTTCCCTTGCACTGCATGTCTTATAAAGAAAGCAAGCCTCTAAGAGAGAGGGTTCGTGAGATAAAACACTGAATGACTGAACAATATTGAAAAGAGATATAAAAACAATTCTGTTTCATAACAGTGGCATACAAAGCGCTTTCCTCCGCTCAATTCTGTATTGCATTTTCCCTAGGAGTAGAAATAATATGATCTTAAGTACTCCAAGAATATGATCAATGATTAAGATCATAAAAACTGTCATTGAAATTTTACAATCATATTATTCGTGATCTTGAATATATAATAATTCTGTCTAGTTTTCTTGTATGGTAGTTTCAACACTCATTGCTCATAAACATTTTATTTTGATTGACTTAATTAATTGACAAATGATTATTTTACGAATAAAAAGGAATTAAAATATAAAAATATAGGCATTTGTTTTTTTAAATTAGTTTAATTTATAAAAAAATAGTAATTTATAAATGTTTTATTTTTTAATATTTATTTTTTTATCTAGATTTTAAATTTTAATTGAATAATTTTGAGTTTTAATTAAAGAAATTAAATACAAATTATTTTATTAAATAACTAATTAAGATTTAAAATATATCCATCTCCATATTAAATTTAAATCTTTATTGTTGGATTTCATAAAATTACTTTCTCACAAAATTGTGCATCTTTCTTCTTTTTGTGACATGCATTCTAATTTTTCATATTGAATCAATAATTAACTACCTTTTTAAATATATATATATATATATATATTCAATCAAAAGATATTATTAATTTCCATAATTTTTTTAATCAATGTTGAGTTTTTTTTTTTTATTAAAATGAGAAATATTTATTATTATTTTATGTTTCTGATGTGATTAATATTTATTTTTAATAAAACTTTTATATATAGTTTTATTTAGATACTTATAGATGATATTATCAAAACTCTAAATTTTTAATCAATAAAAGAATGAGATATTTATAGGGATGTCAACGGGGCGGGAGCGGGAGCGGGTAGTACACTACCTGCATCCATACCCGCTAAAATTAACGGGTACCCGTGCAAGTAACGAGTATCCACGAGTACCCATTAATATTTAAAAATTTAAAATTTATAGAAAGAAAAAAGAGAAAATATCATAATATCAATATTTTATAGTATAAATTAACATTATATAATATCATTACGTGTTAAAATATTAAAAATGTCATTATAAAATAATTTTTATACCATCATAAAATAATAAAAAAATTATAATATTTTAATATATTTAATAGAAAATATATTTTAATTATTATAAGGGTACTGGCGGGTAATCCCCACCCATTTAATAAATATGCGGTATATCCATGGGTGCAGTTTTTTTTTTACCCTGGAAGCTTTTCCCACACTTTTAATCTATGTTGTCAACTAAGTCACAATCATTTGGTAATGCACATGTTTCTTGATCTATATTATGAATAAAATAAATAAATTTAAGTAAATATATATTTTGATACACATATTTCTTATTTTACACTATATCTTTTGATGCAAAATAAAAAAATTGTCTAAAACATAGGAATTTAATTTATATGCATTGTCATTATAAAAACATTTACTCTATTTCACCAAAAACAAATTACATTATTATTTAATATGTGTTGTTGTATTATTTATAAGTTTAATAACATATATGTGATATTTTCATTAAATGATGTGCTAATAGATTATTAGATGAAAATGTTAAATTTTTTATATTCACATATATATAGTAATTAAACTCAAACATAAATGGAAATAAATAATTTGAAATTTTGCTTTTGAGCCAGCTAGTAATATACTTTCTAACACACTTTTTTAAACACACTCTCTATTATTAATTGAAATTCACATATATAAATATGATAGATCTCACCAAATTACATGGGTCTTACTTTCTATATGATGGGAGAGAATGTGTCGTAGAGTGTACTTGATACTAGCATTTTTATTACTTTTTATATCCACTGTCATGCTAGTTAAAGAGTGGATTAAAAAAATTGTAAGCTAGCTTTCCTTGCACAAATATAGAAAATAACCATTATCCGTCATTGATTTATGCAACTCTTTAGGAATAAAAAACAAAAACATATCAACCAAATCGCTATTTTTTTTTTCATCGTCCAATGAACATCTTTGATTATTCTACATTGTTTTTGTTATTTTAGTATCAAAGTTCTGGGTGGGTTGGTTGGTGCGTGTTGGGATACCTCATCTAACTGATATAAAAATTGCACCTGCTATTGCGGTGAAAAGCATCACTGTTTGTCCATTCTCCACTTTATTTATACTAAAAGCAGATAAAAAAACAATTGCTAGTTGCTGTGACCTTGTGGTCTTCTTCGCATTGACGAAGATGCCTAACGCATTATTGGGCCAATAAATAAACCATGCATACATAGGCCACTGAGATAATAAATTCATATATTAACTCATATATTTTTATCTCTTTCAGCCATACATTTCATATTTCTATCTTCTATTTTTTTTTTCTTTATCTCGATCCGTTGATTGTATTATTGTAAGGTTGAAAGAAAATGTCATTTCTCCATCACGAACCCCACCCCCCAACCAGGGTACGTTAAAGGCATCTTAGATAGTATGTGACTAGAGAATTTGCATTTCTTTAAGTGGTCGTTTTAAATTCCTACATTGCAAGAATTGATTTTAAATCACTTCCATCCAACATATTTCGTAAAGCATGTATCATTCATCTCAACCATTCATTTCTAGAATCACCAAATAAGAAAAAAGAGAAAAAAAATTGAAATCCACTAAGTGTATTTATTCAAAATAATATCCATTCTTGTAATAATTATTCAATTATTTTTATAAATATTATTAATAATTTATAAATCAAATATTCACATTTCATTATTCTCCTTACACCAAAAGATCGACTAACTATTCAGAATAAAAAAAACAGTTTATACAGTTAATGAATATCTTTTGCTTATAAATTCTACAGACATATATCTTTAACATTGTTGTTGCAGTAAAGTCCATTTTATAACTTTTAATAAATTTTATTGGTATATTATAGTTTTTAATTATTTTAATGACTTTCATTTTGGGTAATATTAACTTACAATAAAATAATTTAGTTTGAATATGTCAATAAAAATATTTTTTTTAAATGCATATATAATTATCAATAAAATATATATATAAATATTATTAAAGTAATATTATAATATTAAATTATTGAGATATTTTTGTTGATATACTTACAACTAGACTAGGTTATTCTATATCACGAAAATAGTAAAATGTCTTTTTTTTTCTCAAAATTATGATGATGCAAATTTAATTCTTCGAAAAAGTAGTAATTAATTTGATACAATACATAGCATATCCATCCACCGAATGGACTTAATGTTTTTCTAAAACACATCGATATCTACTTTTTCTACTGTTTGGTTTACATTTTCATTTATTTTTTCCGTTTTTTGAAATTTTACTGATGAAAAACTAGAAATCACTACAAGAAAATTGATTTTTAGCAACGGTCAAAAGTTGTCGCTACAAGAAAAAAACCGTTGTTATTTCATAATTAGCGTCGGCTCAGCGACAACCCACAAGCCGTCGCTAAAAGCCTTGTCATTAATGCAGTAACGACGATATTTTACGGTCAATGCTATGTAGCGACGATCAGATCATCGCTAAAGGTCAACGCTAGTTTCATGGTGGTCACAACATAGCGTCGACCAGGCCGTCACTAAATTTAAAAAAAAAAAAACCTTTTCTCCCCAGATTTATCAGTTGTGAGGATTGAACTCACAACATACATGATACCAAGAAGAAGCATTACCGTTACACTAGGAAAAAAAATAAAATCCAACTTAAAATAGTTTTAGTCTTAGCTAAGAAGAACCTGTAATAAAATTTTTAAAATCATCCACACACATTTAAAAAATAATTAAATTTTATTATCTAAACAATAATTTTTAATTTTTTTTTTTGAAATATCATTTCAAACATAAATTATTTTCATTGATGTTAATTTATTTACAATCAATTTTACCAGAAAAAAAAAACTTGGAATATCTGTAACAAGTTGGCTTAAAAAAAAACCCCACGGCATGAATAAAGGCACATGTTAGCACTTAGCACCGGACAATTTAGACCGTTGACTGACTTTGCGCAAAATATACATCAGATTCTGTTCACTCATTTCATTTCTTACAAGATATTTTATAAAATTAAAGATAAAAACTAGTATTGAATAAAATTATTATTATATATGAATTTGTTTTGGAAAAAATAAGGGACAATATAACTCACAGAAAAGATAAAAAGAGAGCAAAATACATTTTATTGATATCAATGGTAATTACATAAAGAGTACTAAAAGCTAAATGAAACTTACTCAAAGTTAAAATCTAAAATTATATGGGGTCGTTTGGGGTGGTTGCGAGTTTTCAGTTTTTTATTTTTAAAAATTTTAAATCAAGTTTTTACAATTCAAAATTCAAAACTAACAATTGAAAGCTTATTTTTTGGGGTTTTCAAAACATACATTCAAAACCAACAATCTATGATTCCCATTGTTAGAAGAAGGCCAGGGGACTCTAATCTTTGGAAAGGAATGTGTACTATTTGGGATCAACTTTTATCAAATTGTTCCTGGAGAATTGGTAATGGAGAGACAATTAGATTCTGGATTGACAAGTGGCTCCCGGGTATGGACAACCTTATTACTTACACAACTGTTACAGTAGAAGAGTCTGAAACTCATTTGCCATTAACTCAATTCATCAAGGTTTCAGAGGAGTGGGATATGGATTATATATAGCAGCTGTTACCAGAAGATGTTTGTATGAAAATTAGAAATCATGCCCCTCTGGTTCCAAATGGTGGTAGAGATGTTTTGGCCAGGGATGGGACTCCGGATGGGTGGTTCACTATTAAGTCAGCCTATGATTTCATTACTGATGTTCCTAAAGGCTTGAAGAATCCACTATTTGATAGAATTTGGAGCTGGTAAGGACCTCAACGCATTAGGCTTTTCCTTTGGAAACTTGCCTCTTATGCTATTCTTACAAACGTTCAGAGGAAGAGTAGGAACCTTTCTAGGGATAATTTATGTGCTCTGTGTCAAGCTGAGGTGGAAACATCCTTACATTTGTTTAGATATTGTCCTGAAGTTAGAGACTTATGGTCTAGAGTTATTACAACAGAATCCCAGCATCAGTTTTTTAACATTCAGAATTTACACAAATGGATGCTTGATAATTTGAGGGAAAATAACAATCACCTTCAGGATTTAGATCATAATTTAATATTTGGGTTTACTCTAGAAACAATTTGGAGACACAGAAATAATGTTATTTTCAACAATGATAGGGTTTCTACTCAGGTTTTGCAAGATCAAATTACCAGACAATGTCAAGAGTCTATTTCAGTTTGCCGTTCTAATCACAGCAGAATTTTTAATAAACAGGGCAGGAATCATTACCTTGTTCACTGGTATCCTCCTCCGGATCTTTGGTTCAAAATTAATATGGACGGGGCCTTTTCTTCGTCTACAGGGAGAGCTTCCTGTGGGGGTGCGATTAGGGATGCTTGGGGCTCTTTCATTGGGGCTTTCAGTGAAAAATTATTCCGTAAATCCGCCCTTGAAGCAGAGTTACTCGATTTGCTGCGAGGAGTTCGAATGGCAAAACGAAAAGGCTCAACAAATATCATTGTTGAATCAAATTCAACGATTGCAATCAAATTGATCTCTGAGGGTTGCTCGGAAACTCACTTCTTCTCAACGTTGATAGCTCAAATCAAGGAAATCTCTAAGGTCTTTGCGGAAGTTTGCTGGGTCCATGTGCTGCGAGAGGCGAATATGCTGGCCGATTGCTTTTCCAGAGATGGGATTGATGGTGGCCATGGCTACAGAGAGTTTGATAGGCTCCCTTCTTTTGCCCTTTGTTTGTGATAATACGGGCTCTATGCTTGACAGAGTAGAATAAGTTTCTGCCTAGGGTTTTCGTTGTTTTGTTTCTTTTTAATTCCCTTAGTCATAAAAAAAACATACATTTTGAAAACCACAAAAATTGATTTTCCGTTTTTGATTTTGAGTTATAAAAACTTGAATCAAAATTTTTAAAAATAAAAATACTGAAAACTCACAACCACCCCGAACAGTCATTTAAACTTACTTATTGAGTTCAAAATGTTTGAGGAAACTAACTGATAACTATAAATAATAAATAAGATTATTATTAATTAATCAAAACTTGAAATTTGATCATTATAAAAAAAGTAAATATAAAAATGTAAAAAGTAATTTCAGTTAGTAGTTAATATATCGGAACAAATTTCAATAAGGTAAGTCGTGTTTCTTCAACCAAATATACTCTCAACTTGTTTGATGGACGGTAATTAATTACTTTAGCATAATTTAAAGAAAGTGACCACAATTGTTAATTTGTTTCGTAATCTAGCTATGTGTTGATTAGAACAAAATTTGCATAAATTAACAAAATCATTATTTAAACTATAATTTAAATTTAACTAATAAAAGTTGGATACTTGTTATATAATACCTAAAATAATGACAATACAAAACATTTTTTTTATACTTATAATGCATATATCTATTTAACTCATATAAAAGATAAAAATAAATTTTGTTTAATTCGAAGTTTTTAAAAGTATCTTAACTCAACATGTTATCTCATCCCTATGAAATATATTATGCATAATAACACAATGGATACAATTTTCTCTAAAAAAGATATATATTATTATATTTTTTGTCTCCACAAATATAGCATGCAAGATCCGGTAAAATAGACTAGCCTTATCGGACCGGTCCGTCTGAACCCCCAAAATTGTAGGGCCTGTGCTCTCAAATTAAATGCTCATATTTTCTACGGATTTTTTAGCCCAAAAAAAATCTGGACGAAATTCAGTCTCCAGAAGAATTATCAATAGCCCGAATTCATTTAAAAAATAAAAAACAAGGGCCCGTCATGTATGACTGTTGTGCCTCTTTCTCACAATCTCATGTGACTCTCTCAGGCACCGTTATAAGGGTGAGATTGAGATATTAGATCCTGTTTTTGATAGCTTGAAACTTACATAAAAGTTGTTACTAGTTGTACTATTTATGTTAGAAAGAAAAGAATAATAAGCTTGAGGTGCATGACAATTGATAAGAGTTAAGACACTCACCCAGATGTTGCCTTTATCCAACTCCAGATTAACAAGCTTTCCTTTCATTTTATAACTTTTTTATTATTTATTTTAACATCTTAGCAAAATCGTGAGCGATAATTTGCGTTTATAATTACAAGAATAGTTTATATATTCTTGTTTGCTTCCTCTTTTAACATTAAGTTGATATATTCTGTTTTATTAATATTTTTTTTCTAATTATATTGTAATTTTTTAAAATTTTATAAAAGTGTAATTATTTATAATTTTTAATGAGTAATATTTTTTATTAAATTGGGTTTTAATCAGGTCGGCCCGCACAAACCCACTACCCACATAGAGCTGGACTTTAATTTCACATGACAGAATTTTTACCGGGTATTTTAGCCCTACCCGCAAAAGCCACTACCCGCTCTGGGCCGAGCCTGGTAGTCCATTTTGACAGCTCTAGATATAGCTCATGTGAATTTAACCCTCAAGTTAGGGTAGTGGTTAAATAAAGCACTCTGAAGAGTGACAACTCCAAAATTGGAACCCTTGCTGATAAAGTTTACATGATATAATTACAAAAATTAAGATTTTTTTTATAAAAACCGAGCCAAATTAAATTATATTTATTCCTAAAATTCATTTGAATAGTCTGAAAAAATAAAAAAGAAAAGTGAAAAAAAACCTAAGCAAAACATATATATTATCTAAATAAACTAAAAAAGAATCCCGGACTCCGCTGCCACTAACAACGAAATATCTTGTGACCTTCATGCTTGTGTACTCTAGTGGCGGCTGGCTGGCTGGTATTATTGTTACTCTATTATTATTAGATTTCTTTTCAACAAATACATGGATTAGCTGCTTGGATTGATCTAATTTAATTTAATCAGTAATTTAGAGTTTGAATTTAAGTATAATTGTA
This sequence comes from Sesbania bispinosa, assembly GCA_026901365.1. Classification (NCBI taxonomy): domain Eukaryota; kingdom Viridiplantae; phylum Streptophyta; class Magnoliopsida; order Fabales; family Fabaceae; genus Sesbania; species Sesbania bispinosa. The sequence continues at coordinate 440,728 of QLOH01000431.1, forward strand.
TTGAAGGTTTTTTTAACCTATGCAATGTTACACGAAATAATAAATCAAAAATAAAATTTTTTATTAAAAAATATAACTATCACAACATTCAATACATTAATAATATGAAATGTTATATTTTTCAATAAAATATTTTTATTTTTAATTTATTAACATGTGTAATATTGTACATGTTAGAAAAATTGTTGTATTAAATATACACTAAAAATTTTTGTCATTCATATTTATCTCGAGCATAATTATCTAATGTGTGAAAGATAAATATGTGATCACATGTTAAAAGAACAGAGGAATAAAATCCTAATTAAACACTGGTCCCATGAACGCGTGCTACATTTTGTTTGCTATCTATAGATTTCCACATACCTAATCTAGCTAGCTAGGTCCTATATATAATCATTCCAATAAGCATGTTGTTTTTATTTTATAGTGGTTCAAAAAACACTTAAGCAGAGGTTGGCCTTAAAGTGGTGGTATCTGAAGTTTTGTTAATTGCTCACTGAGAGATCTAGTCCCATTATAATGTGATGTTCCCTACTCGAACATAATTGACTCTCGTGGAGAATATATACCTATGGTGGTCTATGACAAAAAAATACACTTAAATAGAAACTTACATTTATTTCACCACAAGTAAACAAGTGAAAGCTCAAACATGTTTCCTATTATCAAATATGAGATTGGTCTATTTTGTTCCACTCAAGTAATCCTTTGAGTTATGTTGTCTTTATTTTAATTCTTTATTTGTTATTGGATATGTGATTTCGATTTTTTTGTTAAATAAAATTGTATAATATCAGCATGCTATTTTATTATTTTTAAAATATTATTGTGATTTTAAATTATTATTTTATTATAGGAGTGAAAATATATTAAGTAAAATTAGATCTTATATTAAACGGGTGGTTTATTTTTCAAATCTAACATACATGTTTATTAGTCTATTAATAACTAAAAATGAAATATATATGAATTATGATACATATTTAATGAAAGTGGTTTTATTTTAAATTTTCAAAAAATCAATTTTTACTATTAGAATAAGAACCCGTTTGTTTAAAATTATTTCTTAAAAGAATCACTTCTTTTTTTAAAAAAAAAAAATCACTTATAAGAATGTTTAAGATGTTTAGCTAAACTTTTTTTAAGAAGCAAAATCAGAAAATAATCAATTTTCTGCTTTTTTTAAGAAGCAACTCAGAGTTGCTTCTTGAAAAAAAAAGTTAAAATAGGAGAGAAATTTTTTAACAATGTGAAAACATTTATTTTTAAAATGTGAAAGCATTTATTATGGTAAACAAAGTGTTTTTTTATGATTGTAGCCATACGAAAATTTATTTCTGATTATACAAGAATCTCTAAAATAAATAAAATCAATTTTTTAAACAATTTTGAAAAGTGCTTTTTTAAGCACAAACAAACTGGCCCTAACATAAATTTTTTTTGTGTTAACCACAGGTATCCCCTATTACCAGGGGCAATCCTGTTCGGGACCCTAATATAATTTAACTTAATGCGAAAGTTTATGCAATTAAAAAACTATTTTATAATAATTTTTTGAATAACTTAATAACCATGATTTTAAATAAGTTAGATGACGTAACAGTCTATTATTAAAGATTTTATTTTATAATAAGTTCTTTAAATAACTTAATAACCATGATTTTAAATAAATGATAAAAAAATTAGATAATGTTGCAGTGTATTATATTATTTATTCAAGATTTATTTTTGAAAAAAATGGAAAGCAGCATATATCCATTAACAAATTAAATGTGTGACAGCCTTACCAAAATTGATTAAGAAAGCTGCAAATGTTTGTTCATTAACAATAACATCCAAATGTAATTTGTATTTTTCATCCAAAAAGTGGCAAAGTTAATGTTAAGAGCAGTAAATACATCCATAAAGTGTCAAAATGAGCAAATACAACCAAAAAGAAACAATAGCTTCCACTGCTTTTGTCTACTTACATCCAAAAAAACTTAATTATAAGAGATGTAAATACATCTAAAAAAGGCTAATGATATCCCTAAAAATTCAAAAATGACCAAATATAAACTATTTGCTTCATGGTTGTTTGTTCTGCATCCTTGGTGTTGGCATGAACTGTTGGCTTTGAATAAATCATCAACTATTTCAGATGGAGCACTCAGTGATGCAGTTTTCTGAGCACTTGGTGATGCAGTTTTCTGTCTTTGGCTTGTTGATGGTTTTGAACCTTTTCCCCTGGTTGGCAGTTTAGGCCTAGGCCTTTGGACCATGGTAGGACTCCTAATTGGGCTTTGTTGAATGATAGGGGGCTATGATTGGGACAAATCAATTTCTTCTGGTTGTGTTGTTGTGGTTTTAGTGGCAATATTACCTAGCCTAGTTTGGTTTGCCTCTGCTGATGTATTGGAAGGCCCATATAAGCATTTGCATTACTTTGCTGGACTTTCAAGTCTTCCATCCTCTGTTTTTTATGCCACAGGACAACCAAACTTGTTATGTTTTCTTCCACCACAGATAGAGCATATGAAGGCGGGAAGTTTCCTTTTCAGTTTAGTTCCCTTTACAACTGGTTTCTTTCCCTCACCATGCTTTCTTCTCTACTTCTTAGGTCTACCTAGCTTTCTCTTCATTGGTGGTGGAAATGGAGCAACTTGGTCTGATTTGTGCTAAAATTCTTCACCATGTAACAGGTTGATATGATGGGCATATGTTGCAGCAATTGATGCCATGGTGAGCCAACCATGGCAGTAGTCCTCTTGCCTCTCATTCTTATAAGCAATGACAACTATGGCATGCATACAAGGCATACCTACAATGAAATTAAGTGGGGTAAGATACATGTATTTAAGTAAGGTCTAAGAAAAGCAAAGCATGGTGCATAATCATTACCTGTTTAATTAGCTGCCAAAATCTACATGTATAAGGTTGAGTGCCCAAATTAACTGTTGCCTATGTAGGCATGCAATGCACCTCAAACTTGTGTACATTATCATCACTTAGCCATTATACAGAAAGACATGTTATATTTGTGTCTTGATGTAAATAAAATTAAAAGCTATTAATTGTGTGTATGAGGTAATGTTATTACCTGACCATATTTGGTTCCATTTATTGCTCTCCCTTTTCTCCTTCTCAAGTCTACTTTGCTGAACTGGTGGCAAGTGACAAATGTGCCTTGATAACTTTAATTTGTTGGTGGTTATTGTGGTCATGATATAACACCTTACCTCTTCTAGCATGGTGATTATTGGCCTTGATCTTGCATCTAGTATCTTAGCGTTGAAGACTTCACAATTATTGTTGCAAATATTGTCCACCTTTGGCCACACACTGAAGTGAGACTTGGTCCATGCTTGTTTTGGCCATTTGTCCAAATATTGCCAAGCCTTTTCATTAATACTCTTATCAACATTCATCTTTGCATTGAATTGGCTTGTGGTTGTGGATCTTGCACATTCCCAAAGCAAATTCCTAAGTTCTTTGTCCTTCCATTGCTTTGTAAAGTTTTGCCACAGATGCCAAACACAAAACCTGTGATTGGCTCCTGGCATTACCTCCTGCAATGTTGATATCAATCCCTGCATGGAGTAAAAGCAACTTGTCATTCGTTACCCATTTAATTTCTGCACCTTACATTTTTGCCCTTGCCCTCAACTTGTCATTCTTTACCCATTTAATTTCTCTTCCAAGGTGGATTGAGTAGTCTTTCACCCGTTGCTTGAATAAATCTAAAGTCGTGAACTCCATCCCAAGTTCTAATGTAACATGGCCAAATGTTGCTTCCTTGTTGAATTGTGGGTTAACATCCTTGTCACTTAGGTCATCTTCACTGCTTGCAGGAGTCTTCATCTTCTCAGAAAGCCATGTGTCTTCATCAATAACATGTAATCCCACACTTCCTTCTGGAACATATGAAGTTTTATACCCCACATTACCTTGTTGCTCCTCTTCTATCTCAGAATCTTCTTCTTCTATATACACTGGCCTTTTGCCTTTACTTCCCTTCCCCTTCCCCTTAACTGTTCCACTCTTTTTTTCTCTGATTTTCCACATCTGCCACGTCTGCCATGTCTACCACATCTACCACCACTTGTTCTGCATTATTCCTTTATGCTTCATTTTCTGCATCATTCCTCTGCGGTTCATTTTCTGCATGTTGCCTCTTTAGTTCAATTTCAATATCTTGCCTCCTAAACTATTTCCCTGATCTTAGCCCACTTAGTGATGGGCTCATCACATTCTCCTCTCCTAAACCATTCCTTATTGGACTCTTTGGACGCTTCCTGATTGGGCTTTTTTTTCTGGGCTCTTGACCCTCAAAACTGATGGACTCTTTGATGGACTTTGTGCACTCCCTTGTCCCCTTTTTGCTTGGCTCTTTAGTCTAACAGACTTGTTTGCTAGACTACCTTATTAATTCCATAAAGAATTCATTTCAACAATTGACACAGTAAACCCAAATGGCTCATTTAACCCTGTCAAGAGACACTTACCAGTACCCTTTTTGTTGGGCTCTTCCTCATTGCTCCTGCTTTTTGGTCCACTTGGCTGATTTATCCCTATCAAGATAAAACCAACAAATATCAGCCCACAACAACCAGTAAGAACTTAACTTGTAATTCAAACACTAAACCTACTCACCTGTGTTATTCTCCACACCAATATCAGATGCCTCAACCTGCTGCCTAGAACCACCACATGCATAACTTGTATCAACAGCACCACCCTTCGTGCTACTTGAATCACCTCTCTCATTACCATCATCCTTAACAGATTCAATAACTTTCTTAAGAATTGTTGTAATATCCACCAACTCAGGAACTTGAACAAGATGCTCATAAAATATATGTAGTTCTCCCCCATTCCTTTTACCAACATTTATAGCTTCCAATAAATCAGCATCTTCCTTCAAAACCCTTAAACCATCCCTAAATCTCTTAGAAGTGTCCAACCAATAAACATTAGTCACATTGTCATAGCCAAGATCTTTACTGAAGTTAAAAAAACTAAAGACATCCAATGTGTTTTCATCACACTCAGACCAAACCTCAACCTTACCCCACTCATATCTCACCTTTCCCCCATCCCCTTCCTCATCAAAATCTCCTCTATGATGTATATGGATATCAATTCTTTGCATGCACAATTAATGATTTTGGGAGTCAGACAATTTCTCAGACTGACAAAAATAAATTATTCATTAATTCTTATAAAGTAATAAAATAATAATTAAATATTGATAAAAAATGAAAAAAAAATTGTTTAACCTGCTAACTTTTCAGACACACATATATTGCACATGGGTCCAACCTTCTAACATATGGAACTGGGGGACCACATCAACATTCTCTCATCACTGTATCCCTAATACACGTGCCATCTTCCAATTGCATCATAAACCCCCACCACTACAACAAACAAACATTGAAACAAACCCTAATGTCCCTATTTGTGCCTCAATAATAGAAACAAACACATGTGTATTTTCAGGTTCCTTCCCAATAAATAAAAAACATAAAGTTGCGAACAAAATAAAACCCTAAAATCTAGCAAAAACACTTATCAATGGAGGAGGGACCATCACCGAAGCTAACCTGAGAATCCATTGCAAGGAAATCGTCCTAACACAGCGGCTCATCTTCTACCTTCAAGTCACCGGAGATTGCAAAGAGAATTGGAGACACAGAGAAACGGAGGCAGAGAGAAACGAGAGAGAGAGAGAGAGAGATAGCAGAGACGTGAACGGTGATTACACATTGGAAAGACCCTACAATGTATATGTCCTACTTGGCGTGACACATCAGCTGCAAGTTAACAGATTTCACAATCAGGAACTAAAGTGTTGGATGGAGCAAGATATCAGGGACTAAATTGCTATTTTGTATAAGTCAGGGACTAAACTGCATGGTCCCCTGAAAGTCAAGAACTAAAGTGTTAGTTCACTCGAATATTAATCTTTATGTAGAGCATTATTAATTGAGGGTTTTGCTCTCTCTAGGATACGGTTTTTACTTTTTAGACCGTATACAAAGCAAAATACAGGTAATTAAATTAAATAATTGATTGGTACAATTGAACTTTATCTTTTTTGTTTGGTTTTGTAATAATTTCCATGGACGTACAAATTTATTAATTTAGCATTGACTTGACAAACAGCCTAACAATGGTCTCCGGTTTACTGTGTACATTCACTTGGACTCTTCTTGACGATCCAAAATGAAAATACTACTTCACTAACCTTTCTTTTCATTTATCTGCTGTAGCCTCTTTTGAATCGCAAAGCCAATCACGCTGCAGAGTTACAAGTTTCTTAACTTTTATGTTCAGGTAATCAAATCTGTTTAATATTGCTCTCGCTTGCTTCTCTCTCTCTCACTCACTCCTACTTATAATTTCTCATACTTCTAATTAATCTTGTTGGAGATGGACCAAAGAGGTCTGTAATTCTTTTTCATACTAATTTCAAACCTTTTTCTAAACAAGTTGTTGATTCGATGGTCTGGGCATGTTTTCGTATATATATCTCTGAAAATATCGCCTCACTTCCATGAGAATTTTCAAGCAATTAACGACAAATAGAGTGGCGAATTTTAATTTCAAGTATATATAGTAGCTAGGATGAAAATTTGTATATCTTTTTACATATATAGTAGAAGAAAGTGCTGAGGAAAATAGGAATTTATGAAGGCCACTTTATCTGTGGCAACCGCATCCAGCAGTGTGTGGCCTTGCTGTTCTGTTTTGCAGACAGGAATAGAGATATTTTTTAATTTTTTTTCTATTATTATTGATTTTTTATTTACAATGATTATTATGGAATTTAAATTTGTATCTTTTTATAAATTACCCAAATCACTCACCGTTAGGTGGCGTTATTATTATCATTGGTCGTTAAACATTTACTTCTTTTTTTTATTGAGTAATAATAATCGTCGTGAATTTGGTGGACTGATATATCTTTTTATGACAGAGCGAGGTGACATTATCCAAAGTATAGGCGTGCAAAAGTTTCGTTGAAGACCCAAAACAGCACAGGTTTAATATGATAAGTGTGTAAGTATGCGTATAATTATAGATTTTACTATTACTGGTTAACTTTTATAGCATATTAATTAAGGTTATAAATAAATGCGCTCTCGTGCGTGCACAATTGCAAATACAATCTGTCCAGGAAACCCCAATTGTTCATAGGGTCAAACTGTATTGGGCTTTATTCTGTTTTGGGCTTCGACCTTTATGGAAGCCCAATGTAAGTTTACTGACTGCCATGGCCATAGGTGAATGCTACAAATAATTCATCTAGTGATAAATACTTTTAAGGTTATTGTTGTTTCCTGTTCCAAAAAAAAAAAAAAAAAGAAAGAAGATAGCTTCTGCAAAACTAGGGAAAAAAACGTGGCCAATAACTGATACATTCTTATTAGAGCACTTTTTAGTTATTATTGAACATTCTTATTATGGGCACTCAATCAAAACGAATGCTTTTTTTTTCCTCTGCTTTTACTGATTTACATAAGCTCACTAAGTAAAAGTAATTTATAAGAAGGTGTTCATTTTTCCAATAATATTATATGTTTTATTTATAGAGAAATGGCTACAGCAGACTCCACATCTTTCCAAACACAGCTGCAGAGGGTTGCTTCAGCTCAGTTTAGGAGGCCTCTCCTTCATCTGGTGTCCACTCGTAGGCTCTCTGTCCCTTCTCAAAATCTTACCTTTCTTTTTATAAAATGTGTAATCATTATCCCCCTTGTGGTTGTATTAGCAGAGATTAGCAAGTGAAAAAAATAAAAAAGCAGGACCACTTGGGCACATGACCAATTAAACCAAACCAGTAATCTCAACAATATACTTTGGTCAATCAAAATCAATACAAAATCATTGCATGACTAAAATATCACCACAATTTTTTGAGTACATGTAATTTCTGTTGCCAATGCTGTTTGCTCTCATACATTGACTGTAGATCAAGTGTTCCTCTTGTAGTAACATCCTTTAGTTCTCTAGAAGTTTAAAATGAATTGAAAAATAAATAAGTCAATAAAGACAACTAATACAATCACAAGCATTTGTGGTCAATATATAGATAGCCATGGTACCTATATGTCTCATTTTTGTTTTATTTTATGGGTCTTACTCTGTCATGAACTTAATCATTGAAACTTTTTTTTTTTTTTTTTGCTAAGCAATCATTGAAACATTTACATAGCAAAATTGTTCACACTCCATCAAAATTTGTGTGACTCCATTTAACTTTATGAATTATGATGTTAGAGCAGCTGAATAATTCAAAAGTAGCTACTAGGAGATTCTTAATGGAAGCCTTCAAGATACAAAATTGTATTTGGTTCAAGTGTCTCTCTTGAATGAATTCTTACCTTGTGAGACCAATGTTGTTCATTAGATGGTTTAGTTTGGAAAACACTACTTAGTAGCAGTAATTTCATCCCTTGTTTGGGGTGCATCAGATGACATTTCTACTCCAAAATCCATATAATAGATTGCATATCTACTGATAAAACAATGATACATTGATGGTCAATATTGTTTTAATTAAATCTCATCAGGACCATTTATTATGGTCTCTCTCATATTGACCATTCCAATGTTTAGACCCTAAAAGTTAATGATTTCTCTCAATTAACTGGTTGCAGCACAAACCAGACATAGATACCTCACCCTATGTGTTCCCCTTCACAAAGCAGCACTAAAAGGTGATTGGAAAGAAGCTAAGAAAATATTAGACAGAGATCATAAACTGTTGAGTTCTGCCATAACAAAGGGGTGGGCAACAGTGCTTCATATTGCAGTGGGAGCAAATCATGTTCACCTTGTGGAGGAGCTGGTAAAACTAATGACACCTGATCAGCTGGAATTGCAGGATGATAAGGGAAACACTGCTTTCTGTTTTGCTGCAGCAGTTGGGAATGTGCAAATTGCTGAGATAATGAGAAAAAAAAATGATTCATTGCCAACAATCAGGGGCGGACAAGGAGTCACTCCTCTTCACTTGGCTGTTTTACAAGGAAGAAGTGAAATGGCATGGTATCTGTTTCGCAATTCTAAAGACATGCTCCAAGAACAGGATTGGATTTCAGTTTTCCTCATTTGTATAAACTCTGGACTCTGCGGTAAGCATGTTAAATAGATAACATTTATTGTCATTCTACATATATTTGTAGGTGTGAAGAGGGTAATTAAAATCAAAACCAGAGTTTAAGAAAGAAAAAAAAAAGTTTTTAAGTAAACCTCATCATTCTACTTTAGAGGAGATTTTTCCATACTTTAGGAATGATTGTGAATGAGAAGAGTTATTTATACAGTATATACATACTATATAATTCACATAACACACTTTTCATCTCTATTCCTCAATGTTACAACACCTATCACATTTCACATTTCCCTCTCATTGTTATATCATGCGTCTATATATGATGCTTAAATACACTTTTCTCATTGTGAATCACTAAGTATTGTGCACTTCATTAAATTAAGCATTATGAACAAATTTAATCTGGGTAAAAGTACACACATTAATCATGCTGATATTAGAATTTGTGGGATCCTTGTGCAGATTTAGCACTAGAAATGCTAAATGAGAACAATAATCTAGCTTTTGCTCGGGAATTAGAAAACAATGAGACAGGTTTGCATGTCTTGGCCCGAAAGCGTTCAGTTTGTGTTTGTCAAAGTCCACGATATCGCAAAAGACTCCTGCATTTTTGTAAGTGCCTATACTCACTTGGATAGAGAAAACATGATTATGGATTATCTTTCCAATTGTTATTATCCAGTAGATATAAACCTATAAGCTGCACAAGTGCTTGTAAATATTTTTTTAAAAAATTATATAATTTATAAAAAAAAGATACTGAATTCAGTTTGACTTGTTTTAATTCATCTTTTTTTTTAATGAAAATCCAAATCTTTAAATAACGAATGGGGTTTTATAAAAATAACAAAAACTAATAAACAAAACAAAAAGTATTCTTAAAGAGAACCATCAGGTTTTAATTGAGAGAGGAGAGTATTTAGTTCAGATCGATCTGATTTGCTTACAAATAGTATTCTTAATTTGTATTTCACAGCACTAAAAGGGATGATAATATTCCTGAAAATTTTATATGGATATAATACATTTATATTGTTTTTAATTACTTTGGAAAGTGATTTATGTTTTTTTTGTTTGATAAATAACTGATTTGATTATGTGCCTCAGGTACGAAGGACGCTCCAGTCCTCAAACTTATAAAACGCATGTGGGATATATTTCTTGCCTTGAATGATGAAGATATGATGGAAGCCATAAGAGAACCTTATCAAGTAACATATATTGCTGCAGAGGTTGGAAATTTTGAATTTCTGTCTGTGGTTATGAACACTTATCCTGATTTGATATGGGAATTGGATACCTTGGGTCGAAGTATAATTCACATTGCTGTTTTGCACCGTCATGCTAGTATCTTCAATTTGATACATGAAATAAGCCCAGTCAGAGAATTCATATTAACTTTTATAGATGATGAAGGAAATAATTTATTGCATTGTGTTGCCAAATTAGCATCCCCGGATCGCCTCAATATAGTTTCTGGAGCAGCTCTTCAGATGATGCTTGAGTTGTCATGGTTTGAGGTATAGTCCATAGTTTTTCAATTCTTTTTTTTTCCCTCTATATTATACCTTTATATTAGGGAATAGTTAATTAGTTATAACAGTTTCAGTTTTACCGTTGTAACAGTCTCAGTTTTTTTTAAAGCTTATGCATATTATTTTTTTTAACAGCAACTTAATAGCAAAACTGAAACTGTTATAACTAATTAACTATTTTCTAATAAAGTTAGGTTTAATTGTACTTTAGTCCCCCTATTATAGATTATTCGCGATTTTGGTTCTCATAATATTTTTTTGTGATTTTAATCCCCGAAATTTGTTGTAATGTTCCATTTTTGAAGCCAATTATCTCTTTGTAAGTAGTGTGTTCTTCTTACCGTATGACTTATGCTCTTACAAAAAGATTGTAGACTTCATAGCATAATTGGCTTCGAATACAACAAAATCAAGGATGACAATCGTTAAAAAAAATTAGGGGATCAAATTCACAAAAAAAAAAAAAAATGGGGTGACCAAAATCACATACAAGCTATAATATGAGACTAAAAGTGCAATTAAGTATTAAAGTTATGATCTTTCTCTAGCCCTTAATTTATGCATGATTCCACAAAGGTAAGAAGAGTTTATCCTTGATGTGGCAGGAGGTTAAAAAGGTAATGCCACCGTCATACATAGAAATGCAAAACCTTGAAGGCCTTACTCCTCGTCAACTATTCACTGATACGCATAAAGATTTGCTCAATAAAGCAGAGTCTTGGATGAAGCGAACAGCGAATTCTGGTATGGTTGTTTCAACTCTCATAGCTACCGGAGTGTTTTCTGCTGCCTTCAGTTTACCAGGTGGTAACAATGATAATACAGGATCTCCCAATTATTTGGAAAAACCAGCATTTTTGATATTTGCATTAGCAGATGCAACAGCCCTGATCTCATCTTCAACCTCAATCTTGATTTTTTTGTCCATCCTCATCTCACGATATGCAGAGGATGACTTTCTCAAGTCACTGCCCTTGAAGTTGATATTTGGGCTAGTAACACTTTTTCTGTCAATAATCAGCATGATGGTAGCATTTAGCAGTGCCTTCTTCATAACATATTATCATGGTTTGAAGTGGGTTCCCAACTTCATTGCAGCACTTGCGTTTGTACCAATATCTTTGTTTATATTTTTACAATTTTCTCTATGGTCTGATATAGTGTATTCGGCCTACATTTGTAGTTCCTTATTTAGGCCAAGTAAACGTATGATTCACTAGAATTATCAAGCTAATTGTGTTAATTAAATAGTGAATTTTAACTTCATTCTATATGAATATATTTGAGTTAATGTGTCTCAATGATTAACAGTGACTAACAAAAAGTGCAAAATGACTAATTTACATAATTGACTAAGTGCTCATTTATTTTCCACTTAAGCACATCATTGCATAATCAATTCATAAGATTTGATTTTAAATCACTTAGGTAACGTACTTCATAAAATGTGTATCGCTCATTTATAATTATTGATTTTAAAATTAATTCTAATTAATCCAAACGAGCACTAACTCATTCTCACAAGGAATAGCTAAAGTGATACATATACAATCTTGTTAGGATACTTGATTTCATCATCAACCTTCACTATAATTTAAGGGGAAAATCCACATTGGAGCTAACTCTCGCAACGAAGTTTTTTTCATCCATAAAATTCAAATCTAATATCTTATTTAAATAAATTAAACATGTACCACTTGAATGGAATTGACCTATGTTATAAGCTTTTCATAAAAGTAACAATACATAACGACATTTTAAATTAAAACTAATGAAGGAAAATAAAATGAAACAAAAAATAATATAAATAATATTTGAATTTCCTTTTGTCTTGTCATATATAGTTTTAGTCGAGATTCACGTGCCGTGCAATCGTACCGCACTGTGTACGGTTTTTTTTAAACCCCCTTTTTTTTTAAAAAAATAGTTTTTTATTATTTTTTTAATTTATTAACTAAATATACCACTTCATTCACCAATTCTGTACACACATTTAACCTCACAGATTCAATTAACCAAATATTTCACTCTGTTAATCGCGTCAATGTATACACCATTAACCTCATTTACAAATATGCTCATCGTTTATGGCCACATAATTAAATAAAAATATAGACAAAAAAATACAATAAATGTGTGTTATTTTGATGCTAATAACCAAATATAATACTGCATTCACCATTTTGTGCACACAATTAATCAAATATCTCACTCTGTTAACCGTCAACGTATACACCATTAATGTTATTTACAAATATATTCACCATTTCTGACCATAAATAGATACACTATTAACCATAAACAGTGCGGTACAAATGTGGACGTTTACGGGACAAAAATAATTTCCCATATAGTTTCTCTATTCAGGGCCGGCCCAAGGGCCAAGCCACTAAAGCAATGACTTTAGGCCCCCAATATTACATAGGCCTCATAATTTTATACTTATATTTAATATTTATATAAATATAGGATTTTATGTATAATATGTATTGGCAGTGTAAAAAAGTTTTACACGATCATCCAAATGATATGTTGACACATCAATTAATGAGCTAATAATATATTAGGTGTCATGTTCATTAAATAATGTGGCAAAACTTCATTGAATGTCAATGTAAAATTTAATGTATAGTGATTAAATTCTTAATAAAATTCTTTTTTGATTAAAAATAATAGGCCTCATCATACTATAACTTTTTCTTATAATTAATAATTATTTTTTATTTTATTAGTTGATTTTTCCTATCATGTTAGTCCTAGTTATAATACATATTTTTCTATTATGTAATATAATAAATGTTATAATATATCAAAATCACCAAAATACTAATATAAACGTTGATTATACATAATAATAATAATTTAATAAGTAATTTTATATCTAAAAAATTTTAAAAAATTTCAATAAAATTAAAACAATTATAATAATTTATTTTAGTTAATTAAAAAAATTCTTATCTCAAAAGTTTACCTTAGGCCTCAATATATGTGGAGCCGGCCATGTCTCTATTCCACTCATGGAGAAAAAAACAGTAAATTGATGACACTCCCATTAATGAGTAGGCCCGTACGTAAAGATATGATGTTGTATAATTGATGGTTGCAATTAATCACGCAATACTTGTCTTTTGGATGAGAAATTCTAACTTACTTAAGAATAGAGGAAATCGGTACCTTTTTTATCATTCAATTAACTTCTCTTAATTTTTTTTAAATGATCTTAATATTTTTACAGTTGTGGATGTATTTTAACTATTAAAATTTATATTTTTAAATTTTGAAAAAAAAAATTACTCTCATAACTATTATCCTGTATTTTTTATTGTGTTCCCTCATTTTTTCATATTCTTATTTATAATACATATATTTTTTATTTAAAATCTATTTTATGTCTTTAAAATAATTTAGCAAAAACTATAACTTGTTTTTATATAATTTTGACCTATAAACAAAAAAAAAAAATACCAAAACCCTTACGAGAGCCTACAGAATTGCGACCCTTAAATAATTGATTTCACAGTAGATGCTGTTGACTACAAGTCAAGGCCTATGGATTTGGATTTTCTGTAGGGTTATGGGAGGCCACTGTAAGATTAGCTACCGAATAGCTAGGGAATAGCTAGGAAAACATTCCGTAATTAAACTCGGTAGTTATTCCCTAGCTATTCCATAGCTAATATTTCGTAGCTCCTGTGCATAGAAAGTATCTTGCGCGTTTGAGGCCAGTTTTAAGCCGTCTTAGGAGAGTAGTGATATTGCAAAACCACTGCACAGGAAAAAAGAATAATTAGTGTCGTTTGATTTACAATTAAATATAATTAATTTTAAAAATTAATAATTAAAATAAATAATATACATTTTATAAAATATATTGAATAAAAATTATTTAAAATTAATTTTATGAAATTATGATTTTATAGTGTTGAAATTTCAAAACCGAGCTTTAAGGAACTTTCCTTAACATTTCTTCTAAAGGCATGAGGAGACCTTCGACCTTTCCATACATTATATACCCCTTCACCCTTCCTTTGTTTATCATCCTCATCTCCTTCTCCTTTTCTTCACTCTTTTCCGGCCAATTTCCTCCTTCAGTACTGAATTATCGGTATTCTTATTTCGTTCTTTTAGTACACCTCATTTAAGAACCTAACCTAGCTCATAAGTCATAACTACTTACTGATCGATATCTATGTGCAGCCAAGTGATGATATAAGCACACGTACGTAGGAAAAGTTCCTGTTAATTAGTTCATAAATACTCCTGCATTCCGAGGTATGCCGCTTAAATTCTCTTTATTGGGTTCATATTTCAACCACAACCAAGTGTACCAAAAGATAAGGGTGGTACACAAAAAATAATAATATTTCCATTCCTCTTTCTCTCTCGTTCTCACTTCTCATTATTTTTCTATCTGTTCTCTTTTTTATCATATTTATTTATTATTTCACTTTTTTTTTTACTCTCACTTTTCTCAATGAAATTTGGTTAAGAAGGAAAAAAAAAGAAAGATAAAAATTATTTTCTAGATTATTTGAAATGAAGGAAAGAAAAATAGTGAGAAGATTGAAGAAAATTAAAAGGAAAGAAAAGTGTATTACATTTAGTGTAATTTTTTTCTTTTTCTTTCTAATAAAACAAGAAAAAAAGTTTACTGACATCCGTGATTTTCATCTCCTCAATCTTTCCATCCTCCATGGAACCAAACAAAGCATTCCAAGTTTTTAGTGGATGATATGAGATGAGAAAATATCATTTAACGGATGGGTCCCATTTGCCACTGGTTAATATTTATTCTCAATACTTCTTCAGTAGGTAAATTGTATACATCCAGTAGTGGGGGAGCCAAAAGTTTACTGTGGGAGGCTAATAATATATACATTATATAATCTATTTTTCAAATTTTTTATTTTTATTTTATGTACTTTTGTTTCTTATGCATGGTCTTGGAAAATTTTGGCCGTGGAAAATCCTAAAAGCAAATAAATACTGGCATAGATTCGGTGAATTTACGGTGGAAAGTCACTAATAATAAGACAAACGCTATTGAATATAGCGTTGATCCAAATCCATGTTTAAAACGCGATTTTCGATTAAATCAAATACACACTATATATAAGTCTGGATGAATTTGAACTATTGATATTAAATTCAATGATTAAGATGATAGCACTGAATTTGTGACAGAAAAATGTTTTAAACACATTGCAAAATATTTATTGAATTTGAAATTAATTACTCAAATCACTCAAAGTTACAATTACTTTTTCATTTTTCATTACAGTCACCAAATCCAAAACCAACAAGTACACACCCACGCACATACAAAGATTTTTTTAAATTATATCATGAAAGGTCAAGATTAATTAAAACATAAAGTCATATGAATTTTTTAAAATAACCACCTGGCCATAAAATATTTTTTAATTTTGCTCATCGATGTGTGATTATATATTAGAATCAAGTGACTCCAGAAGTAAATTTCTCCATTTTTAATCTTTGAGAACAAGATGTAGATTAGGTCCAATTGTCAATTTAGCTATAGATCAAAATAAAAACAGCCCAAATTTTCATCACTATCCCAATGAAAAATCATAATATACCCCTTGAAGTGCGCAATTCTCTTTAGGGTCTAACTACGAATTACAACGGACAACCCCTTGATGGTTGGAATTCACACATATTACATATACAATATATAACATGGAAAATAACTATTTTTTATTATTATTATTATTAATAAATATGTCTTTATTATCGGGAAAACTCCACATGCATAACTGTTAGTTTAAAATCGGAGTGGTTAAACAAATTTATTCCAAGAATAGTGACTCTTAGGTTTAAACTTCTAACTTTACATGTAAAACAAAAATCTCTCTGAGTCATGATCCATATTTATTGAATACAACTTATGCAAGCATTACGATACCTACTTATGTGTAACTGAGAAATATACATATTTTCATTTTTAACATTTTACGTATATTTTCCTTCTCTTAAAAATATGAGAAGAAAATTTTTCCCTATTGTTTCTCCTTAAATTTTATCATGATCAGTGGACTCATTTTGTATCATATATAAATATATATTTATTATATAGGGTACTATATAAAAATTAAAATTGAAGCCAATATGATATTTTCACATTAGTTTATTTTTGTACTAATTTTAAATTATTGGAAAAAAGGATATTGGGTGCTAAATTTTATTCATTTATGTTTATTTTGGCAATTTTTAAAATTTAATTATTTTGAATTATTAGATAACTATAGATATTGTAGGAATAGAAAATGAGTACTACTCGTAAATAAGATAAGGGCAAGGAAGAACAACCCGCGGCCAATCTGGCTCATTCACACCGATGGTCATATTATTCATGCACTCTTTTTTTTTATAACTCCTTAATTATATCTATTTTTTTATTTTTCTCTTTCTTAATCATATTCCTATATACAACAACGCTATATAACTATAAAGTAGAAATAAAAGAGAGGGAAGTGTATAGATATAATGAGTGATATGATGGAGATATATAGAGAAAAAATGAATTATTATTATATAAAGTTATTTATTGTATGAATTTAGTATATATTTTCTATATATCACATATGGCACATCCCTCACTTTCACTCGGTTATAATTCTTTATTTAATTTATGAGTGTATCCACCCAGTGTAGACAAATCAATATCTTTTTTCAACATTCATGGACCTAATACTATGAGAGAAATATTCTTGTAGGCGAAATGGCCGAAGACTCGATGAACATAACCACTGTTGAAGGACAATCTGTATCAAAGCCACCTTATTTTGATGGTACAAATCACACCGATTGGAAGGAGCGAATGAGGATATTCATACAATCCGTGGATTTCAAACTTTGGCTTGTGATTAAGAAAGGACCAAAAATTCCCAAAAAGAGAATAGAAGGAAAAGAGTTGGAGAAATCTGAAGATGAATTCAATGATGAAGACATGAAGAATATGGAACAAGAAGCAAAAGCAAAAAATATTTTATATTGTGCCGTAAACCCAGATGCTTTAAAAAAAATTTCAAGGTGCAAAACAGCCAAGGAAATGTGGGAGGAGCTTGTCAGGTTAAGTGTTTCATATTAATTATTGATATGGATTTGTTCATTTGTCCTAGCGTTTGTAATTTCTAAATTAACGTAATTACCTAATTAGCATTCATAAAATAAAAATTTCTTTTTTGGGAAGAATGTTATGGAATGATAAAATTAGAGAGAAAATCGGTTCCTCATGCGTGCATACTAAATTTGTACACCAATATTTGCAAATGTCTTGGCTTTGACAGGGAAGATGCAAAATCCGTTGTCGACTCTACAACTACAACTCCAGAATTACAAAAGGACGCATCAGCTCAATATAATACACCTAACCTTGAATTTATAGATGGAACGAGTACGTACCCCTCTCTCTCAACCTTAGATATAATATAAGAAACTAAAATTTAAAATTTGTCGGTTATGTGTATAAGAAATATAATATATCATTTTTATTACATTAATTATTAAATATCTTATATATCTTTAATTTATTATAAATAATTAATAATACTCATTTATTTAATTATTTAATATTAAGAAATTTTTTAAAAATTTAAATTAATGATAACACGAAATTGGTCTTCCATCCCCAATTAAATTATTAAAAAGTTATATTGCATGTATACCATACATTACCGGATATGGGATAAGGGATTTTAAAAATATTAGTATATGATACGTTAATATATATATATATATATATGTATATGAAAATAAAAAACTATAATTAATTTTATGTGAATAAAACAATAAAATTACATACAAACAAGAACAAATTATAAAAAAGTTTAAAAAACACAAATCATAATCTAACATCTAACATAACATACAATTACAAACCACCGCCGTATTTCACCAGAAAAATTAATCTAACATAACATAAAGTTGGATCAATAAGAATCCGATGAAAGGGGAAAAAAAGGGGCAGCAAAAACAGTGAGGAAGGTGCAGAACGGCCATGGAGGAGAATACGCCAGAGGAACAGCTGTGGTGAAAGGCGCGCGCTGAGGAGCCGTGGAGGATCGACCGTTATGGATGCACAGAGGAGGACGGCGCACAAATGCTAGGCATGGGATGCGAGTTTCAGAAACGCAGAGGCCAAGGGAATTAGGGAAAAACAACACAAAAAATAAAACTATTTTTTATCAGATTCAATAGTTACTAATTTATTTTGTGTTCCATGTCTGTTTAATATATATCATTGTTAAATGTCAAAACCCTTCAAATGAAATGTACTATACTGAAATTTAGGCTTTGTTTCAGGGTTTCACGAGTTTTTCAACAATTGTGTGCCCCTTCATAAGTTTGCTCTGGAAGGCAATTGGCCAGCAGCCAAGCGCATCTTAGACCAAGATGAGAAGCTGAAGCGCGCTGCCATAGCAAGTGGATGGCCTACGGTGCTGCATATAGCAGCAGGTGCAAATCATGTTCACTTTGTAGAGCACCTGCTGACATTACTAACCGATGAAGACATAATATTGCAAGATATCAAAGGTAACACTGCCTTTTGCTTTGCTGCTGCATCTGGCAACTTAAAAATTGCTCAGTTAATGCTGGAAAAGAACCAACACTTGCCGATAATCAGGGGTGGAAATGGATTTACTCCTGTTCAGTTTGCTGCATTGCAAGGAAGATGCAAAATGGCATGTTATTTATACGACGAGACCATACATGCATTCCAACATCAGGATTGGAATTCATTGTTCTTCACTTGTATCAACACTGGCAACTATCGTAAGTACTAAGTACTACTATAAATATAAATATATATATATATATATATAATCGTACGTATTTGTTTTATTTTTTTTTAAAAAAAAAATGGTAGACAAAATATTGATCGCAATATTTTTCAGACTTGGCCTTAAGAATGGCAAGAAAGAGGAAACAGCTAGCTTTTGCACGTGATGAGAACGATGAGACAGCTTTGCATCTCTTGGCTCAAAATCAAAAGCCTTTGGAGGATTCTTGTCAGTGTCAAAGTCCAGAACAGCAAGATCCTATTATGATCAACCCTGGTGAGTCCTCCTTGTGTTCATTATTTATTAGGATAACTTTGCTTAAATTAATATTTGGCAATGAAGCTACATATTCCCCTGTTTTTTTCACTGCAAGTAAGTATACACTAAATTTTGTATTGCAGGCATGAAACAACATTTGGCTTTTCAGTTGGTTAAGTTTCTCTGGACTACTATTCTCAATGAAAAAGACTTCAAATCAGAGATGATTAATTTCATAAGAAAACCTTCTCAACTATTATTTGTTGCCGCAGAAGTTGGTAATTTTGGATTTTTGTCAGAGCTTATCAGCGCTTATCCTAGCTTGATATGGGAAGTGAACAGCGAAGACCAAAGTATAATTCACACAGCTGTTTTGCATCGCCATCCTAGCATCTACAATCTCATACATGAAATAGGGTACTATAAGGATATCATAGTGAGATATGTAGATGAAGATGGCAACATATTATTGCATTTGGCTGCAAAATTAGCACCACCAGGTCAGCTTGAATTAGTTTCTGGAGCAGCTTTCCAAATGTGCCTCGAGTTATTATGGTTTGAGGTACAACCCCTTAATTTATCTCATGGCTTTGCATTTTCACATGATGTTATTCCTTTTATGCCTTCACAACACCACCACTTTCCTAAACCCATGTATAATTTGCAAAATCTTTCATAATTGTTAATGTCCAGGATGCAAATAGAAGCACATGGCATGCGCTAGCTCTATCGACAATAGTAACACAACTGACAACTCTAACAATAGTCATTCAAAACATAGGGATCATGAAATTCCCCTGCAACTATGATAACAGGGTTGCAGGGGCATCTAATAGAGTAACAAGTGAGAACCCCAAGGCTAATAATGCATTGGATAAACCTAGGTGAGTCCTAAGTACATATCAAAAATTGAGAAAAGGTATGAATATGAGATGGTGTGCTGACACTAATCAGTTCAGTCAACTTTATTGTATTTTCTCCCTTTCTTTTCCTTTCTCATTTTGGTCTTCTGATCCATTCAAAATCTGAAATGAAACAATTCCTTTAGGAAATTAAATTGTATTAAATTAGAAGGAAATATAGAAATAGGAGGTAATGCTCCCAACCAAGGAAAAATTCCTTTGACGACAAGCTATAAGTCGAAAATGAAAATAAATCACATAATCCCCTTCTCATGTAAATCTTCCCTATTTAAAAAGATTTGAGATCTCTTCACTCTCTCGTTTAATGAAATTTCTCTCCAATTTGTATACATATCAATATCCTCCAAATTTGGGTTTAATTAGGCCTACAAAAGTAAACATGTCAATAGATATACACCACCAGTGTTAAAAGTTTTATTATGTTATTCAGTAATGTGTTGTTACATTATTTATTAAATTTAATAATATGTGATGTCTCATATTTCTCAAATGATGTGGCAACAATATGACATATTTTTATATTTTACATTGCAAATGCATAGTCATTAAACTCTTCATTACCTATTATTAAAGAATATTAGATTGGACCTTCACCAAGTTATGCTCTGGTCCGACTCTGATGAAAAAGACACTCTGAAACTCTAATTACAGAGAAATTAGCAATATGGTGATAATATTAATATAAATAAGATGTTATACCTGTCGATCCAATCTCCCTTATAGGGTAGACTTCATGCTTATTTATGGGTAGATGGCTTGTATAGTTGCACTATATTTGTGAGACATGTAACGAAGTGGATATACCATTGGGAATGGGAACTCATATTTTTATCTAGTCTGGACTTGGGCCAAGTCCATTATCAAAAACAAAATTCCAATTCTTAACATATCTATACATACTTTGACTTAACATATGAAGCATTTCATATGACAGGAGGTAAAGAAGAATATGCCACCATCATTAGAAAATGTGAAAAATAATGAAGGCTTAACTCCTGGTGAATTATTCACAAGGGAGCATGAAGAACTGCGAAGAAGTGCAGAGTCTTGGATGAAAAGCACTGCTGATTCTTGTATGCTTATTTCAACGGTCATTGCCACAGGAGTGTTTGCTGCTGCAATTAGCATACCAGGTGGCATCAGTGATGACACAGGAACACCAAATTACTTGGGGAAAACACCATTCCTGGTATTTGCAATATCTGATGGAACTGCATTCATCTCATCTGCTGCTGCAATATTCATTTTCTTATCAATTCTTGTCTCACGTTATGCGGAGTATGACTTTTACAAGTCACTTCCCTTGAAGCTAATATCTGGACTGATGGCGCTATTCATCTCCATAACAAGCATGATGGTAGCATTTGGCAGTGCTTTCTTCATAACATACAACTATGGTTTGAAGTGGGTTCCTGATTTTATTTCAATACTTGCGTGTGTGCCGATACTTATGTTTATAGGTTTGCAATTTTCATTATGGTCAGACATCATCTACTCAACCTACTATTGTAGGACTCTCTTTAAGCCAAGTAAAAAAATGATCTACGTATTAGAGAAGTAGAGACATTGTAGTAAACAATTATATTATATATGTATTGTTAAAGTTTGAATGTATTGTCTTATCTTCTAAAAGTTGTGATACATTGTCTGTGAAAGATGGTTGTGAATAAGAATTACAACTTTTATTCAGTTTCATACTCATTTCTACTACACTTCATTTACACTTATTTTATGTCTATATATAAAAGATGAAACAGAGCCGCAATAAGGCCTAATAAAAATAGAGTGTGTTTTCGGTGCAAGTCAAATATAATAGGTTAGTATAGTATAACATTTCAATGCATCTCAAAGTAGTCTGACTTATGTGCAAACTACCAAATGTGTTTCTCCTATAAATTGAGTTCATGTACTATGCTTTATCCATCAAATAAACATTGTGTTCCTTTGAACTTTTTCATTGAAATGTGGCAATGAGTGAAATCAGGAAAAGTGAAGTATCAATTATTATAAATTATAATATTAACAACTAAAACAAATGATTCAATTCACATATTGTTGCTTTTATTTTGAGTTCATCTTTTTTGTGATTATTTATGGGACTTAACAAATTGTTTGGCATGGAACTTGATACTATTTAGACAAGCGACTTTGACATCAATGACAACCATGCTGGAATTGATAGCAATTGCTTGAAGTGAGCTAAATCATCTTCTTCGGGATATTACAGTGGTGGTGGTGGTTTCAAGAATTGAAGCCTTTTCAATGGCTATCCAATGCAGGTGTGGGTGGAATTTTTTCGGGTTAAAGAAAGAGGTTAATCATTGATGTTACTTTAGCTAAAATCAGAATAGTGATAAACGAGAACACCTTTGTTATCATTGACCAAAGATCTTCCTTCAATGTGATGTGATGGAATTGTGCATTCAATGAAATGAAATATTTATTATTATGGTATATTTAGTGGAAATACATGTTGAGTTTATGACTTGAGTGTGAGCAAAGATTAGAAAAGTTAATCTGACTTAAAAAAAAAGAGTAAGAATAATAATTAGCATGAGTTGGACTGACTTTCTTAAATCATGTTGCAGATTTCTCAAATTAGTTTTAGGAGAAATCTGATCAATCATAAATGGACTTTAACAACGTTATAAATTAAGAGGTGACTCCTTCATATAATAGAATTCCTTTTAAGTTTTAGAGAAGGTGGTTCCCTATCGTTGTATCATTTGCAATGACTATCGATAAATGTCGGGGTCAATCTTTGATACATGTTGGAATTTATCTGCCAAAGTCTGTCTTCTCTCATGGACATTTATATGTTGTAGTATCCAGAGTCACAAATAAAGAAGGATTGAAATTACTCATATGTGATGATGAAGGTCATATTTCAGATACAATTTTTTTTATGAATGAAAAGTTAGGGTGAGGGGATGGTGCCCCAGTGGCCCAGTCCAAGCCTTCGAGCTCTTTGAGCACTTACAGAGATACTTACATTTTACCTCACCCCAAGGGGACGAGTAGGGGTTCGAACCTGCGACTTGTCAGATACGAGATCCTGTCTTGCTCCATTCGACCAACCCCTTGGGGTTTCAGATGTGATGAAGGTCATATTTCAGATACAATTTTAAATGTTGTATATAAAGAAGTTTTCCAAAATTTAAATTAGGTTGGTCCTCAATTCTTTTAATTTAAAAGTATCATTATTATTATTATTATTTTCTATTGTTCAAATAATTTTGTATCCATTTATTTTCAATCAATGAATCCCAAATTTCTAATCTTCTTTATGATTTTTCCACTTCTTTTTTACAAGTTTTTCAGGAAACTTCTTTGCGTGGTTGCTTATAACTTTTGATATAGTAATTTCATTTCATATTTGAGAACCAATTCTTTTCCGTATGCAAATATTTAAAACAATATATACTGAATCATGAATTCTTTAAGTACATTTCCTATATATTAATATTTATTTAAAATGTACTTTATTTTAATAATTATTGTTTAACTATTTTTTATTTTAATTTAATAATTATTGTTATAATTACTTTTAAATATATTTTTAGCTAAATCTAATACTCATCTCTCTGCAATTTCTCTCATATTTCCACCCCGTGCGATGCATGGGTCACTCACTAGTTTTGATAGTTAGAGCAAGGTTCCAAGTTTCGATGTTCAGTTTAAGTGGGAGAGAGTTTCTAAAAATTGGTTAGTTTGGAGTTTTTAAGAGGTGTTTATGGTTGTCACTCTAATTAAAAGTCCAGTTTCCGATCATTTTTGGGAAAAACTGACACCGCTATCGTATTAAAGAAGGTCGAAAAATCTTGGACTAGTGAGTTGTGTCTTCACCGGAAACAATCATACCATCGCCAGAAAATCGGAGGTTGAAGACGGTCACGTCAGCACTGAAGTGTCAATTTTGACACGTCAATCCTATCACATCTTGGCACGTACATGTCTTATTTGTCACGTCATCCAAACTCTTGGTAACTTCATTTCTACCTCATATTTCCAATACTTTCAATTTTAGCATTTGAGGTGCACCGATGGGGACTATACTATACCCAAGGGGGAAACGACATAGAGCCCTCCCATTTATTTTTTAGAAGAAGTATTTTAGCAAGTAACATCTTTAGGTGTACATAACAAATTTAAAGTTATAACTTGTTAATGTACACCTTCTAAAAGATAAGTGACATTATATTAGCAATCCATATTTATATATTGCATTCCAGAGACAGATATAAGGGGGGCAAGTATGGGTCTTGGCCCCCCTCCCCCATTCACTCTTCCAATATTTTTCCAAAAATACGTATAATATATAAATATACACATTCATATTATTAAATATAACATGTAATAAAAAATAATAATTAAGATAAAAGAAATGTCGTTCATTTAATTTTTATGATTTAACTTTTATTTAATATTTATTATCAAAAATATTTTAGCCCCTTTTAAGTGTTTTTTATCAAAAAAAAAACATTTGATGAATTTTATAACATAAATGTGTATAACTTAGATAAAATATATGATACATTTAGTTTTTATTTAAAATTTAGGAAAATATTAACGAGTGTCTTTAGGGTACTGATTAAGCATTCATATACAAATAATTTTTATTGAGATGTGAAACATTTAATGTTATAATGCAATCAATATCGTAATTTATAATAAACAATCGATTTTTTTAACCTGTGCAGTGTAATAAATCAAAATGTAACGATTTTATTGGAAAATGTAACATTTCATATTATCAATGCATTGAATGTTGTGATGGTTGTAATTTCCAATAAAAATTTTCTACTTTTGATTTATTAACCCATACAACATTGCATAGGTTAAAAAATCAATAAAAAATTATATATATATATATATTGATTTTTTAACTAATACTTTTAGCGCACTTGTTCAGGGCCGACCCAACCCCCAAGCCCATGAAGCAACCGCTTTATGCCCCAAAAAATACCCTTATTTTAGGCCCAAAAAGATGTTTGTTACCAATATTTTTTTAAAAAAATTAATTAATAAGTATTTAGTAAATAATACTAAATTATTAAGAGTAACTAATTATTATTTTTTTCTGAAAAAAGGTCCCATTTTATCATGATTTTTTCTCTTCTGATAAATAGAAATTATTAATAATTGATTATAAACATTATTTCCATTAACAATATCTCAAGAAAAATTAAATGAATTGACTTTATTATCGATAGAAAAAGAAATGTTAAATGAAATTTCTTATAATAATTTAATAAATAATTTTTCATTTTAAACGGATCAAAAGATAAATTTTAAATAAAGTTATAATATTTTGATAAATTATTTTTATTCATTTAAAAATACTCCATAAAAAAATTCGCTTTATGCTAAAGAAACATTAGGCTGGTCCTCCACTTGTTAGTAAAACCCTTGATAATTTTATATTCCGATCCGCTTCTTTAAATGAATCTTGGATCCATCGTTTGGCATTGTATGTCACTAATATAGGAGGTGAACCATTTCATATGATAGGAGGTGAACAAGATAATGCCGCCATCATTCAAAAAGTTGAAAAATTCTAAAGGCTTAACTGCTCGTGAATTGTTCACAAAGGACCACGCAGAATTACGTAAAAAAGCAGAATGTTGGATGAAATGTACTGCTGAGTCTTGTATGGTTATTTCAACCGTCATTGCTACAGGAATGTTCACTTCTCTGCTGCAGTTAGCTTCCCAGTGGAACCAATGATGAGTCAGGAAAACCAAATTACTTGGACAAACCATCGTTCCTGGTATTTGCAGTATCAGATGCAATTTCACTCATCATGTCCGATACTTCAATATTAATCTTTTTGTCTATTCTTGTCCCTCGTTAATTACGGGAGTATGATTTTCACACAGGTCACTTCTTCCCTTGAAGCTAGTATCTGGATTCATACATTGTAGTCTGGTTACCTTTTATTTTTTGCTGACATTGAATTTTCATATTACTTTTAAAAATATATATATATAACCATATTATTTCCCCTTCTTCCTCTTTTTACTGTGGTTTTCAGGCAAATTGTGTGGTTGGAAATAAAACTTTGAATGTTGCAATTGTCAAGCTGGCAAGGATAGGAAGCCTAAAGTTTATATTAATGTGGGGTTATATTTTCTACGCCTAAAGTAGAACCCTCTTTAGCAAGTGTAAATGCGCAAATTTTAGCAAATGTAGTTGTGGCTTTGGTATATTGTTGTATTATGATTGGTGGTGGAGTTTGATAATGGAGGAGTGTGCATGAGGTCGTATTTTGAGTTTGTACATTATACTAGTGAGTGTTTAAAGGATGAAAGAAAATTTGGGGATGCTAAAGTGGCTAATCAAAATGGTAGCACGTAGCTAATTTGTATTTTTATACAATAATGATGTGTGTTATATATATTATTGCAATTTGCTCAATGACTTTAAGGAAATATTTTGTTTTTGGCTTGAAACCAAGTTTAATTAAAATAAATTTGAGTCTAAAGATAAAATATTAAAATTTTATTGAAATAGATTTTTTTATCTAAATATAAAATTTGATTTCACATTAATTTGGAATTTTATATTTTTAAAAATATTTGTCATGCTAAATATGTTTATTTACAGTTAATAAATGTTGCCTATAGATTACAACTTACAAATTTCAACTGTTGTGTTTGACGTTTTAGGAAACAATTATAATTATATTTAAAAGTGTTGAAAACGATTGCACTAGTCTTGACCTATAATTGTTGTATTTTCCCCGTTCATACACAACAGTTTTTTAAAGTGTATGTGGCCAAACACATGTTGAAAATTGTTTCCTAAACTAATAGGATACACTGAAATAGTCTACGTACTGTTACCCCTATAGTTTCAGGCAACAGATTTCGTATTTCTACCTACACTTTTGAACTGTTTGAAGAAAATAAAAATGTAGTGCCCCCATTAACTCAAGTACTCATAGAAAAATCACCTTTTATAGGGGTTATTCTAATTCTAATTCTAATATACACCACAAAGTAAATGGCGCCTGGCCGGTACACCATGAAGTTAGCTACAAAACTCTGTAACCATTCCATAGCTAATATTTAGCTACGATTTTTTCATCATAAAAAACTATAATTTTAACTATGAAATTTGTGTAGATAAAGTTATGGTGTACGATATATTTATGTAGCTTAAAGTTTTCCCAATTTTCAGTATTATTATTTTTCTGATTTTGTCATTTTGAATTACATGCATATATGTGTGTCTAAATCTATTAAAACTATGATGAATTGATCATCATAAAGAACATGAAAAGAAAAAGAAGATTACAGAAAAATACTTCAATCTTTATTGATTATGATTCTGGGAGATACAAAATAGCCACAAGGAATATATATATACAAATGTGACTAAGCTAGACAACCTATAACAGAAGGAAGACTAACTGAAATAACAAACTAACAGCTGGAAGGAAATAACCAAAATTAACTAATCCAATACCCCCCTCAAGATGGGAGGAAGACGTTTTCAATGCCCGGCTTGGACAAGATGCTAAGAAAAATATTTCGGGGAAGAGACTTAGTGAAGATCATATCAGCCAGCTGGTGATGTTTTCTGACATGAATTAATTTGAGTGCTCCTCTTTCTACTTGCTCCCGGATATAGTGAAGATCAATTTCGAATGTTTGGTTCTTTCATGGTAAGTAGGGTTGGTTGCAATGTGAATGACTGCCTTATTGTCACAATATACAGCTGCATAGGGAGTTCTAATGTTGAAATAAGTTAATAGGTTCCTCAACCAAGTAAGTTTAGTAGAGACAGAAGCTAAGGACCGATATTCAACTTCTGTAGGGGATTTTCTGACAGTCTTTTGTCTCTTAGCCTTCTAGGAAATAAAGGAATTTCCCAAGAAGACACAAAAGCTAGTGGTAGATCTTCTACTATCAATGCAAGAGCCCCAATCAGCATCACCATGGGCATGGAGCTTAGTGTCAGACTTTGCTTTGAAAAGGATACCTTGACCAACAGTATGCTTTAAGTATCTTAGAATTAGAATGTAAGTTGCAATTTAAATGTTCAGAATGAGGGTTAGATACAAACTGGCTCAGTTTTTGAACAGTGTAGCAAATGTCAGGTCTTGAAATAGTTAAGTACAAAAGTCTTCCAATGAGTCTTCTGTATGATCCTGGATCAGCAAGGGGAGTTCCAGATTCTGTGTGCAGTTTCAAATTAGCTTCCATTGGAACAGCTAAAGGCTTGCAAGCAAGCATACCTAAATCTTCAAGAATGGACATGGTGTCATGTCTTTGACACATGAATATTCTTGCTTGAGATTTTGATAGTTCCAGACCTAGGAAACCTAGATCTTTCAATTTGAAGTGGTCTTGAAGCATGAGTTTGGAAAAGTTGATTGCGATGTTGCTTGGGCTGGTAATCACTATGTCATCAACATAGACAAGGATGGCTATGAATGTTGAGTTGGATCCCTTAGTGAACAAAGTGTAGTCATACCTTGACTGTTTAAATCCTTTGGAGATAAGGGTGATGCTAAATTTGTTGAACCAGCTCCTACAAGAGCTTGTTTGAGGCCATAGATAGACCTATTCAACTTGCAGACTAAAGAAGCTGTAGATATGGGAGTGAAGTTATGTCTGTAGCCCTGAGGGATTTGCATAAAAAATTCTTCTGTCAGGTTACCATTGAGGAAAGCATTGTTGACATCTAATTGAGCTAGATGCCAATGTTGAGAAGCAGCTAGAGAAATGAGGAGCCTCAGGGTAGTGATCTTGGCTACAGGAGAAAAATTTTCCTGAAAATCTAGACCATATTGTTGTGTGAAACCACGGGCTACCAACCTAGCCTTGTGTTTGGAAATTGTCCCATCTGAATTGAGTTTTAATTTGAACAGCCACTTGCAGCTGATTGGCTTTTTACCAGTAGGAAGATAAGTGATGGACCATGTCTTATTCATCTCCATAGCAGCAAGTTCATCTTCTATAGCTTGCTTCCAATGAGGGAATTTAATGGCTTGATTGTAGGTTTGGGGTTCATAATTAGCATAAATCTGGCATATGTAATGAGTGTGAGTTTTGGAAAGCTTTGAGTAATTTATGTAATTTTGGATAGGATAGAGAAATTTGGTGTCTGTGGTCACATTATAACAATGGTAATCAGACATATCCTGGAGGATTGGTGGTTCTACTGGACCTTCGAATCTGGTCATGGTGAGGTTCATTTGGGGAAGGTGACTGTTGTATAACAATTTGGTTTGGTATTTGCGTGGGATGGGTAGGTTCGGGATCATCAAAGGTTTCAGGATGAATGAGATTGGGTGTGATGTGATTGTTGAAGGCATCATGGCTAACATTAGGGGTATTTCTATTTTTGAAAGGAAAAATATGCTCATAAAACTTAACATCTCTGGAGATGAAAGTGTGATGATTGGTCAGGTCAAGCAACTTGTACCCTTTGTAACTATGAGGATATCCTATAAAGACAACTGCAGTAGCCCTGGGACTGAATTTGTGTTTGCTGGAGAGTAAAGTAGAAGCATATCACAATGTGCCAAAAGTCCTGAAATCAGAATAGTTAGGCACTTTGTCATATAAGATTTCATATGGGGATTTGTGATCCAGAATAGGACTTGGTGTCCTATTCATGATAAACACAGCTGTTTTAACACAATCTCCCCATATGTTTATAGGAACATTAGATTGAAACATCAAAGTACGAGCAATATTTAAAATATGCAAATGTTTTCTCTCAATAACATTATTCTGTTCAGGCCTTTCAACACAAGAAAATTGGTGTAAAACACCTTTTTCTAAGAAAAATTGTTTTAAATGAAGCTCTTTAGCATTATCAGATCTAAAACTTTTAATTTTTGTTTGAAATTGGGTTTCAACATAAGCAAAGAACTGAGGTATGATGCTGATACAATCAGATTTGTTTTGAAGCATGTATATCCATGTGAACCTGCTTTTATCATCTACCATAGTGAAAAAATATCTAAATTCATCATAGGTAGAATGTCTAAATGGCCCCCATATGTCAGCATGAATTAAATCAAAACAAGTGGGACTAAATCTATTAGGATTAGGAAAAGGCAATCTGTTTTGTTTAGCAATGTGACAAGTACTACAGTGATAAGTGGAATCAACATAACTCAGTTGAGTTTTATTTGCAATTAATCTGCAAGCAGGTACATGTATATGACCTAATCTTTTATGCCAAGTCTCATATGTAACACTATTACATTTATTGATACAACCAAAATTAAAGAAACAATTTGGAAATTCAAAAACCAGAAGTCTTTGTTGTTGTTTAGCAGTGCCAATCGTCCTCAATGTTTTGAGGTCATGCAAAAGGAAACTGTTAGGTTGCATAATAAATCTAAAAGAGTTATCATTGATTAAAGTAAACAGAGATAAAAGATTGAATCGAAATAAAGGTATATACAACACATTATGCAGAAAGATATCTTCATTTATCTTGATACTACCTATCCCTTCTACTTTAACTCTTGTGGAATTAGGCAGTAAAACATGAGAATTATGGATAGGAGTGTAGGAATTATATAATTGTTTGAAGCAACAAATGTGAGAAGTGTCTCCAGAGTCTATTATCCATTTGTGATAATTATCATGGAAATCAATATGCATATAGGTACCTATCACATTGGAAGCAACAACATCAAGGTTGTTGTCAGTGGACATTTGGTTAGTCAGAAAAGTGATTAATTGTTGGCACTGAGCAGGGGTAAGAGTTGATGTTGGAGTAGTGGTCGAACTGCCAGGGCTATCATCAACTTGACTCACAGTGGTGGTAGTCCGGTTCTGAAAATAATTTGGGGGATAACCAACAAGTTTATAACACTTGTCTTTGGTATGTCCCAACATCTCACAATGACAACATTTTGGTCTAACTTTCTTGACAAATTTGTTCTTATTGCCATTAGATTGAAATTTTTGTGAAGAATTAACAGAAAAAGCAATGTTATCTGAATTAGCAATAGAAGGGGAATGAGTACCAACGATTTCTCGTTGAGCTTCTTCTTGGAGAACAAGGGAGAAGATATTACCAATTGAAGGCAAAGGGTCAGATAGAAGAATTTGGCCACAAATTTGAGAGAAAGAAACATGCAAACCCATCAAGAAAGACATGACATATTCTGATTCAGTGTGTGCTTGAAGGTGTTGAAGGCCACCGCAGGTACACGGGAATGTGGGTGTGTAGCCGCATAATTCCTCCCAAATAGACTTCAACTTGGTATAGTAAGTGCTAACATCATCCGTCCCTTGTTGAAGAGACATTAATTGGCGCCGAAGTTGGAAAATCTGTGGGCCATTCTTTCTTGAAAATCTTGTTTTCAAGTCTTGCCAAATTTCGTGAGCGGTATTGGCAAATAAGATGCTGTGACGATCTCTTTAGAAACAGAATTGTAAAGCCATGAAATAACAACGTTGTTAGCATGAGACCATGCTGCGAAAGTAGGGTGTGTTACTGCAGGTTTCGGGAGGGTTCCATCAATGAAAGGCAATTTGTTCTTCACAGAGAGTGCCACCTGCATCGCTCTGCTCCAGGTGGTATATAGTTCTTGTGATCAAGAGGTTGAGATGTGAGAACAAGGCCAGACCCATCCGAATGATGCAGGAAAAGGGGGTTAGTGGGATCTTAACTTAGATATTTAGGTTGATCTTCCATTGTTGGAGACGAAGAGAATCAGAGGCTGAATTGCGGTAGGTGTAATGCTCTTTTCTGATACCATATTAGAACTATGATGAATTGATCATCATGAAGAACATGAAAAGAAAAAGAAGATTACAAAAAAATACTTCAATCTTTATTGTTATGATTCTAGGAGATACAAAATAGCCACAAGGAATATATACAAATGTGACTAAGCTAGACAACCTATAATAGAAGGAAGACTAATTGAAATAACAAACTAACAGAAATAACAAACTAACGTGCAGCTGGAAGGAATAACCAAAATTAACTAATCCAATAAAATCTTATTGTGAAAAGAGATATAATATTCATACAATAATTTATACAACAATTTATATAATATTTTTTTTTCATTATATTTCTCTACATTAGATTACATCACATATTGCATATATCACTCATTAAATTTCACAGTTATTTCTTTTGACTTATAAATTTATCCCTAACTATGTTATGCATATAACATGTTTTACAATTAATACTCTTTCTCTTGTTAGAATGTGTAGCGATCTATACAAGAATTTTCCTGCAGGTGTGTGTGACGTATGCATATATGATATATGGCATGGCAAACACGGTCGTTTCGGCCGAAGCCGACATCCAACGTGTCACGCAAACAAGTCATTCATATTAATTTCCTCAAACCTCTGACCATTTGAATATTTACATTAATTAATAAACAAGAACCGCCGCGAATGGATAGATAGAGATTTTGGGATGTGGATCCGATGCCTCGTTGGCAATGTAACGCGGAAAAAGCATGTGTGCTTGCGCCAAAAGTTTGCTCTATTCATTCACACATCATTTACTTGGTAAGTTCCTCAACAACACATATGCGTTCTTCATATCTCTATAAATATGTGCCCCAACATCATACCACTTTCATCAAAATTCAATACTACATATACAACATTCTCTATAACAATTTCAAGAATTCACATTCAAGCTTCTACAACAATATTGGTTTCCTCAATCCTCAAAATCTTGTATAACAACATTGTCTATAACAAGTTGAAGGTTGATCAACCACATTTTGATTTTTGAAGCTGACACCCATTTAGCACCATGAGTGGTAAAAGCATAAGCATTCAAAATGTTCTATGCCCCACTACAAGGCCAGCTCCTCGGAGCGGTAGTAACTCTAGTTCTTCATCCTCCGGAACTAAGTTGCCAACTATTCAGCAAGTCTTTTCAAGGAGAGGTTGATTAATTTCACACTATTTGCTAGCTAATTGGAAGAAGAAATTATAATAAGAGGAACCAGAGAGCATGTTCAGTCAGGTTCAACAAATTCGTTCGTTTTTTAATTTGGTGTACAATTTGTTTATTTTTTTGGTGTACAATTTATTTATTATGTAATATATTTATAAATTTGTGACAAAGTAAAATTCATATTATTTTACTTCTCATTAACGGAAGGAACTTGCCAATTAATTCTAGTATAGTTTCCTTTTAGAATAATAATTGTAATAAAAAAGCTACTTACATAAAATATTAGAACGGGACGTGTATATATATATATATATATATATATATATATATATATATATATATATATATGGAGTTTTCGGATTATAATGTGATGTAATATTGTAATATATAGAAGATTCAAGTATTTGTGACATCTAATAAATCCAACTCAAAAGTGAGACAGAATAAAACGATTAAATAAAAAATATAATTAATAAATTAAGTACTTGAGATAAAGACGCGTCAATCAAATAACCAACCAGCAGCACCTGTGCGGCAGTTATCTTCCAAATAATTATGATGAAATCGTTCGTTCGTACGTGTGTATATATATATATATATATATATATATATATATATATATAAAAGTCAACTTGTCACAAAAAGTTATCATAAGTCAACCCCTATCCTCTATGTTCTTTCTTTCTTTCATCTCCTTCCCTTCCTCAAAATTAAAATTATTTATATTGTGTATCAATTAGCAAACCGCAGATATAAAAAGTTGTATTATAATTGCATGTATTGTGTTGTACTGCTTATGTTTTCCTCCGGACTAAATTATTTCAACATCTCCTCTATTTTACATTTTCAACACAAAACTCCCTCTATTTTAAAAACCTACACAAAACTCCCTCTATTTTGAAAACCTACAAAAAACCCCAATTAATATAATTTTTTATTATTTATTAAAAAATATTTTTTAAAAAATCCAACATTACCCTTAAGACATCATTTCCTTTCTAATTGAATTATCAGAGTTGGTAAAATGCAATAAAACCGTAACGTAAAAACCTTTGTCTTTTTCGCGCAAAATTTATTCTTCTCATTCTCACTATCCTAACACTTATTATTTTACATATTAATTTTTTTATAATTTATGAAGTTTTTTTTAGGATTAAATATGTTGTTGGTCCCTAATCTTTCACCCGAATTTGGTTTTTGTCCCTAATTTTTTTTCCTTGTTTTTGGTCCCTAACATTTTCAAATTATTGAAATTAGTCCCCGTCAACTCTGTTAAATATAAGAGTGATGTGGTAGAGAATAATTTTAATGATTTGAAAACATTAGGTACCAAAAACAATGAAAAATATAGATTGGAGACCAAAACCAAATTTGGGTGAAAGTTTAGGGACCAAACCCGAATCTGGGTTTTGTCCCTAATCTATTGTTTTTCGTTATTTTTGGTCCATAACGTTTTCAAATCATTGAAATTAGTCTATGTCGTCAATTCTGTTTAATATGGGTAACAACAAGGACTAATTTCAATAATTTGAAAACGTTAGAGACCAAAAATAATGAAAAAAAATATCAGGGACGAAACCCAAATTTTGGTTTATATTAATTTTTGAGTTTTTAATTAAATTTTAAAATAAATTTCTTTTTTGTTATTCAAAATAATGTATTTGAAAAAATTGTATGAAGTTTTTTTTTTTGCATTTTCTTTTATTCACGGCACAAAAGAAAAAGAATAATATATTTATAAAATATAAGGAGTTTGTGTAAAGCTTAAAAATTTAGGGATTTTTATATAGTAAAGAAAAATCCATAGTTAGTAAGGGTATTTTGGTCAAATTAATATAAAAAATAATTATTGAGTGTTGATTAAAATTTCTGTTAAATGTATCATAAAAAATTGGGTTCAAGTGTAATGTACTTTTAAAATTGGAGGGGTTTTGTGTAGGTTTTCAAAATAGAGGGGGTTTTGTGTTGGAAGTGCAAATAGAGGGGAGGTTAGAGTAATTTACTTTATCCTTTAATTCACTTTAAACACCTTAAAATAAACAAAATGAATGATTGAACTCTCGAACGCAAAACCATAAAGAATATTAAAAATAATTGGTTGGCATAAGAGATTTAGAACATATTTGTTTACGGCTTTTAAAAATTATCTTTTATTTTTAAAACATAAAACAAAAAATTTATTTTATAGACAGTTTTTAAAAATAATTTTAAAAAGTGTGACAATTTTTCAATTTTTAAAAATTAAAATTCTGAAACCACTCTCAGGTGTTTTTGAAAACTGATTTTTACTTTTTTCTGTTTTTGTATTAAAATTCTGTAAATAAATAAAAAAAACAGTTTTATAAAACAGTTTGTAAGAACTAAAAAAACAAAAAATGAATCATCAGCTATTATTCACTTTTCTTAAAAAAAATTATAACTATTCTACTTATACACACAGTTGTAATATGTTTTTAAGAATTTACATAAATTTAATGCACCGAAGTTAGCTGTACTTAGTCAATTGTTAATTAACAACAATGATGCATCTTGTAGTTAATAAAATAATTTATTTAATGCATCTAACTCAAATGTACTAAGTTCAAGTAAAATTGTGTGTCTAAGTGTGCTTTTGGATAGGTGTTTGTAAAATTAATTTTAGATCAACTTAACTTATAAAATTGATTTTCATTATAATGTATTTGAATTAACGTAATTTATGTTCACAAACATTTTTTAAATAAGTTTGTAATGTTAGTATAATTTTTTTACTCAAATGAAAATGATAATTTATTGTATCTACTCAAATGTAAATTTAGAAGTAGAATTTTAATTTTGGATTAAAGCATCCAAATATAAAAAATTCTATAAAATTATTATTACATTAGAATAAATTAACATCATTTTAAAGTATTTGAACATAAATTCAAACATGGTCAGGCGATTTGCGAAAAAAACAAGGTCTAATTCTGGGGAAAAAATTTAGTCCTCTTTGGGAGGACAGAGGACCCAGTATTCCTTGACATGTGTGGTTAATTGTCCACGCCATTTTTTCCTACGTGGGATTACGAATTGATTTTTTTTCCTGATTCTGATACAATTCATGTGTGATGTGTAGTGTGCCAAACACGGTGGTAAGTCATAACCGACAAGAGTTTTTTTTAAAAATAAAAAAACTGCAGAAATCTTTGACAAATTCAAAATAAAACACAAATTAACTAGAAGCATAGACAGGACAGATAACCCTCTGCCACGTTGGCAATGAAAGTATGAAACCGCGGAAAAGCTTGTACAAGAAGCTTTCTCTATTCATACCAATTACGTGGATAGTTGTTTTTTTCTTTTTCTTTTTTTATTTACGGTTACGGATGGATAGTTGTTCCTTGTACAACACACATCTATATGTTCTCCAATCTATATGAATTTGACCAAATTAAAGGAAATTAATTTAACTAATCTTCTAGATCAATATATAAGATTATAGCATATATCTATCCAAGTAGGTAAAAAATTAAATAACATGATAATTATTAATATCTCTAAATTTAAACTATATAAAAGGGTGTAATAATTTTAAAATTATATATAAAAATATTACTAATTAAATAATATGATTGAAATACTTGTTTTTTATGAATTAATAATTCAAATTCAACGTAATTATCTTTTAATGTAAACAATTATATTAAATTCCTAATACAAATATTTGTACTATAATATTTACATATTAAATTTGAATTACTTATTTTAAATTCAACATAAATTTCCTAATTTGATATATTTATTTATTTTTAAAAATAGATATATTTTATGTGCATTGCATGAGATAAAATACTAGTTATCTCTAAAGTCCAAAATATATCTATTATATATTAAGTGCAATAATCAAATGAATTAATTTTAATATATTAAAATTTTCATAATAATTGAATTAATGTTGATCCATAAATTTAACATAAATATCATCCAAATTCAAGGCACAAATCCATCAACATTTCGTTATAACAAACTTAAAAGAGTTCATTTCCAACCATTCAAAACACTCTCCATATACAACATTTTTAAAAGGTCGACCACATTTTGAGGCTGCTATATATACCAAGCACCATGAGTTCCAAATATATATATATATATATATATATATATATATATATATATAAATTAACCGTTCGAAATGCTCTTTGCTACATGAAACTAGACCTTGGGGCAATATATATAGCTCCAAAAACCTTCATCTCTGGCTCCGTTGCCAACTATTCCGAAAATATTTTTAAAAATGAATGAGAAGAAGACATAACATAAGAGGAATTGCAGCATGTTCAAGAAGACTTTATTTTGCTTGTTTATCCTAATTTAATTAATTTGTTTGTTTATTTATTAGTAATTAATAAAATTTTATATCATTCTTACAAGGGGCTTAATTACATGCATTCAAATTTTCATATATATCTTACAAGTTTTTGTTTTTCGTTTGTTTTGTAAATTTAAAAAAAAAAATGAATTGAATATATAGGAGGAAGGTGCCGGAAGACCTTTAAAACTGAGAAGTTCTTGCATACAGAATGAGCTTGATGTCTTAATTAATTTGTTTTTCACTTTTCTTTTTTTAAACAGCAAATGGAATCGATACTCCTTTTATATATTTCTTTTCATAATTAAAAAACAGATCGAGTAGATCAAAGTGAATGTCACAACATCGATGAGTCATGAGTGATTCCAAATGTGTTGAAGATCAGAAAACCAAGTACATATATATCTGCAGATCTGCACAACACAAACTGAAGCTGCTTCCAAATAAATTAACAAAGTAGTTCGTTCCTAGCTCATATCTTATTATTTAACGTTTTGCAATTAATACAGGATCGATGAATAAACATATGAAACTATAACAAACGAATAAAATGAATAAATAAACATATATTGGTTATGGCCTAGCTATATATATATATATATATATATATATATATACACCTGGCATTAATGGCAATGGCATGAAATTAATTATTTTGATCTCCTTCCAAAAACCTCTTGCATAGTCTTGGAAGAGGCACCTCCCCCAGAGGATGATGGCCTAGTGGTTGGGCAAAGAATCTTCTGAATGTTTACCTTCTGAGAACTCATCTTGCTTGCTATATAGATATATATATGCGCGCTTGCAGCTAGCTAGCTTCTCAAATTGAGATTGATAAAGAGTTTGTTTTTTTTCTAAATTTATCAGAGAGAAATTAAAAAGACTACCGGAATGAGTCGATCGATCTTTGAATGAAGGTGGAAGATATGTATTTATAACAGAAGAAGATATTGAATTAATATATATCCAGCTGCAGGGGAATTTCCAAGCAATGGTACGTGATTTAATATACAGCTGCATAGCCTGCATGCATTTCCGTTTCATATACATATAATATAATATTATTCATTCGAATGAAAACAGAGCGTGGGCGGTTAAGGTTGCTTAGGCAACAAGTAGAGATATATGATTTTGCAGATAGATTAGCTAGGTAGCTTCTTAATTTCAATGCGAAAGAGAAACCGTCAAAAAAATTGAAACAGGTGTGTGTATGTGCTAATTGCACCTTCAGTTTCCCATAACATACCTAGAATATTACCATGGTTTTTCTAATATGTACAATCCTTGCACATAATAAAAAAATAAAAATGAAAAGATTTTATTAAAAATTATAATTTTTAATATTACCAATGCATTGAATATTGTGGTAGTTACAATTTTCAATAAAACCTTTCCACTTTTATTTTCTTATTTTGTACGATTGCACATATTAGAAAAATCTTATTATGATATATGCACCCTCTTATATAACACCACGCCCCCGAACACGTTGCCAAACACCGTGTGTTATATTTCATATTACCACTTTTGCCCTCTGCTATATTTTATGCTTCTTTTTTTAAAACAACAAACATTACTACGTCACACAAATGTCAAGTTTTTGGTTATGCGGTCTGAAAACAAAATATTTGACTTTTCGGAATAAGGTTTATCGTTGAGCTGCTCTAGACTAGAACGTGTTTGTTATATGTTTAAACTTTATCATTTTTTAAACGTTTTGCTATAATTTTAGAAATAATTATTTTTAAAATCTTTAAAAATATTTATTTCAGATTTTAAAAATAAACATAATCTAAAAAAATAGAATTCTGATTGTAATAAAAAAATTATATATTCTTATTTGTTCTTATAGAATATACTCAATAGTGTCACAGTTTAAGGCAGAGAAAACCTCTAAACTCAAAGAATTATCTCACTCTAAGAGGACAAATGGGGGTTCAAATCTGTGACCTGTCCGATACGAGACTCTGTCTTACTTCACTTGACCAATTCCTTGGGATTTAGGCGCTTTTTGAGATTATAATCAAATACAAATTAATTTCTAATTTTTATAAAACAATTTAAAACATAATAAATCACTTTTATACATTATCTAAAAATAACCCTTTTAAGTGTCCTAAATTGGTTTGGATTTTTTTTTTTCACGTGTGTAGACCCATGAAACCTTAGAGTACCATCTCCAAGTAGTAAATATGAGTTCTTAATTTAAGAACTTACACTACTACATAAGTAACTTTTAAAAAATGTTGTTAAATTGTAATAAGATGTTACCTTTTTCTTTAACAATATTTTTTCAAATACAGTATAAAGCCCCCGTTGCTGAATGGTTTTAACGACAATTTTAACATATTATTAGCAATATTGTAAAAATATTACTAATTAGTTTTAACAACATTTTTAACATATTATTAGTAACACTAAAAAATTTTACTAATTTATTTCTTTTGTAACATTAAAAAAGTGTTGTTAGTTACATTGTTCATAACATTTTAAAAATGTTATTAATTTACTATTGTAACATTTAAAAAAATATGAACTTTATTACTCATTTTAAGACATTAATATAAATTTGAGGATAACTCCAATTCCTTTTTTTTCATGAATATCAAGATTTTTATAATTTGTTAGCTTATAGGAACTATTTAGTATTGGTTGATACAATTTACAGTATTAAAAAAAAGAAAACATAAAAAAAATGACATTAAATTATTTTACATAAACAATTCTTGACTTTAATTCCTATATCAATTCAAATAAAAAGTAGAATACATAACTGACAATAAAGTTCAATACACATTTTAATATTTTGATGAATGAATGGCTGGACTGGAAATGGTGTGGTGCCACTGTCTTGAAACACACTTCAATCCAAACAAGAGCTTCATAGAAATCTAGGACAAAAA
Organism: Sesbania bispinosa; assembly: GCA_026901365.1. Classification (NCBI taxonomy): domain Eukaryota; kingdom Viridiplantae; phylum Streptophyta; class Magnoliopsida; order Fabales; family Fabaceae; genus Sesbania; species Sesbania bispinosa. The sequence goes on from QLOH01000431.1 coordinate 481,502, forward strand.
ATAAAAGAAAAACAGAAAAATATAAATTTCAACAAGAGTGAGTAACTTTTAGAAAAATTACACACAATTCTTTTATTTATACTTTTCCGAAATGTATATGTTTTATGAAAAAATTCAGTTTTGTGATAAATGTATATATATAAAGCATATATATAAGTTATATAGTTAGGCTAATTGTTGCACCATTCTTGACAACTGTACATACATATATAAGACAAAAGAATGTTCTAAATTATAATAATGTAAACGTCAGTATCCTCTCAAACCATTTTACGGAACAATATGAGATTATACTGCTTCAAGTAGACTTTAAGTGATATTTAATACAATAAAATATCATTCAAGTCAAGTTGTGTCCAACTATTTGAATATGTTAAATGCAAGAGCTAGTGAACATGGGTAATGAAGCAGAAAGAAAAACAGAGGAAATCGATGGAAATTAAAAATGAAAATGAAAAAGAAAAAGAGACTTACCCCATAGGAGGTGTGTTGCAAGTCAATTATCAAACAAGTTTCTCCTATGTTTGCTCCCTAGACATGAAAACTCTCTAGTTTTATTCAACAATAAACGAACAGATGAAGAACTTGCATTATTCAAGAGTACAAGGAGGTACAAGGCAAGCCCTGTCACCATGGATAACTTGCAGCCTAACCTGAGGATGATGAATATTGCAGTGTCACATGGTACTATAGTAATAAATATTTTAATGTTAGTATATATTTGTATATGTGAGAAACAAATATCCAAGGTGCAAGCTAATGAAATATCATGAAGGCCAACACACCAAGGTAAAGCAGAACAGTATCAAAGAAAAAGTAGACGTAGAAAGGAAGATAAAAAATTAAAAAACTAGTTTGGCCTAATTCTAAACATGGACATAATTAATTTATCATTAAAAAATTCTACATGTTACCACCTAAAATCTTTGACAAGAGGGTACCTTCATGGATCCAAGGAACACTGCCATTCCTTCTGGAAAATTATGTAAACTTATGCCTATGAGAAAACCAAAATGAAAATTTTGGGAGAGACGTCTCCTACAGACATAGCACCAAAAAATAAACTGCCAGAGCAGAAAACTTTTCCCATCATTTGACACATTATACTATTTTAATATGAAATAATATTAAAAATAATGAATGTAGAGTAGTAAATTATAAGATATATCGTAATTAAGAGTTTTCGTTGAGTTGCTTTATTGGAATTGGGTTGCTTAATTAAATTATAAAACATAAAAATAAATTTTGTGTATGTGTAGGTTGAACCTAAAAATTATTAAAATAAAATTTAAGCATTTCTTACCAGTTGCTCTACTTGTCTTAGCAAGGTTGATCCGGCATTGGGTTAATGGTGGTTTATGACTCTATACATTGATATAATGACATATTAAGGTTTAGGGCATATTAAGGCCGTCTCAGATCACTGTCGCGCTATACGAGTCCACGTCTCTGATCTACAAATTAAGCCACGAGTTTAATTTCCAACCAAATTTATGGAAGGTTGCGAGGCTAGCTGCAACCAAATTTGTACTAATTTTCATACACAACTAATATAAAACACAAGACGAAGAGAGAGACGTTAACATACACAACTCAATAACATGATAGATGGAGAAGACTAAGTGTGTGTTTGGTTTAGTGTTGAAATACACCAAACTCAAGTTTAAATTTCCCGATGCAATTATTTTTAGCATGCTCTAATTTTTTCCCCTCCCTTTCACATGACATGAGAAAGCTATTTTCAAGTCATTTTTCAGAGTTGAGATTTTATTATCTTAAGCACCTCTTCGATGCTAACAATAAATGAAATGAAGAAATCAAACTGGGAACGTACGTTTCAAGGATGATTTATTTCCTTTTTTAAACTAACTCTTTTAGTTATTTAATGTGAAATAAAATTATATGTTATTCTGAACAAATCAAATGAGATATATGAGTAGTATTGCGTGCTAATTTAAAACAGCTATTCAACATATATATTTTCATGTATCGCAAACTTGTGTTTTGAGAAGTTCTTCCTAACAGGATTGCATCTGTCGACGAATGAACAGATCATTGAACAACGTTTATTTACAGGATGAGCTTCTAAATTAAAGATTATTACTTGTCACTAACTAACATTTTTCCAATACAGAAAGAATAAACATATTTATACATGAAAAACAAAATGAATTAAATAAAAAAATAATGGAATGAGCAAAATCGTCCAACAAGTTGAAATTATTTTCTCCTTCCAAAAACGTCTCGCATAGTTGGGAGTTTAGTTCCAGTCTTGGAAGAGGCACCTCCCCCGGAGGATGATGGCCTAGTGGTTGGGCAAAGAATCTTCTGAATGTTTATGTTCTGAGAACTCATCTTGTAATTAGCTTTATAGATATATATGCAGCTTCTCAAATTGAGATCTATGGATCGGAGAAAAGCAAAAGCAGGGATAAACACAATCAGTTTTAAGAATAATGAGTGTTGAGTGATGAGGAAGTATATATGACCATATGAGGGTGTATTTATAATGCATGGAATAAGAAGAATTAAAGCCCAGCAGGCTAGCTGCAGGGAGTTTCCAAGCAAGGGATATATGGTAGTAATTTACAGAAACATTTCCATTTTGTTTGTGACATATTTTCCGATGATTTTGGGCTTACAAAACTTTGAATTAATTAATCACTCACCGTGTGAGGAGGTTAAGTTTGCTTGGGCAACAAGTATACTGTGTTAAGGTTTTGCATATATCGGCTTCACAATTGAATGAGAAAGAAAGGGTCAAAAATTTGAAATGCAGCGCCATTTTCCTAGAATGTAACAGGAACATTACTATCCGCGGTTCATACACGACATGAATGAAACGACGTCGTTACTACAACTCATGATTCATTGCCAGTTAAGCAAGCCCTCTGCTATATATATATTTAATTTTATGCATGCGTCTGTCCTGAAAAATCAAACATATCTATCTTAGAAATGTTTTGGTTGTTCGGCTAGACAACAAGTTTTAAAAAATGTTTTATTATTATTTTTAATTGTGGTGTAGATTTTCAAAATTTTCAAATTGTAATTTTCGTTGAAATGAGCGATCGATGGTGGAGTTGAGTTTCGAAGCAATGCATGCATGGGTGATTTACAGCAACATTTCTGATTGATTTGTTAATTAATACGTTTGGTCGGTTGCTTGTAGGTTAAGTTTGTATTGTGATAGCATCCCATCTCCTCTCCATTCTCCAGATCGGTTTCTGCATGCCTTCTGAGAAATAAACGAAACGATAGACATTAGAAGCAGTCAAAACTTGGAAACAGGCGCGTCTCTGCCTCCGCGCTTCTCACACGTCTTACCCGAGCAAGAGCAACGACCCAGACGACGTCGTTCTTAACATGTCACGTTATTACATACACCAAATCTTGTAATAAACTTTAAAAAAAGCAAAATCCACCTTATCAACTATTTGTTTAGAGTGTGTCTAGCTGGTCATTTCAGCTAGCTGAAAGTTAAAAATAGTAGCTCTTGAACCATTTCTGCAATGTTTGGGAAGATAACTTTTTTTTGTAGCTACAAGTTTTTCTTAAAAAGCTACTTGAGATAGCTTTTCTGAAATAGCTCCAATTTTCAGTTACTAGCTGAAAATTAATTACAAGTTTAACTCTCAACCACCATCACTTATCATTATTTAATAATTAATGTTGTCCTTAAATGTCATTTTATACCATTTCCAACTAGTTTTACCAAACACACTCAATAGTTTTTCAACTTTCAGTTAGCTTTTCAGCTTTCAGCTAGCTTTAAGTTTTCAGCTAGTTTTACCAAACACGTTCTAAAACTAAAATGTTACAATACAATGACAAGATATGAGGTTAATTAGTTTAGTAATATATTCTTTTTAATATAATTTTAAAGAGATATATTTATGAAATAATTAAATTAAAATTTTTTAAATTAAATAAATAGCTAAAATATATTAAAGAATAGTGCACATTTCTTTTCTCTCCTTTTTTTAATATGAAATTTAATGAGTATTAAATCTGCACAAAAAAAAATGTGCATTAAATTATATAACTCAATTAATAACAAAACCCTTAATCCACGATTTGAGTTTCACACCCTTTAAATATGTCATTTTGAATATTTTCTTTTTGTTATAGAAGGAAAATAAAAGCAAGCTAAGAATGTGTGTGGTAACGGGTAAGATATTTCAGTTAGATGACATCTAAAATTAGTAGCTGAAATCATTTCATCAATGTTTGATAAGATAGTTTTTTTTATGTAGCTACTAGTTGTTTTTGAAAAACTACTTGAGGTAATTTTTTTTAAAAAAAAAACTCATTTTCAGCTACTACCTTTTTAGCTTTTAGTGAACTTTTTAGCTTTCAGCTAGCTTAATTTTTAGCTAGTTTTACTAAACACACTCTTCATTTAACTTTTTTAGCTTTGAACTTACTTTACCAACTCTAATTACGAAAATAAATTGTCTCATTAGCCATGAGAAACAAAGAAAGACCCAAAGAAGGAGCCTGCAAGGCAAAAGCTACAAGTGAGTTTAAGAGTGTGTTTGGTAAAATTAACTAGTTGAAAAGCTAGTTGAAAACTTAAAGTTAGTTGAAAGCTGAAAAGCTAGCTGAAAGCTTAAAGGTAGCTGAAAGCTGAAAAGCCAGCTTATTTGATTGAATGTGTTTGGTAAAAGTAGCTGAAAATGGTAAAATGACATATAAAGACATCATTAATTATTAAATAATGATAAGTGGGAGTGGTTGGGGGATAAACTTGTAATTAATTTTCAGCTAGTAGCTGAAAATTGGAGCTTTTTTAAAAAAACTACGTCAAGTACCTTTTCAAGAAAAGCTAGTAGCTTACCCAAAAAAGCTACCTTAGCAAACACAGCTAAAATTGTTTCAGCTACTAATTTCAGCTTTCAGCTAGCTAAAAATGTCTTACCAAAACTTTGCTAAAAGATCTGCACAAAAATTGGCTTCTCGAAACACATGTGTTATGATTGCATTCAATCATGGGCAAGCGATTCTTTTTTTGATGAGCACAATTTAACGAGTGATATTTATGGAATAGAGGAACCGACTTACCCAAAATTGAGCTCACTGCTTCTTGGCAACCACTTGAACAAATTATGTTAGGGAACCCAACATTCCTAGCTGTAGGATGCAGAAAGGCCATGAAAGATGGCTTGCATGCAGTTCAACATGAATATTATGAGTAATTGTGAAATTCCTTGCAAATCCCATGAACTAGTCACCATTTAATTTCATTACATAAAATAACTCCAACTCCGACAACACCGGTCGAGTGCTAGACACTACCATCCACATTTTGAATTTGATCTTTATGCTCATGTTTGGTTTAATTACAGAGAGAAGTAGAAAAAGAAAAAAATTTGATGATAAAAATAATAGATTTTGAGATCATTTTATTTGAAAGAGATATATATATATAAATATAATTAATATTATCTCTACATATATGTTTGATTGAGTATGCATAAGCCTAAATAATTTTAAATCAATCAACTAATTTTTCAGTTTTCACGGTTAATGTTTCCGTTTTCAACTACCTCATTCATTTGTTTAACCAAACACACTCTCAACTCTCTCGCATAAACCAAACAGAGATTGGCTCAGAAGCCTAAAGAAAAGAGAAAAAACTCTCACTTTGTATTAAAACACTTAACTCAATTTGATTATTCAAAACACACTAACTTAGTACATATTTATAGGAGATATAGCTAATGTGAATGCAAGCTGGTAGCTGTTTTTGTAGCCCACAAATCATGGTGGCTTTAGCATGCTTCTATGTTCTATTAGGCTATGCAACTCTTGTTTTATTAGGCAGCATGCTCCTCTGTTTTTAGTAGTCATACTTATACGACTGTTTCATCCTCCCTGGGTTGGATTAGACTAGCCCTCGAGTCAAGTTCTTCTTCATCATCAAAGTATAGCGAAAGGTCTGCAACGTTAAAATTGCCAGAAACTCCATAGGAACCTTTTTTTTACGAAAAACTCCATAGGAACCTGGCAGCTCTACTTTGTAAGCATTATCGTTAATCTTCTGCACAACTTTGAATGGACCATCAGCTCTGGGAGGTAACTTGGCATTTGGTTGATTCGGAAATCGTTCCTTTAACAAGTGAATCCATACCAAATCTCCGACTTTAAAAGTTTGCAATCTTCTATGCTTATCACGTTGAGCTTTGTACCTCGAGTTTTTCTTTTTAATCCTTTCACGAACTTGCTCATGCAGCTTTTTGATTTCTTTCGTTCTTTGTTCTGCATCTGCACTGTACTGACGACTATCAGATGAAAGGGTCAAATCTAATGGACTAAGTGGATGATTGTCATAGACCACTTCAAATGGGTATTTCCCAGTAGCTTGATTGGTAGAGTTGTTGTAAGCGAACTCAAACTGTGCAAGGATGAGATCCCACTGCTTTAAATTCTTCCCAACAAAGCTTCGAAGTGAATTTTCCAAAAGCCTGTTAATTGCCTCGGTTAGCCCATCTGTCTAGGGATGACTAGCACTACTAAATTGTAATTTAGTTCCCATCTTCCATAGAGTTCACCAAAAATGACTCAGAAACTTGAAATCTCAGTCAGAAGTAATGGTCTTTGGAATCCCATGAAGATGAACAATCTCCTTAAAGTATAGGTATGCAACTTGAACAACATCATTGGTCTTCTGTCAAGAAATGAAATGAGCCATCTTCGAGAATCTATCTACGACTACCATTATAGAATCTTTCTGTCGCTGAGTTCACGATATCCCAAGGACAAAGTCTATTCTTACATCTTCCCAAGGTGCTTCTGGAATAGGAAGATGTAAGTATAAACATGTATTCTGGCTTTTGGTTTTGGCCAAGTGGCAAATTATACATCTTTGAATATGCCTATTAACATCTCTTTCAAGCTTTGGCCAATAGAAATTTTCTTTGACTAAAGCCACGGTTTTGTCTCGCCCAAAGTGACCTGCTAATCCTCTATCATGATTTTCCCAAATAATTGCTTTTCTCAATGAACATTGAGGAATGCACAGTACTTTGCCTCTGAATAAGAATCATTCATGTCGATGGTATTGCTAGAAAGGTTGAACACCTGTAGATGTTACAAAAATCAGGATCATTTTGATACGACTCTTTAATAACTTCAAAGCCAACAACTTTGGTATGAAGAGTTGAAAGTAAGGCATGATGATGGCTCAAGGCATCTGCTACTGCATTTTGAACTCCCGCCTTATGTTTCAGTAGGAATGGTTAAGGTTGTAGGAACTCAACCCAAGCAGCATGTCTGCAGCTGATCTTTTGTTAAGAGTTCAAGTGTTCGAGGGCTTCATGATCGGAGTAGAGAATAAACTCTTTATTCAACAAGTAATGACTCCAATGTTGTAGTGCACGAACAATGGCGTAGAACTCCTTTTCATAAGTGGAGTACTTGAGTTTGCCATCGTTTAGTTTCTCACTGAAAAAGGCTATGGGATGTCCTTCTTGACTTAGAACAATACCAATTCCAGTGTTGGAAGCATCACAACTGACTTCGAACACTTGGTCAAAGTTTGGAAGAGCTAGCACAGGTGCTTCAGTTAAACGTTTCTTTAGCTCCTCAAAACCTTTTTGAGTTTGCTCTGTCCATTGGAACTTGTCTCCTTTCATGCAATCTGTGAGTGGGGCAGCAATGGAGCTAAAGTTCCTGATGAACCTCCTATAGAAGGAAGCTAATCCATGGAAACTCCTCACATCATGGATAGATCTTGGAATTGGCTAGTTGTTAATGGCTTCGATTTTGCTTGGGTCAACTCGAATGCCTTCAGCAGTAATGATGTACCCAAGAAAAATAACTTCATTGGTCAAGAAAGAGCATTTCTTCAGGTTGGCATAGAGTTTTTGTTCACGAAGAGTCTGTAGCACTTGTTGGAGGTGCTCTAAGTGTTCCTCTTTGCCTTTGTTGTAGATTAAGATGTCGTCAAAGTAAACAACAACAAATTTACCAATGAAGGGTCGAAGTACCTAATTCATCAGGCGCATGAATGTTCTAGGGGCATTTGATAACTCGAAAGGCATCACAGTCCACTCGTATAAGTCATCTCTGGTTTTGAAAGCGGTCTTCAATTCATCTTCTGGCCTAATTCTGATCTGATGATATCCACCACAAAGATCAATCTTGGAAAAGATTGCAGCCCCATTTAACTGATCAAGTAGATCCTCGAGTCTTGGGATCAGAAATCGATACTTGATGGTGATCTTGTTAACAGCTCGACTATCAACACACATTCGCCAACTTCCATCCTTCTTTGGTACTAAAATAGCTGGTACAAACACAAGGGCTAATACTTTCTTGGATCAACCCTTTCTTCAACAACTCTTCAACTTGACATTGGATCTCAGCATGCTCTTGTGGACTCATCCAATAAATTGGTTTGTTAGGAATTACAACTCCGGGAATGAAGTTAATGGCATGTTGGATGTCTCGCATTGGAGGAAGTCCATGCGGAATCTCTTCTGGTATCACGTCTGGATATTTAGCGAGCAGTTCTTCAATCTCTGGTGGAAGGATAATACCCTCAGTTGATTCAAGTAGAAGTATGAGGCTCATGGCTTGTGCTTCCTCTTTCGTCACCTTGAATTGTTCCTTGGTGACCAAAGACACTAACGGCTTTGTTTCCTTCTTGCCTTGGTGAATTCACTGGGCGGCAGAGGTGCTAACTTGATCTTCGCTCCATCGTTCACAAAGGAGTAAGTATTTGCATGACCATCATACAAAGCACGACGATCATATTACCAAGGTCTCCCAAGAAGATGACATGAATCCATAGGAATAACATCACACCATACTCCATCTTGATATTTCTTTCCTATTGAAATTGACACAAGGCAACATTTAGAAACTTTTACCTCACTTCTCTTGTTGAGCCACTGTAACTTATAGGGGTGTGGATGACTTTGTGTTGGTAGCTTCAACTTCTCGACCATGTAGTTTGATACTACATTCTCACAACTTCCATTATCTATGATAATATCACACACTTTTCCTTGAGTAGTGCAACAGGTGTGGACGATATTGTTCCTCGGCCAATGTTCTTCTTTTGTTGGCGTGGTGTGTAGACTTCGTCTAATCACCAATGATTCACCATGATCAGCAGAGGTGAATTCTTCATCATACATCGGCTCTTTTTCATCAAACACTGACTCTTCATCTTCTTCAGATGCTTCATGGACTTCTTCTTCAATAATGGTGACAATTTTGCGATTTGGACAATCAGAAGCTATATGGCCAAATCCTTGACATTTGAAACAATTGGTTGCTTTTTGGTTGGTCTCTTTATTGGGCTTAAGAGGGGTTTTTCTAGATGGGATAGGTTGATGGGTTTGTGGCTTACGGGTATATGTAGGGTTCCAAGAGGAAGGCCGGTATAAGGATTTCCTGGTTAATTGTTTTTCAATTTGGATGGCCAGACGAATAACATCATCAAGTCCAATATTGTTGAAGTTGGACCTGGTGGGCAATGTCTGTGTTCAATCCTCCAAGGTAACGGGTTATTGTTTACTCTTCCTTTTCTTGGATGTCACACTTCATCATGAGCTTTTCAAATTCCCTGGTATACTCTTCTACAGTCTGGGTCTTTTTCCGCAAGTTCTGCAATTGAATAAAATTATCTTGATAATAATGTTCAGGTAAAAACTTACGTGTAAGCTCGCGACGCATTTTCTCCCACGTCTTGATCTTACTCTTTCCCCCATGCTCACGCTTCTTCTTAAAATTTTCCCACCATATGGAAGCATGCTTTTTCAGCTTAACTGCAACAATCTTGACTTTTTAATCCTTAGGGACTTCCTTAAACTCGAACACTCGTTCAACAGCTTGAAGCCAATCAACAAACTCATCAGGTTGGAGTCTACCTTCGAAATCTGGAATCTCCACCTTAATGTCATTACTTCGGAATTGTTGTTTCCGAGAGTGATGGTTATTAGCGTATGAGGAATCACTTTCATCTGATTCTCCTTCTAAATGTCTTCTTTGTTCTTCAATTTGGGCTTGTTAAATTTCAACAGTGGCTTGAAGTTGTTGAAGATGACGCCTCAATTCCTCTATCTCAATTTCATGGTAAGGTCTTTGTCTGGGTGGCATTTTATAGATTAAAAGTATGTTAGGTATCAAGGGCGTAGCCAGGATTTTTTTATTAGGGGGGCCGGAATAAAATATTATAGTGGGTCTTTTTTACAAGATTCTTTTGATGATTTTATTTAGTCATTTTTCTTAGACTTTTTACAAATTTTTAGATGCATTTATTTTTTTTCATCTTTACCCCTCATTATTATTGAACATTTATAATTTTTAGGTTAGTTAATGTGGGGAATACAATAGAGTTTGACTTAAAAACAATATAAAAAAAAACTTACAATAAAGGTAAATTTGGAAGTTGCATGATTTTTTAAAAAACTAAAATATTAAAACACCTTTTTTTAATTTTATTATCTAATCCTAAAACTAAAAATCAAATCAAATAAAAAAATCATTTTTATTTTTGTAAGATTTTTATTTTTTATCATGCAGATCTAAAAATCACATTCAAATAAAATAAAATCTTCTTTAATTTTGAATAAGACTTTATGATCTCTAAATAACGAAAAATAATTAATATAAAATATATATAAAAAATGAAATGAGGACTCAATACAAGTAGTGAAAGAATTATAAAGAGGTAATACTATAAAATTTATAAATATTTTGGGGGGGGCCGGATCAATAGTTAATAAAATATTTATGTGACTTCTGTATAATTGGTAAAAAGATTGAAAAAATTTGGGGGGGTCGTGGCCCCTGTCAGCCCCTTGGCTACGCCCATGCTAGGTATGTATTTGGGGTTTTAAGGTAAAATAAAAATTTGGAAAATTTTGGGGCAAAAAGGAAATTTTCAAAAATTCAGGGGCTAAAAGGTAATTTAGAAAAGTTTGTGGCAATTTTGTAATTTCAAAAAAATTGTGGGATAAAATTAAAATTACAGAAAGTGCATGGGCCAAACTGCAATTTCAGAAAAGTTATGGGTTGAAATGTAAATTATTAGAAATATGGGGGTATAATTGAAATTACTAAGAGTTTGGATGATGTGGCAAGTTGAACAAGTGGCACGGTGTGATAGGGCTGACGTGTCAAAATTGACACCTCAGTGCTGACGTGGCAGCTGATGTGGTAGTCTTCAACCTTCGGAAAATGGTTTTCCGGCGACGACACGGTGGTTTCCGGCGACGACACGGTGGTTTCCGGAGAAGGCGAAACTCACTATTCCAAGGTTTTTCGACCTTCTGAACACGATGGCGATGTCAGTTTCTTCAAAAAAAATTACCTGAAACTGGACTTTTAAGGGTGGCAGTCGTGAACACCTCTTAAAAACTCCAAATTCTCGCCAATTCCAGACACTCTTTCTCACTTAAACTCAACACCGAAATTTGGAACCTTGCTTTGATTACCAAAATGGGTCAGAAACCTAAAGAAAAGAGAGAAAACTCTCACTTTGTATTAAAACACTTAACTCAATTTGATTATTCAAAACACATTAACTTGGTACATATTTATAAGGGATCCAGATCCTCTCTAGCAGACTACCTCTCTCCAGCCGATTTAGCTACGAAATAACTACGGAATAACTAGGAAATCAAAATCCGTAGTTATTCCATAGTTATTCTGTAGCTAAATCGGCTGGATGGAGCTGGACCGCCGGAGAGGATCCTACTCTTGTTTTATTAGGCAACATGCTCCTTTGTTTTTAGTAGCCATACTTATACGGCTGTTTCAGAGGTGAATGGATAATCTCTCCCCTATCTCTTTCTCCCAATTCTTTCTATCTTATTTACCCTCAAACAAATTAACACAATGTAAATTAACATCCATAAAAATAAAATTGAAAGAATATGTAAAATAAAATCATGTTATCTCTGAACAAATCGAATGAGATATATGAGTAGTATTGCGTGCTAATTTAAAACAACTATTCAACATATACATTTTCATGTATCGCAAACTTCTGTTTCTTTCTTTGAGAAGTTCTTCTAGCTAACAGGATTGCTGCATCCGTCGACGAATGAACAGATCAATTGAACAAACGTTAATTTACAGGATGAGCTTTTAAAATTTAAATTGTCTTGTTTTCCTCTTTAATTTTTAAGTACAAAAACAAACACGTATATTTTTTTCTAAGCAAAATTGAATTAATGGAGTACAAGGAGTATAAACAAACACGTATATATAAACAAGTCGCTGTTAATAGGAGAGGGCCGGGTTTAATTTCCTTTAATTTCTGTTAACAATTTAACAAATAGATAAGGAAAACAATAGATGGGACAATAAAATGAATATATATATATATATATATATTTGAATATTTAGAAGAAGAAAAAGAAATGATCGACACAGCATCAATGGTTCAGTGAATATTACAACTTTTAATTAAGAGATGGAGAAGATCAAGTACAACAAAGTAATGACACAATAATTAAAGGTATATCCTTCAAAATAAATTAAAGATTATATTACTTGTTGATATATAACTGTACTAACATTTTTCCAATAATACACGAAGAATAAACACACACGTATATACATGAAAAACAAAATGAATTAAATAAAAAAATAATGGAATGAGCAAATTAAAATCCAACAAGTATAGTTGGGAGTTGATGAGATTATTTTCTCCTTCCAAAAACCTCTTGCATAGTCTTGGAAGAGGCACCTCCCCCAGAGGATGATGGCCTAGTGGTTGGGCAAAGAATCTTCTGAATGTTTATGTTCTGAGAACTCATCTTCTGAATGCAGCTTCTCAAATTGAGATCTATGGACAAAAGCAAAAGCTTGTTTTAATTGTCAGTGATAAACACAATCAGTTTTAGGAATAATGAGTGTTGAGTGATGGTATATATTTATAATGGAATTAGAACTTAGAAGAATTAAAGCCCAGCAGGCTGCATGGAGTTTCCAAGCAATGGATATATGGCAGTACGTAATTTACAGAAACATTTCCATTTCCGATGAATTTGGGCTTACAAAACGTTGAATTAATTAATCACTCACCGTGTGAGGAGGTTAAGTTTGCTTGGGCAACAAGTATACTGTGTTAAGGTTTTGCAGATATCGGCTTCACAATTGAATGAGAGGGAAAGGGTCAAAAGATTGAAATGCAGCGCCATTTTCCTAGAATGTAACAGGAACATTACTATCCGCGGTTCATACACGACATGAATGAAACGATGTCGTTACTACAACTCATGATTCATCGCCAGTTAAGCGAGGCCTCTGCTATATATATATATATATATATATATATATATATATATATATATATATATATATTTAATTTTATGCATGCGTCTGTCTGAAAAATCAAACATATCTATCTTAGAAATGTTTTGGTTGTTCGGCTAGACAACAAGTTTTAAAAATGTTTTATTATTATTTTTAATTGTGGTGTAGATTTTCACAATTTTCAAATTGTAATTTTCGTTGAAATGAGCTAGGAATACAATACGAGGGTTTTATAAACCCGGCCGGTCGAGTTTCGAAGCAAATGAATGGTGATTTACAACAACATTAATTCTGATTCATTTGTTAAATACGTTTCGTCGGTTGCTTGTAGAGAGAGTTAAGTTTGTGTTGTGATAGCATCTCATCTCATCCATTCTCCTTCTGCCTTCTGAGAAATAAAAGGAGTTAGACATTAGAAACAGTCAAAACTTGGAAACAGGCGTGTCTGCCTCCGCGCTTCCCACACGTCTTACCCGAGCAAGAGTTATGACCCAAACGACGTCGTTCTTAACATGTCACCTTATTACATGCACCAAATCTTGAAATAAACTTTTAAAAGAGCAAAATCCACCTTGTCACCGATTTGATTAAGTGTAAGACATTTAACGATGTGTTGTCATATCAATGATTGAATTTAATTACACATTAAGTGTTATATTCATTAAATAATATGGTGACACATAATTAAATATTTGTGTAAAACTATTTTTCACTGAAATGTTACGTTACAATTACAAGATAGAAGGTTAGTAAGTGATACATTCTTTTTAATATAATTTTAAAAAGGATAATATATTTTAAAAAGTTATAAATATGAAATAATTAAATTATAATTTTTTAAATTAAATAAATAACTAAAATATATTAAAGATTAATGCACATTTCTCTAGTACAAATGGATAATATTTAGAAACATAAAAAGAAGTAATTCATACTTTTTAAAATAATATTTAATTATTCATTTTTCTTCGCTCTCCTCTTTTTACTATGCAATTTAATGTGTTTTAAATAATATAGTTCAAATAATAACAAAACCCTTAACCCACGATTCAAGAATGTCATTTTGAATATTTTTTTATTATAAAAGGAAAATAAAAGGTAGCTTTTAGTAGATTTGGATCGAGACATATGAGTTCTATTTTATATTTGGTGTATTTTAAAAGTAGAACAGAACGGGATATATTATTGAAAGAGTGGAACACTTTGGTTCTATAAAAAAAGTGGAACCAAAGAGAACAGAACAAAACTGCTTTTCCTCCACTGTTACTGATAAGTGCCATAAATTTGATTATTTGAATATAAAAAATTGTTACTTATGGGCTAAATATGGTTATATTTCAATCAAATCCTTCTAATTTCTAGAACCGTGGAGTTTAAATGATAATATTTGAATACTGAGTCAATTGAGGCATTCTGATCCTTACTTATATGTTTAATTGCAGAAAAATTGAGGAGGAAGAAACAAGGCAAAGAAGAAATGAAGTGAAAAGAAGAAAAGAGGAATTTAAGTGTTCAAGATTCGCTTGAGCGAATCCCAATTCGCTCAAGCGAATAATGACCAGAAAAGAGGAAATTTTTGAAGAGTAATTTGCTTGAGCGAGCCTCAATTCGCTCAAGCGAATTTTGGCGAGTAAAGGGGGGTCTTTTTGGCAGCTTAATTCGCTCAGGCGAATTTAATTCGCTTGAGCGAATTAACCTTCCTTCACCATGAAGAATTCCACTCGCTTGAGCTAAAAATTTTAGCTCAAGCGAATTTTAAGTAAGGCAGCTGCACAAAACAATTTCTGATTCAGTTTTTCGGCAGTTTTTTGAAACTTTCTAATTTGAGAACGAAGAAGCGAAGGAAGAACGAAAAGCTGCGAAACTCAATTTCTCCAATTTCTTCTTCATCTTGATGATTTGTAAAGCCATCATGAGTGGCTAATTTCCTCCTTTGGGATTGAATGTAAATCGACTCAAACTCGGATATATTCTAGTTATATATCTATATAGTGATTTCGTTTCTATCAATATTGTTATTTTCGTTCTGATTTCATTTCTTTGATTCTATCTGATCAATAGTTTCAATGTTTAGATTTTTGGATCTAACTGGAAAGTATTTCTGAAAATTCGAATTGAACGAAAATAGTCGATATATCGTTATACTAGGAATAGATTTCGATATATTGAATGCTTTAATACCTGAACTTAATGCTGGATGATTTGTTGATTATATGAGGAATCAATATTCAATAAATCAATCTTATGAATTTTATATATGAGGAATCAATATAAATGATTATTGTGTATGCATCTATATTGATAGTTATGAATCCTATATATTGATATACAACCAGAATATAGACGAGGGAGATAGACAAAATTCAATCCCAGTTTTTCTCACTGATATCTTCAATCAAGTTTTACTTTCTTTTAAAATTTACTTTTTAGAATCTTGTTTTAAATATTTATATCAACCATGAATCAACTCACTTGTTATTGTATATATTTACTTATTGAATTAGCAGAATTTTGAATTACCGACTCCTCGTGGGATCGACACTCTGAATTCATTTTCATATTACTACAGTTGACTAATAGGTATACTTGCCTAGAGGACCAACAAGTTTTTGGCGCCGTTGCCGGGGAGATCGGTGTCAATTTAAAGTTTTAACTAGTTCATTAAGTATTGTGAATACCTTCAGTATAGATAGTTTAATTACATTTTTATCTTGTGCTAATCCTTGTTGAGCTGTGTGATTTATGATATTAAGAGGTCAGGTACCTGAAGATCAATTAGAATTTGACCCTGAGATTGAGAAGACAGCTCGGAAAAACAGAGGTAAAAACAGAAAGAAAAGACAAGGACAGGCAGTAAGTGAATCTTTCAACACTCTCAACACACCTATTCCAGTCAATCCAGAAATTGAAAATATGGCTAGAGAAGAAAGGAATCCACCAAGGAGAACTCTGGGAGACTATGTGTTGCAACAGGGTCCCAGACAGTCTTCAAGTATTGTAGTACCAGCTGCAACAAAAGCCATAGAAATGAAGCCTGCATTCCTGAGTTTAATCAGTGCCCATCAGTTTCATGGAATGGATCATGAGGATCCATATACTCACTTGTCCACTTTTTATGAATTAATAGCAACAATGGGTTTTGAGGAGGAAGACTTAGAAAGTGTTTACTTACGTTTGTTTCCCTTCTCATTGGCAGGTAAAGCAAAGGAGTGGCTTAAATCTCATCCAAATCAGAGCTTGACTAGCTGGAATGTAGTAGAGGAAAATTTTTTGAAGAGATTCTTCCCACCCTCTCGTTACATCAAAGCTAAGTCAGACATTTCACAGTTCAGCCAGAGACCATATGAATCTCTCTTTGAGGCATGGGAAAGGTTTAAATCACTTTTGAAGAAATGTCCTAACCATGGATTCAAAGACATATCTCAGCTTAATACATTTTGTAATGGTCTCGTACCTGGTATAAAACTGATACTAGATGCAGCAGCTGGAGGAACTATGTTAGCAGTAGATCCAGAACGGGCAATAAGAATTATTGAACTATGTTAGCTTGATTTGAGTACTACTGATGCAATTCTGGCACAGAATAAAATATTGACTCAACAGATTGAAGCACTTACTAAACAGATGTCAAAGCTTCCTCAGCAATTACATGCTGTGCAATCCAATTCTGGTCAAGTGCAACCCAACTTGGTTTGTGATTTCTGTGGAGGTGACCATCCTAATGGTCACTGTTCTTATCAAGAAAATCAACAGGAAGAACAAATCAATTATATGGCTAATCAAGGAAGACCAGGTAGTTTCTCTACCAATCCTAATAATTATGCTAACAATTTTTCGCAAGGGTGGAGAAACAATCAGAACCAGAACTTTGGATGGAGACAGGAAGCTGGACCTTCCAACAGACAACCTCCCTACCAACAACAGCAGTATTATCCTCCTGTCCATGACAGAACATCAAAATTGGAGGATACATTGGAGAAATTCATGCAGACTTCCATGGCTAATCAGAAAAATAATGAAGCTGCAATCAGAAATTTGGAAACACGGGTTGGACAATTGGCTAAACAGTTAGCGAATCAACAATCTGGACATTTTTCAGCCAACACGGAAACCAATCCAAAAGAGCAGTGTCATGCTATCACTACTAGGAGTGGTATAGTTGTAGGAAGAGGGATTGATGACAACCTTGTTGTAGAAGAGGAAGTTTTGGAGGAAAGTGAAAAAGAAAAACAAATTGAGTGTGAGGAAGAGGAAGTACAGAATAAGAGTGAGGTTGTATATAGAGAGGAGAGAAAAGAAAAGAAAGATGGGAAGAAAAATAGGGAGGAAGGTGGAAAACAGGTACCCCATCAGAAGAAATTGCCTTATCCTCTTTCTCCTTCAAAGAAGGATAAAGAGAAGGCATTTGCCCGTTTCATGAAAGTTTTCAAAGGACTTCAGATTAATATGTCATTTCTTGAAGCACTGGAGCAGATGCCTACTTATGCAAAATTTATGAAGGATCTGTTGACAAAGAAAAGGAAATTTACAGAAGAAGAAACAGTGGAATTAGAGGCCGGCTGTAGTGCAATTATTCAGAAGCCCCTACCACTGAAATCAAAAGATCCTGGAAGCTTCACTATTCCTGTCACTATTGGTGCATCACCTGTGAGAAGGGCCATGCTTGATCTTGGAGCCAGTATTAACTTAATGCCTTTATCTGTGTTAAAGAAAATTGGTGACCTAAAGGTGAGGCCAACAAAAATAAACCTTCAACTGGCTGACCGGTCCATCACACACCCTTATGGCATAGCTGAAGATGTTTTGGTAAGGGTGGATAAATTTGTATTTCCTGTGGATTTTGTAATTATGGACATTGAAGAAGATTGTGAGGTACCTCTGATTTTGGGTAGACCATTCATGAAGACTGCTAAGGTAATGATTGATGTAGATAATGGTAAACTCAGAGTTAGAGCACAAGACGATGAGATCATCTTCAATGTATTTCAAGTCGCTCCACAATAGAAAAGTCATCAAGAGTGTTTCAAAATAGACTCTACTGAAGGAATCTTGCATGATGACAATAAACTGCAGTTGAAGAAAAAAATTAAATTAAAAAATGAAGAGACTTCTGCAAGCACTGATAACAGAAAAGCAAAAAGAAGAGGCGGGTCAAGAAAATCAAATTCAAAGCCTAAAGTAAGAATGGGAGCAATATGGTCAGAAGTCAAGAATTTATGTGGGACATTAAAATCTGAAAACAAAGTTGAAGAGAAGGTTGGTGGTGAAAGCAAGGTTCAGAAGCTCACCACAAAATTTCAATTCCAACCACCATGATGAAAAACAGGTGTCAAGCTATGTGACGTTAAACAAGCGCTTCTTGGGAGGCAACCCAGTGTTTAATTCTGCCGTGTATTTTAGATTCCAATTTCATGTGTGTTTGTGATTTTGTACATATTTGTGTGTTTGTGTGCTTTAAGTCAATTTTTAGCATTTCATTGTCTCAATTGGCCCAAACATGTGTATTTGAGTGTTTTGAAGCTATTTGAACTTGTTTTGCATGAAAAAGAGTTTTGGTGCTAAACTGAGACAATTGAATGCTACAAATTGCCTTAAATATGGTCAATTATGAAAATGGGAGTTTTAATCCTAGTTTTTGGTTATGAGATGGTGAAACCTTTTTGAATCATAAAGAATAGCATAGGGAGTGAATTGAGGAGTGAATTAGAGTCCAAAAGAGAGCAATGATCAAGGATTAAGATTTTGAAATTGGTAAAAATTTTGGCCAAGTGCAAAAGGTTTTGAAGGACAAAAATGCAGAAATTCGCTCAAGCGAAAGGCTATTCGCTCAAGCGAATTATGCAGAAAATTGGGAAGAAAAACAGTTGCTGATAAATTAGCTCGAGCGAATTTCAATTAGCTCAAGCGAATTTAAGGATGAAAAAAATGAGGCTCTCTGGACAAAATTCGCTCAAGCGAATAGGAATTCGCTTAAGCGAATTTGGGGGTGATTTTTCATGCTCTCTGGAAAGATTTAGCTCAAGCGAATTTTTATTCGCTTGAGCGAAAACTCACTTACCTGGTTATACCTCACGCACAACAGAGGGAATGTTTTTTTTTTTTTTTTCAAATACACTTTATCAAGTGTTCTTCCCTCTCTCGTGCGAGCAACCCCCAGGACCTTCCTAACTCCCTAAATTCACACACTCATCTCCACCATTCCTCCATTTTCATTCCAAAAGGGCTTTCCAAGGTAAGTTTCATAATGTTTTAACATGTTTTCACCGAACACATGTATGGATTGTGATTGAAATGTTGAAAATCATTGATTGTTTGGTGATTACTGCGTTGGAATGCATTGGAATGATCATAGGTTGAAATGTCTATGAACAATTGTGAGTTTTAGAATACAAGTGAGTATGATGCACATCAAGTGTTTGATAAAATGCAAAAATGAGATATTCACTCTTATAAATTCTCATTAAGTGTGCATTACCAAAGTGAATTGCTTGCAATTTTTAAGTTTAAAAGGAAAAGAATCATTAAAAGTGAAATTGTTTGCATTGGATGAATGACAATGTAAATGACTAGTGCATATTGAGCTTCAATGGTTAGAATTTACATTGTACATTTTGAATGTTATAATGTTCACATGAGTGCAAGAATAAGGTGCTTCAAATGAAGTGATAGTGTAACATGATAGACAACAGCACATTTCCATCCATAGGGGACAGCTCCACCTACAGGAGTACCTGTATTATAATCTGAAAGGCCCTTATGCAGGTATGGAGCCAGCTCAATTCCTTCCATATGTACAATGGCCTGGGGACAGTCCAATTTTCCCGGGGGGAGTGGAGATGACATGGGATATGTTGCTGACACTACTTATGCTGGTGGAAAGGATGCTAGAGGACATGCACTTGGTGGTGACTATATCCCAGAGGAAGGTCCATATGGTGTTGTAGATGAGGAGATAGCTGATTTGGGAGATCCTGGAGTTCAATTTCATCAGGCATATTTTGAGGATGATATGGATAGAATTATCAGGGGAGATTGCTTGATCCCTATGTGTGGTTTTTATGTTTTCATGATATAATTGTTTAATTTAGTAGTTAGGATTTGAGTTTTGGTAATTCTATAGAAAAATTTTGACAAAATATAATAGTTACATACTAATAGTTACCTTAGAAAATTTTTTGGGAATTAATGAAAAAATTTTCTTGAGGAAATTGGTTAAAAAGGAAATCAGGATTCAGTAAGTGTCCTAGATAGAACAACTAAGCAATCTGGATGAAAGTTGAGAAAAATAAGAAACCATGGTGAATTGCATAATTAAATAGGACTAGGACATATGTGCATGATAATTGATCAAAATTAACAAGTATCACAATGGATGAGTTAATCAAGGAAAAGCCACAGATAACCAAAGTGAGTGTGTGAATTCATAGACAGAATGAGAGTTTCATTGATAATTGACCAGTCGGTATTGCTTGAGAGTCCTTTTTGATAACATTACATAAGAGACATGGAAATGATTAGGGCAATTTTGTGTTGTATATAAAAAGCTAGAGCCAAAAAGCCAACCTAAAAATTAACCAATTTTTGCTAACCCTTTTGAGCCTTATGATCATTTGACTGCATACCTTGAACCTAAAATTGAAAAATTTCATCCTTACCTTTGCACACTAAAGGAAGGAGAGTATAGGTACATGTGATTAATGCAAACAAGTAAAGGGTTAATGAAAATGTGTTGTGAATGAAAGAAGGTTGGTAGTACAATTTATTCCTTTCTAAAAAAAAAAAAAAGAGAGAGAGAGAGAGAAGAAAAAGAGAAAAGAAGAAGACAATGAAAAAAGAAAAAAGAGAATAGATTGTGAATGAAAAAGGTGTTATATTGAGCTTAAGAATAGAGAGTTATGTGAATAGAGGTAAAAATGTATATACTCTTCTTTTCTTAAGTGTGCTTTTGAAATTCCAGAAAAACCAATGTTTTTGGAAGCCAGGCCTCATTACATCCTTATTAAGACCCTAAGATCCATGTCAATTGTGTGATTGTGATTGAATTGGAAATGACTAGCAATATTGATTGGTGCAATTTCAGTGAAAATAGAGAGAAATACTCACCAGTGAGCTTTGAGAGAAAATTTCCTTGATTAGAATCATTTTCATTGTAATACTTGTTTCTCTTGATAATTGATTGCATGATTGTCCTCTTTCTATTTGATGATGTAATAGCCATATGTTCTTGATTCGATTCTGTAGTCTGGATGTGAGGTTGTTTCTTGAGAGACCATGGAAATGATTTCCAGATAACCAGTTTCAAAAGTTAAGAGGCTTGTCCAGCTGATTGTAATTATTTACTTTGCTTGAGGACAAGCAAGATTCTAGGTTAGGGGGAGTTGATAAGTGCCATAAATTTGATTATTTGAATATCAAAAATTGTTACTTATGGGCTAAATATGGTTATATTTCAATCAAATCCTTCTAATTTCTAGAACCGTGGAGTTTAAATGATAATATTTGAATACTGAGTCAATTGAGGCATTCTGATCCTTACTTATATGTTTAATTGCAGAAAAATTGAGGAGCAAGAAACAAGGCAAAGAAGAAATGAAGTGAAAAGAAGAAAAGAGGAATTTAAGTGTTCAAGATTCGCTTGAGCGAATCCCAATTCGCTCAAGCGAATAATGACCAGAAAAGAGGAAATTTTTGAAGAGTAATTTGCTTGAGCGAGCCTCAATTCGCTCAAGCGAATTTTGGCCAGTAAAGGGGGGTCTTTTTGACAGCTTAATTCGCTCAAGCGAATTTAATTCGCTTGAGCGAATTAACCTTCCTTCACCATGAAGAATTCCACTCGCTTGAGCTAAAAATTTTAGCTCAAGCGAATTTTAAGTAAGGCAGCTGCACAAAACAATTTCTGATTCAGTTTTTCGGCAGTTTTTTGAAACTTTCTAATTTGAGAACGAAGAAGCGAAGGAAGAACGAAAAGCTGCGAAACTCAATTTCTCCAATTTCTTCTTCATCTTGATGATTTGTAAAGCCATCATGAGTGGCTAATTTCCTCCTTTGGGATTGAATGTAAATCGACTCAAACTCGGATATATTCTGGTTATATTTCTATATAGTGATTTCGTTTCTATCAATATTGTTATTTTTGTTCTGATTTCATTTCTTTGATTCTATCTGATCAATAGTTTCAATGTTTAGATTTTTTGATCTAACTGGAAAGTATTTCTGAAAATTCGAATTGAACGAAAATAGTCGATATATCATTATACTAGGAATAGATTTCGATATATTGAATGCTTTAATACCTGAACTTAATGCTGGATGATTTGTTGATTATATGAGGAATCAATATTCAATAAATCAATCTTATGAATTTTATATATGAGGAATCAATATAAATGATTATTGTGTATGCATCTATATTGATAGTTATGAATCCTATATATTGATATACAACCAGAATATAGACGAGGGAGATAGACAAAATTCAATCCCAGTTTTTCTCACTGATATCTTCAATCAAGTTTTACTTTCTTTTAAAATTTACTTTTTAGAATCTTGTTTTAAATATTTATATCAACCATGAATCAACTCACTTGTTATTGTATATATTTACTTATTGAATTAGCAGAATTTTGAATTACCGACTCCTCGTGGGATCGACACTCTGAATTCATTTTCATATTACTACAGTTGACTAATAGGTATACTTGCCTAGAGGACCAACAGTTACCTAACACATTTTACCATCATCATTATCACCTGACACCCTACACCGCCATGGCTATTGCCACCACCACCACCACCGCAACTGCCACCGCTATCGACACCACCACCACCTTTGTCGCTGCCGTAGCCATCTAATACATTTTACCACCACCATCGTCGTTGTTGCCACTGCCACCACCATTTCTATCACCACCGCCACTACCACCTAAAATCTTTTTCCACCACCATTGTCGCTTGACACTCTGCACCACCACCACTACCGCCACCGCCGCCACTATCGTCAACTCCATCGCCACTGCCACTGCCGCCCTACACCCCTACTACCACTGTCCAACACCCCATATTAAATTTTTGAATACTTAATTAAATAATAAATAGGATAAGGATATATATGTAATTAAACACATATCAGCCTGTTCAGTTTTATGGTTACCAAACACAACATAAATTTTTTTTGTCTCGTTACATTATGTTCTATTTTGTTTCGTTCTATTTTGTCTCGTTTTGTTCATCTACCAAACGCTACCTAAGAGTGTGTTTGGTAAAACATTTCATTCAGATGAAAGCTGAAATTAGTAGCTAAAATCATTTCACAAGTGTTTGAGTAAGGTAGATTTTTTAGATAACTACTAACTTTTTTTTTCTAAAAAGTTGTTTGAGGTAGTTTTTTTAAAAAAGTTCACATATATTTTCATCTACTAGCTGAAATTTTATTATAAGTTTATCCTTCAACCACCCTCACTCATCATTATTTTATAATTAATGATGTCCTTGTATGTCATTTTATTAATTTCAGCTAATTTTGTCAAACACATTCAATCAAATCAACTAGTTAATTTCAGCTAGCTTTTAGTTTTCAACTAGCTTTTTAGTTTTCAATAAACTTTTCAGCTAGTTTTACCAAACGCATTATTCATCTATAACTTTTTTATGCTGATTAATTTTACCAAACACACTCTAATTAAAAATAAATAAATTTTGCCTAATTAGCCATGAGAAACAAAGAAAGGCCCAAACGAGGAGCTTGCAAGGCAACAAAGCTACAGGTGAGTTTAAATCAGCTCCAAACTTTGCTAAAAAATATGCACATAAAAGTTAGCTTATCGAAACACGTGTGTTATCGTTGCATTCCAATCATGGGCAAGTAATTCTTTGATATTTATGGAATAGAGGAACCAACTTACCCGAAATTAAGCTCATTGCTTCTTGGCAATCACTTGAACAAATTATGTTGGGGAGCCCATCAGCCCAACATTCCTGGCTGCAGGTTGCAGAAAGGCCATGAAAAATGGCTTGCAGTTCAACATGAATATATTGTCAGTACGTAATTGTGAAATTCCTTACAAATCCGATGAGCCAGTCACCATTTTCATTACAAAATATACCTCTAACTTCGACAACACCTGTCGAGTGCTTGACACTACCATCCACATTTTGAATTTGATCTTTATGCTTATGTTTGGTTTAATTAAAGAGAGAAGTAGAAAAGAAAAAATTGATGAGAAAAATAATAGATTTTGAGTTCGTTTTATTTGAAAGAGATAACTAGCTATATATAACAGTGTTATGACTTAAGACTTGAGGAGAGATCAATTCAAAAGACTAGTCAACGTCCACGATGACTTTCACTCTATCGATCGGCACTGACTCGATGGTAGCCCTCTCCTTTTTTTTGGCAGCTTCACACACCTATCAGTATTCGATTTTTCACACTTTAATCCAGCCCATAGGGAGTCCTTTTCATAGTCCAACTCTCAATAAAAGCACTAATTGTTATGGCTTAAGCCCATGAGGAGAACCCAACCCAAAAGACTAGTCCATTAACTAGGTGGGAGAGCCTCATGACTCATATACCACAATGAATATTTGATTCCACTTAATGTGGGACTTATAAGATACTGTTTCTACATATATGTTTGATTGAGTATACACAAACCTAAATATTTTTAATTCAATCAATTAACTTTTCAGTTTTCAGTTAACCTATCAGTATTCGATTTTTTACACCTTAATCCAGCCTATAGGTAGTCCTTTCCGTAGCCCAACTCTCAATGAAAGCACCAATTGTTATGGCTTAAGCCCATGAGGAGAAACCAACCCAAAAGACTAGTCCATTAGCTAGGTGGGAAAGCCTCATGACTCAAGTACCACAATGAATGTTTGATTCCACTTTATGTGGGACTCATAACATATTGTCTCTACATATATGTTTGATTGAGTATACACAGGCTAAATATTTTTAATTCAATCAACTAATTTTTCAGTTTTCAGTTAATGTTTCAATTTGAAACTACATTATTCACCTTATTTTACCAAACACACTCTCAACTCTCGCATAAATCAAATAAAAATGCATGGATAATCTCTCCCCTATCTCTTTCTCCCAATTCTTTCTAAGGTATTTACCCTCAAACAAATTAACACAATGTAAATTAACATCCATAAAATTTAAAATATGGCATACATGCTTACAACATTGCACACACAAACATAAAAAAAATACAATTTTTAAAATTTTATTTTTTATGAAAATAATTAATACAGACAATAGATATAAAATTAAGAAAAAAAACTATTATATATAGGGTAGTTTCCCCCAAAAAAACATGCATTCAAACTTGAGTTGGAAAAGCAAGAAAGTTTCCATAATTGCAAGCTATATTGGTTTCTTTCGTAAACTGACATTAGTATTTCATATACATTTCATTAAAATTTTCTATTTTAATTTTGGGTAAAATATATTTTTAGCCTATGAAATATAGTTAAGATTTGGTTTTAGTAGTCCCTATTATTTAAAATTAATGGTTTTGGTCCTTCAAAAAGTGAAAATACACCAATTTAGTCATTATTGCACATTTTTCCTATAAATTTTGCTAAGAATTTTTACCGATAAGGATTGAAAAGGGGTACTTTCATTTTTTGAGGGATCAAATCCATCATTTTTTAATTACATGAACTAAAATCAAATCTCGACTATATTTAAAGAACTAAAAACGTACATATTTAATCCTTTAGTTTTTTAACAACTAAACATTTATAAGCATTTAAAAACACAGAGAAAGTATATATAACCAACATATAGGTGTGATACCTATAACGAGAATGGAGATGGTAACACTAGAAATAGAGGTGGCAAAACGGGCTACTCGGCCCGATGCGGGCCGCGGGGCTAAAACGGGTCGGGCCAAAAGGCCCAAATTTAATTAGGGCTCAAAAAATGGTGCCCAAGCCCTATAAAACGCGGGCTAAGCCCGGTATTTAGCAGACTTTGCGGGCTAAGCCCGGTATTTTGATAAAACGGGTTAGGCTAAAATGGCCCTATATTAATTCGGGCTCATTTTTTAAAAATCAAGTCCTATAATTTAACGAGCGGGTTCGGGCCGGCCCGATGGGCTTGGCCCATTTTGCCACCTCTAACTAGAAATATGAGTAATGATATATAGACACATCAAGTTTCCATTCACCCATTTAACACCTCTCATTTCTCTTTCTTTTTCATATCACATCTTGTCCCATTAAGGGGACTAGGCACCGACCTCTTCGCCTTAACTATGCTAGGCATCGACCTCTATTTTCGTCATATGACATAAAGGCTGGTGAAGCTGGGAGGTAGGTCATATAACCTATCTCAGACACGTCAGATTAGGGTTTCAACGCTAATGGGCCTTCGTAGCGAGGCCCACTAGCGGTAACTTATAAATAAAGGAGTTCGCCCTACTCCTAGGGCATATGAGGCTCGGACCTTGACGATTGAGTTCCACGCCGACTAGGCCTAAGAGCTCGGTCTTTGAGGTCATTTGAGAACACATCTATTAGTTATCTCTCTCCTCTTCCTGTACTTCACTGACACACTATTTGGTGGCGCCAAATTAAAGTTCTAGGAAAATATATAAGAAAGAAAGGGGTAGGAGAGAAATTCTAGTACTTCTATCATTTGGTGTTGAAGTACTGAAATGACAAAGAGATTGAAGAAGCAAAAGACCCCACCGTATTCTCATCTCTACACAAAATAAGCTAAGACATGCTATGGAAATAAGAGTCCTTTATGCCCTAACTATATATGTGACATTTTTTTGTGCCTACCTTTGTGAACATGGCATTATATCCGACTGTCTTTTGGCTTTCCAAAGAGAATTCCTCTTTGGTTTCCATAGAGAAAACCTATCACCTTTCTGACTTCATAGGTGTGTGAGCTCGAGACGAGGAGGTGAGGGTTTGACATTGCAGTGTTGGTACGACGTCGAATGCGTGAAACCAACACTGATGCCAATGTTCAGCTAACTTTTAAGCTTTCAGTTAAGTTTTCAGCTTTCAACTAGTTTTACAGCTAGTTTTACCAAACACTCTTAATTAGGAGTAATTTTGTTATTATTTTAATTATTTAATATTAAGGTTAGGGGTGTAAGCGGGTTCGACCCAATCCGCAAACCCGACGAATCCAACCCAACCCGAAGATATTTAACGGTTCGGTTCGGGTATTCGGTTCAGTTCGGACAATTTCTTTCAAACCCGATCTGGTTCGGTTCGAGTCTCGGGATTGCCTATGTTGAACCCGATAGACTCAACCCGAACCAAACCAGAAAAAAGGTCCTAATCTTATTTCATTTTCATGCAAGGAGAAAACAAAAATAGATGCAACGGCAGCACAAACAGAGGTGGTTCCCCAAATCCTATTTCATCTGCTCCTCTCAATTTATTTTTCTCTATTTCTTTTCTTTTAATTTTTCATTTCATATTTTAATTTAATTTCATTAAACATTTTTTCTAAAAAAAATGTTCATGACCTGATGACTCAACCCGACCCGACCCGAACATATTTGGAGTTGGTTCGGTTCGGGTTACTCACCCAAAAAATACAAAACCCGAACCAACCCAACCCACCACCATTCTTTCGGTTCGGACTTGATGTCACCCCAAACTCGATCCAACCCAATCCGATTACACCCCTAATTAAGGTTATTTTTTAAATAAAATTTAAAATTATAACATTATTAATTACAATTAACTTGTTTCAAGGTTTTTCTTTAATCTTGATCATTTAGCCATATGTTTTTAAAAATAGAACCGGGTGTAGTATTAATCACCAAATTACTCCATCTGGTCCTAACTAATTATAAGAACTTTATAACCATTTCACTGATGACGATGTCCAACTAGTTTTTAAGCTTTCAGCTAACATATCAGTTTTCAACTAGCTTTTCAACTAGTTTTACCAAACACACTCTTTATTAGGAGTAATTTTGTTACTATATTAATTATTTAATATTAAGTTTATTTTTGGAATAAAATTTAAAATTATAATATTATTAATTACAATTAACTCCTTTTCCTTAATCTTGATGATTTAGTTATATGTTTCTCATAAATAAAACCAGATATGGTATTAATCATCAAATTACTCCTTTGGTCTTAATTATAAGAACATTTTAACCATTTCACAATAATTAAGAAAAATAGTTAATTTAGTTGGTTACAACATAAATTTATCATGAATGTGTATCATATTTTCAAAATTACACTTGAATTTATTTAGACACTCATTATCTTTCTCTTTCCGTTTAATTATTTCATTCTCTAATACTTTCTCTACTAGTTAAATTACTTATCTATTTCCACTATCAGATGTATTTTTTTAAAAAAAAAATATTAATGCAAGAAAAATTTGAAAAGACATTATTATAGAAACGGACAAAGTCCACCGAGGGAGTATATCTTTTACTATATATTAAGTATTTTAGTTTACTTTGAAAGAATACATTTATGTGCTTATATACCACATTATTCGTAGTATAAAAAAAATATTATATCCATTCCTATTTATTTGTCTCATCATACATGATAACACATATATTAATAAATACATTAAATGTGTTGATTTACATTAAATTTATTGTGTTTTTTTTTTTCTAATATACCCTTTATTTCTATATTTTATTTATTAATTTTTCACTTATTAAGATGATCTCTCTTATTAAGGGTAAAAGTAGGAAAATATTACTCTATTGAATTCTTCTAAATAGGACAAATAAATAAAAATTAAAAAAAAATCAAATGGGACATATAAATAGGAATGAATAATTAATGGTGGTAATATCACTGCAACAGATTTGTCAATTTGCGGCGTTTTTTTAATTATTTGTGGAGGTTTTTGACCTCCGCTAATACATTTGTGGCGGTTTTTAAAAAACGACACAGTTATATTCACCACAAGCAATTTGCGGCGATTTCTTACGACCTCTGCTACTGCTCAATTCTGCGGCGGTTATTTTGTGGAGGTTTGAAACCTCCTCTATTAGTGGAGGTTTACCTTCTATTTGGGACGTTATTTAGTGGGAGTTCATAACCTCCAAAAATTGATGCATTTTTATAATGGGTTTTTTATCTCCATTGTTACAACAAATAATAACATCCTGTATATACAACATTTTATGTCTCAATAATTGAGGCAACTTTTATATTTTTTGAAGAGGATTTTAACCTCATTTTAATTTGAATATATGTATTTATTTACAAATCATTTTCATCTCCAAAATTTATAATTACATATTTGTAGATGAATAGTCACATAACATGAATGAAGTTCCATTAATAATAACAAAAGTAACATAACATAGTTTAAAGAAGTATAGTTCAAGGATCCATTGTAAATCCAAATACAATTTAAAATCAAAATAATCTAAAAGTAGTCTTATACTAAACTTAGCAAGCAAAACATATAAGAGCAAACTAAATGTTACTGGTACCAGAAGATCCTCTTGCATCCAAAGGTGTGTCAGGCGCACTTGCAGCATCATTTGGCTGAAATAATAAAATAAGAACTCTTAGTTGAAATAATCATAAGTATAAATATATGATAAAATATCTTCTAATTCAAAAGTAATAATAATTGGAAGAAATTGCTTACTTTCTATTGGAAATTCTATAAAAATAAGGGGAGCAACATTGTCATTCTATTCAACTCTTTTTTTCTCCTATATTTTTTAAAGGCTTAAATATGTTTTTAGTCTCTGGAAATATAGCTCCTTATGGTTTTAGTCCCTCAAATTTTTTTTTAAGCAAATTAGTCCCTGGAAAAGTTTACCGTTATCATTTTAGTCCTTGCTGTTAAATGGCTCTGTTAAGTGATGACGTGTCAGTGACTGAGACTCCCACGTTGTAGGGAATGGGAATGGAAATGAAGAAAAGAGGAACATGAAAAGGGTCTCTGAATCTAATCCATTTCTTCTTCTGCCTTTCTAATAAACTTCCTTGCGCAAAAGTCTTTTTCCTCTGCAACAGCAAAACCATCGACCTGTTGGAGAGTGTTCACAACTCTGAATCAACTGCCTTTCCTCTCCTATGCAAATGTGCGCTTTTTATTCAACACTTTTGTCTTTGATTTGTTGATAATTGTCTGTCTCCGTGGTACTAGTTGCTTCTTCTCTTTTCTTGTCATCAAGTCATGATCTTGTTGGCAAATTAAGCTTCGATTTTTGAAGAATGAATTCCCATATTATTTGCATTGCTGTTTGAGACTCTACTGAATTATTTGCACAGAAGAAAGTAACCACGACCAAAGAGTCCAAGAGAGTAACAAAGGCCCAATGGTCCATCCTCTTAGTCTTTAGCACTTCTGTGAGTGTAGAAATTGTTTCTCTATATATTTCTTGTGCACGATCAGTACCAGAGAGGGTCATTGCCATCAATCCTAGAACTTTAGAAGCCAATTGCTTCTCTTCGGCACAACCTCTTTTAATGGAATTCAAAATACGATACAAGCAAGTGGCAAATCGTTGTTGGAGGCAATCATACCCGTCCCTACGATTGAGGGTTTCAACAATTGACGATAGAGCATTCTTTCTAACAGAACCCCTTCTTGATTCCAGTTCTTCCTTTTGCGATTCTCCCAATTGCTTCTCTAAAAATTCTTCTCTCCCAAATTGTTTTATTTTCTAAATTTTTTTCGTGATTGCTTCAAAATAGCTCCAAACATTGGAGAGTCCCTCTCATGTCTTCCCCTTCACTCCCTTACTTAAACCCTATTCCTGAATCAGAAAACGAAGATGATGAAGCAGAAGAAAACACTGAGTTCCAAGGGTTCCACGTTAATTTGGTTCCTATTGTGTAATCGTCGCCGGTAATCAGGAAGAACCTTGAGGTGTGTTTGCTGCCAGAGGAAACCATTGTGGCTGCCAACAGGAACTACGAGACATACGTTGGGGGAGTCTTAGTTACTGGTTCTGGGTGACACATCATTACTTAACAGAGTCATTTAACAGCAAGGACTAAAATGATAGCGGTAAACTTTTCCAGGGACTAATTTGCTTAAAAAAAATTTTGAGGGACTAAAACCATAAGGAGCTATATTTCTAGGGACTAAAAACATATTTAAGCCTTTTTTAAAATCACATGGATATTTATCTAACTAGCATTCTCCTTCCACAAAAAGGATCGAATTTATTTTGAAACATGAGTATTTTACTTTCATTAAGAAGCAATGATGGAAAAAAGCAAAGTGGGATTGTCAACCTGATAATAGCCAAACCATGACATGCATATAGTAGAACAGAAAATGTCCTGTACCGTAATTGTTTTGAAGTACCAACATCTTTATAGAAATTTTCTTTAGATAAGCTGAGAATTGTATTAAAGTGAGCACTAGGGGCGTTAGAACCAAACAACCACACATTGAGTACATGATCAAACCAAACCTATGAACCGAAAAAAAAAAGATACTGTACTAAAAAGCTTCATTTGCAATTTGATACAAAAGGCCAAACAAGGTATATGCATAATAACTTGGACAGCAAATAAAAGGCAGCCACATGTGCACAAAACTATACAAAGAATGTTTCTCGTGCAGCAAATGAAGCAGCGATCCTCACCAAAACCAAAATTTTGGTCAGCTTAATTTATAAGAAGCAAAACTAGCAAGCCAAAAAAAAAAACAAATAGCAGCCAGAGACAACAGTACCAACAATCAAAATTCCTATCAGACCAAATATATCAGCAACACTTTTCATCATTTTAAGACAACAACCAAAATATAACCAAATGGAAAAAAACAGAATCAGAAGCTGACAGCAGGTAGCAACTATTTCTCATATCATTTGTGTTTTAAAATAAAAAATAGATTCCCAAGAATAATAAATCACCAGCTCCTAAAAGTGTCAAGGGTAGTAATAATGCACACCTCACGAAGACGATAACTTTAAAAGGCTTGTCCCAAAATGCTTCTGCTATATCAACTAACTGGCACCTTAGATCTTTATAGTTTGTATAACCTACAACCAAATTTCAAGAAGACAGTAACTTCAATGATAACTTCAGCACCTAAACCAAAATTAAGCATGAAATTAAGAAAGGCATGACAGATCCATACCCAATAACAGCAGAACCAAAATTTGAAATAGATCAGCAGCAACAATAACAGAAAAAACCAGCATCAGCAAAAACATAGCAGGCTAAGAATAATTTTAGAACAAAAGGGATGCACATTAGGAGCAGAACCAGAACCAGAATACTAGCAGAAATAAAACAGTATCCAATATGAACCAGATGCAAGCTTTAAATTATTGAAACAGAGCAGAAAAATATATCAATACAGAGAATGATCAATTCTCTATAGAAAGAATGCTAAGAGAAATAGTTAAACAATTTTCAACTCACTACATCAAATATTGAACAATTAAACTGTGAACAATAAGCATGTGAGATAGCCACAGTCCTATGTACACTATCAGCACCTATGAGAAATGACTAAATCAACACACAAACGCAAAAAATAAGAAAGGATATAACCTCTAAACATCCAACAACAGGAAGAAAAATCACACAAACAATAAACTCCATAGTCAGCAACAATGCAAGTTAAACAGATGAAAAGGAAGACATCTAAAATGAAGCATTTTTCAGAAGGAACACAAAAATATACAAAACCCCTCAAATCCCTCAACCCTCATCTACACAGACCAGTTATTATTGTGCCTCTCACTAAGGGTTTTCTCACGCCCAACCAAAGCTAAATCTTCCTCCAACCTCACGATACCCCACCAACACCTTTACCCTGAAGCTGTGGTTCAGGATGTTTAACGGTAAGCCACTCACTCACATTAAACCGCACAACTTTGTCTATTATCCATATTTTCTCCTACTACAAATAAGGGTTTCTAAAATCATCCTGATAACATGATTCTTAAACTCTAAAAGTCACTTACATTAGTCAGAGAAGAAGAGAACTCGTCTAAAGAGCGAAAACGGTGATGAATCTTGCAAAAGAACGATTTGGGAGTGATTAATTTGTTCTCAAATAGGCGGAATCAATATTCTGAAATCTGAACTTCTATCCTAGCTTCTTGTCGTTCACGTTCAAGAAAAATAGAGTTCGTAAATTTGTGGGGTTTGAGTGAGAGAGCAAAACGATATTGAAGAAAACTTTGGAGGGAAGGACAATAAAAAATGAGAGGGACGAAGTACTATGAGAAATGAAACGTCAATGTTCCTAAATTAGAGGAAATTGTATAACCTCTGCAAATTGAATATAAACCCCCACAATTTAAGGCGGTTTGTTAAACCCCCACAATTTTCATTTATTTGGAGAGGTTTTGAAACCTCCACAAAAACACCTCCGTTATTTAACATTTTTCTTGTAGTGCATTAATTTGTATAATTTATATGAGGTTGTGTGTTCAAATCCCCCATGCTTATATTGTAGAAAAGGAAAAAATTTGCATGGTGTCATTAAAATGATCGACCTATATACATTGTTGTCCTTTCATACCAATTAGTAATAGTTTAGCTAGGTCACATTCGGGTTAACTTTGGTTTTTAAACCTCACTTTTCAAATAAAACATATTCAAAGGATTTTAAGTTGGATTTTTAACTATTTCAAAAATATTTTTAGTCATTTTATATAACAATAACAAGAAGTTTTTATTTTTAATATTAAATTGTGAAATTTGAATTTAATTTAAAAAAAACTAAAAACTAACAAATATTCAAACGGGCCTAAGCTTTTGGATTTTAACCGTGACTAGGTATATGGAATCAAATCTTCTATTAGTTTCACACCAATTTTTTTTTTTTTAAAAAAATTCTATTCATTTTTCTTTTTTGATTTTTCGCTGATTTTTCTCACAATTGAGTTCCATTCAATAAAAGATATAACTCAAATATCAACGAAAGAAATTATTAATGATCAAGAGGAATTTGTATTTGTATTTTAACACTAAGAAAGAAATTATATTAGTGTATGAAACAATTAATTTTGTAACTATTGATGTACATTAATTGAACTCTTTGTGTGGTGTGGTGGGTTGGATATAAATTCCTTATATTTTGTTAAAAAAATATCTCTTATGAACAAGACTTGATTGTTACTTATTAAGTTCTAATTAAGGAAGTGAACATACAGAACAAATTATGAAATTAATTAAAGATTTGAATCCGTGATGTAAAGGATCAATATTGGCTTTTAGCTTTGTTATTAATTAATCACCATCACATCGTTAACTTCATATGTAGTTTTGTTTTGCATGTGCAATTGCTCAATCTTTTCAACGATTACAAAGAACAAAGGGTTTGTCTACGGTGGACTATGGTTCATGTGGTCCAAAACATGGAAATATAGTAATTTAAATTTCTAGTCACCTAATTTAACGTCCATTTTATTAATGATTGATATTAAAATAGTTTTCAATTGCTTTTATGAAATATTACTTGAAAATAATAAAATTCAAATTGATATTACCATGTAATGTAAGATTTTTTCTTTTAACTTTAAATTGATATAATCTCAACGAAATTAACATAGGTTGTATTGTAAATCTATATTTTTCCTTAAATTAAACTCAAATAGTTATATAAAGACTATTTAATAAAAAAATAAAATTATCTATTCACCTTTTGTAAGAAAAAAAAATGTAAGTTGGACTAAGTGGACCAAATTTTGTTTGGTCTACCCTATAATCATCCAAAAACAAATTATGAACACAATCAGAAAGAAGGTGCATGACTGAAATAATAAAGTCTTTCTGATAAGAAAAAATAATTATTTAAAAAGTATAAAATAAGTCTGCGTACATCAATGCTTATAATAAACTTTCAGAGAACACAAGGAAGCCAAACACTAACTTGAGAACGACCACCTGCCATCAACTAATTTATCACAAAACCGACCCCAAAATATAAACTTAATTAATAATAAGGTCCACAAATTAATCATATGGATCATACATAAATAGAAATTAATGGAATCAGACAAACCCTAGCAAAAGCAAGATAGCACAAATTAAGTAACGAAACATGACTATATATGGACAACTAGATTCCATATATTAATTATTCCCGTTCTAAATGCTTCCAATATTGCTCCCTATGTATATATATACTTCATAAACCTGCATGATCGCAGACACACAACTAATTAATATAATGTATAATTAATTTAAGAGTTAACCCATTGATAGCTATAAATTAAAGACAATCCATATTTAAATCATAAGAGTGTTAATTCCTGATTATAATAAATAAATACCTTTACTTAATGAATCATCTATTCTTTGGGAAAAATAAATCCTTTCTAGATGGTGGCTTCTTAACCACGGAGCTTGAAGAAGTTGAGCCACTGCTTATTGGAGGTGGAGGCCTTGTTGGACAAAGAGCATTTGAGGTCTTATTGCTGGAGCTCATCTTCAAAATGTGAATTTAGCAAAACAAGCTAAGTCACAAATAAAATTTTGCCAATTATAAGAAACTATATATTTGTTTCGCAGTTGTCTTGGGATACTGCTTCCAATCCCTACCCAAAAGAGGTATTTATATACAATGAAAGGTTGAAAAACTAGAACTTACTAAGTAATTTGATAGCAATTAACAGGGAAACTATGTATATGTTTTCCATATATACATTACATATATTATATTGTGCAAATAAACCCATATTCAAATTAAATAAAAGGAACTTACTGAGTAATTTGATAGCAATTAATTGGGAAACTACGTGCAAATATACATTTTTCATAACCACATGCCATATTGTGAAAATAATTAAACTCAAATATAAATTGACCTGCAGGCATGTAGGAAATCAATAAAATTATGTATATAGAATTTGGTGATGACTGATGACTAATTAAGTAGACATGGTCATGCCGTGTGCTTATCTCTTCTCTGACTTTTAATATACGCTATTACAACTTTGTAATTCAGGTTATTGCACCGTAATTAATAAATATATATCGTTTTGGTTCTTGTTACTGTTAGTGATCAAAATTTTATAACCAGTTATTTTCTGAATTCTTCGTTTCCTAAAAGAGACCAATGTTCATGATGGGAACCCGGCCGTTTGGTTCTGGGATACATACTTTAATTCTACGACTAAAATAATATATATATATATATATATATATAACAACCATTTTGATCTAGGTCTTCTTATTTTATTTCCTTAATATTTTCCCACGGTGTTGACCAAATAGTTTATACTCCCTCTACTCCGTTTCATAAGACACACTTAATCGAATTACAAATATCAATAGAAGTGATTAAGTTAGTTTGATTTACAGTTGAGTAGAATTGAATCTAGAAATCAATGGTTGAAATGTGATACACGTTTTACAAAACATGTTGTACGAAAATTATTTAAAATCAATTCCGTGAAACCATGGTTTCGTAACTGGAACCAAACGGGCTATAACTAACTCAACTGTCATTTGATAATTGAAAAGACATTAAAATTAATAAGGGTAAATAAGCAAAATAGTAATAAATATTGTCTTGAAATTGTAAAGTACTTTATAAAAAAGATTTTAAAAACGTGTAAGAAGTATTTTATAAAAATGATCGGAGAGAGTATTATTTAATAACTTTTAAAAAAATTCATCAGCTAGTGCTACACATTTAGGGGAAAAAAAAGTTTAATAAAGTTCAGTTAAAATTTGTGAGAAATATTTAAGGGACTTGGTTGAATAAGTCAGATGATGGGAACCGCTCATTTATCTAAAGTTAATAAGAATGGAAAGTCAATAACAAATACCACTATATATCGGTTAAAGTTTGTTTAACATGAAAATAAATCCTAAAATTCTGCAAATTTTTCTTATGGATAAACTAAAGACACAAAAAACAATAGCAGAAATTATATCTCTACAACATGTTGTATAAACAAAGTGAGAGATAAAGAATAAATTAAGAGAAAGAAGCGTGCGACCTAATACGTGATATGATAAAGATAGTGAGAAATTAAAAATATATTGTATGAGTTGTAAAAATTAATTGTATGGATAACTCAGAGTGTGTTTGGTAAACCATTTCAGCTAGCTGAAAACTGATTAGTAGCTAAAACTATTTCAGCTGTGTTTGGTAAGATATTTTTTTTGGTAGCTAAAAAACTACTTAAGGTAGTTTTTTTTAAAAAACTTCCATTTTCGGTTAGTGACTGCAAAATTTATTATAAATTTATCCTTCAACATATGTCATTTTACCATTTTTAGCTAGTTTTACCAAACATCTTCAATCAAAACAACTAACTTTTCAGCTTTCAGCTAGTTTTTCCAAACATATTCTCAAATTATAATTATATGAAATCATTTAGTTTTTTATTTGATACTCCCTCCGTTTATTTTTAACTGTCGTTTTCCAATTTTACTCATTTTTAATATGATTTTTTTATTTTAAATATTTATTATAAAGTTATATGATAAATGTTCTACAAGTTCAAAGATTTAATAAATGTATTCTTTATGTTTCCAATAAAAAATTTATGCTAAAAAGTAAAACAAAATTGAAAAGAGAATTCATTTCACGAAAAAATAGATATTAAATGTATCGAAGAGAGAAAAAAAAAGGGCATGTATAGAAAAAAAATGGGGTAAAAAGATAAATTATTGCATTCATTATTCTTGTGTAAAAATCTTAAATGATTGATAAAAACAAACGGAACAGAGAGAGTATATAAAATCATTAGGTTGATTTTGATTCGGAATACCATAATGTTGCGTTATGCACCACAAATTTAGGGTACACGTTACGCCTAACTGCTAACTGCCTAACTTGCTCACACGGTTTGCATTTAATTATATAATCTTCCCAATTCGTTTTGCATAAAGAATTTAGGTAATTTCAATGAAACAATAACTTTCGTGCTCAGACTAATAATAATCTCCCTTGGAACGGCCTAAAGATTTTATTAGTTTTGACCGTGAAGATTGTATTTTTAATGCAAATAAGTAAACTACCATGAATCTTACTCAGGAGTTTTTCCTTTCTATTAGTAGTATTTTCCTTGCAAAAACTTTCAATTGAACCGAGAATTGAGTTTTGATATTGACCCTCTTTGCGCTATGGTCAACACGGTACCGTGAGAGACCTCCAGCTCATTGTGTACCACTTAAATTAATTTTATTTTAAAATCAACTGTTAAATAAAATGTTATTATTATATAAATTATATGTATAAAATTTTATACTTATTGAAAGTTATTTCATATATTATTAATATACGTAAAGATTAATAATATTTATATTTACACTTTTATAAATGTATAAAAATTAAAATTATTTGCTTATAATCTTATTGTTATTATTTTTATAAGCCAAGTTTAAAAAGCTATAAACGGCCACATCAACAAACAAACCACGTACCTTCAACTAGCTAGAAATAAATAGTTAGGTGGTGTTTGGAAGAACTTATTTGAGTTTATGACATAAGCACTTATGTAACTGTTTGGGTAAACTTATGAAAAGAGTAAATTGTTTTCAGCTTATTTCAATAAGCTCCTGATAATAGCTTATGGAGAATTTAAGTACATTATGCCCTAACCTCTTCAATTTTCATCCATTTTCTTAAGAGTTTATTCATTAAGTGCTTATCAAATAAGAGCTTATATAAGCACATAATTAAGTTGTTTTTCCAAACAAGACCTAAGTTGCAAATCACATACTAGTATATAGGATAGGTGAGAGACTAAACTTTCAAGTGTAAAACAAAGACCCCTCTTAACAGTACTTTTTCATACACATAAATTCAATAATCAAATTCATAATAACATACTTAAGAGATTGAAGCTCATTCCACTCATTCCAACATGAGTTGGTATTGGGCCAAGAGGATAAAGCGATAAAAAGAACTGAGAGAACATCAACAATAAGACCACTACAATAGAGGCTATCCAAAGCAAATTAAAAGAATCCTTTCAACTATTGCAAACATTTAAGGGAATTAACACACTAATTTGAAAATTGAAAAGGCATGTGATAATATCTCTTGGGATTTTCTAAATTATACATATGATGTTTAAAATGGGATTTGGAGAAAATTGAGGGAATGGATAAAGGCATGTTTGGAATCCAATCTCTCTATATATTAATATTGGTTAATGGAGCATCAACATGTGAATTTTCTGTTAGCAAAAGATTGACGCAAGGTGACCTACTAGCACCTTTCCTTTTTCTAATGGTTGCGGAGGTTTGGTTGGAGTGATGAGAAGTGCGGTAGATAAAGATTTGTACGAGGGAATCAAAGTGGGAAGAGAAGAAGTGGAGGTGTCTCATTACAATTTGCAGACAACACTCTCCTTTGGACAACAACTAACAATATTGGTAAATAAATTATTATAAATCCATGATTAATAGTTTATTTAAAAAAATTACACAATATTATAAAATATTTCTAAGTAATAAATTACTTGTTTATTTATTGTGATAAAAATTAGTTGTGAAAATATTAAAAACTAATTACTAAAAATGAAAAACTTTTTAAAATTAAATTATGTTTTTATCGTTAGAAATTTTCTTTTAATTTCTTATAATATTTTTTATATACCACAAAGGAATAAATCTTTACATTAAGTTTATTAATATTAAATTATTGATTTAATATATAGATCATGAGAGGTAAATTTAATTATTAATTTAATGTCGGAGAAAATGTTTCTACTTTTTATGTATTATTTATTTAATCCTTATGTAGCCAATATTTAGCCAATATTGTAAATATTTATAACTTATTTTCTATTTTTATACTCATGATTTTTTTTACACTAATTTTTATCATATTTTCTACTTTTTTTTATTATTTTATATTTTATAATCATGATAATCATTTTTTTGAGGCCTTTGAATATGGGGATTATTTTTGGTATTATTTAGGCATTATGTCACCAGTACTATAAATATTTATGATGTATTTTGAATTTGTTTTGACATTATTTTTTATAATAATTAATTTTATTATTTATATTTTTATTCTCCGCACTAGTTAATATAAGCACACTATAGCTTCCTCTTAATTTCCGTCTAGGGTGAACCACTTTAAAGATGTTATGGATTAATCCTTTTGGGCCATTAATCAGCATGACCAAAAGCAATTTTAACAGAATTTGTTATATCATTATTGAATTACTATAATTACATATCTTCGTACTTACTACAATTATATATCTGCCCACTTACTACAATAATATACCTGCCTATTTACTACTTTCATAATAATACTTGCTCATCATATTTACACACGCTCAAGACCCTCACTTACCCTTTTATAATGATACATGCTTACTATATTTATACAGGGCCAAGACCCTTATAAATATGAGGTATCAAAAA
This sequence comes from Sesbania bispinosa, assembly GCA_026901365.1. Taxonomy (NCBI): domain Eukaryota; kingdom Viridiplantae; phylum Streptophyta; class Magnoliopsida; order Fabales; family Fabaceae; genus Sesbania; species Sesbania bispinosa. The sequence goes on from QLOH01000431.1 coordinate 522,080, forward strand.
TTCACAAGGTATGCAATCTTTACTCAATATTCAACCACATTGGTTGTTTAATATATCTGACTTGGGCGTCGTAGTGCCTTTGCAGGCACACCCCCCATCTGAGGATAACCCGAATCCGCTCCATAACGTCGCCCAGATCCGAGTTCGACATAAGGCGCCTGAGTCCGAGTTCACCACATGTTTCACAGGTGAAATATAGCTTCCCTTACTATTAGATTTATTATTGGGTTAAATATGCTTTTAGTCCCTGAAATATAGTCGAGATTTGGTTTTAGTCCCTGCAATTTAAAATTGATGGTTTTGGTCCTTCAAAAATTGAAAATATACCAATTTAGTCCTTATTGATAAAAATTCATAGTTAATCGGTAGCAAAATTTGTAACAAAACTATGCACTAAGAACTAAATTGGTGTATTTTCAATTTTTAAAGGACAAAAGCCACCAGTTTTAAATTGTAGAGACTAAAACTAAATCTCAACTATATTTTAGGACTAATAACATATTTAACCATTTATTATTATTTTAATCAAAGGTGCAAATTCAATACTGAAAACCCGTTGAAGCAGTTTTTTACAATTTGCTTATTGGTCCCTCCTTGTTTTTAAAAGAATTAATAAAATTGTTCTGTGTCCCTTGCTGGTTGTAGTAATAAATAATATAAAATCCATGTCTATGCGGTCAAATTCGCAAGGCCATATATTGTCTGTTGTTTATTATTTGTTTTCTTCATATGTAATTTTTTGTTTCACGGGTTTGAATTGTTTGGGGGCATTGAATTAGTTTGTAGCAAAATATAATACAATACTATAATTTTATCCCATATAATGTACATAAAATATATTTATTGTTTTATAATTACCATATTTAAATATATATTTTAAAATATATATCTATTTTAATAATAAACAAATTCATTAAAATGTGTATATATATATATATATATGATAGATTTAAAATGAAACATTAAAATTTAATATGTAAATATTATAGTATAATTGATTTATGTTAGGCATTTTTTTGTGTAAGATCACATGTATCCTTCATAGTAGATAATCCCGCTCGAGTCAAGTAGGACCTCCGTAGGGATTTAATATGATTGGTTATATTAAATGACAATTATTTTCAATTTGAATTATTAATTCATAAAATTCAATTATTTCAACTATATTATTTAATTAATAACATTTTATATAAATTTAAATTTGTCATATACTTTTATATAATTTAAATTTTGAAATACTAATCAATTATCATATTATTTAAAATTTTAAATTTGATTATTTGTTATTATAAATATTGATGGAGGAATATATACTATTAAATGATAATGATAAGATTTTGAATTTAAATTGAAATAAGATTTATTATAAAAAAAGGATTAAAGATTGGAATCATAAATGTTTAAATTTTATTATATTAAATTTTCAAGTAATTGAAAAAGATTCGAGAGGATGATAAAAATGTTTTGCAGTGGAGTTGTGGGAAACACACTCTCGAAGAAAAATGATTACATATTTAAATTAAAAAAATTACCAATTATTTTGTGTATAAAGTATAGGATTTAGACTCTCAGCACATCAATCAAATCCCTCAATTGCGAGCCGGGAATTTTCGTTTCACCTTGCTTATAAAATTTGGTTATCACCCAAAAATCAACTTACAATAATTTGATTGTAGGTGAAAAGGGTTTGACTGAGTAGGAGGGATGCCAAAGTATTTAGAGTGCGTTTGTTTCAGGTTATTTTTAGAAATAATTTTTTTAATACAATAATCATTTTTAAGGCTTTTAGTGTGTTTATTTTATATTTTAAAAATAATCATAATCTAAAAATAATAAAAATCAGATTATAATAAAAAATTTAAATAGATCATTTTAAATTTTTTTCTTATGGGGGATTGGCTTCGGGCTAGGGTGAGGATTTTGTGTGGAAATTTATAAAGTAAAAAAAAAAATAGCAATTTTGTTGGGTTAGGGTTAAAAATATTAAGTCCGTTTTTTTAATGGTTAATATTCGTTGTTTTTATTTAGAATTTGTAATATATTATTTAACTTCATAAGTATTAACATAGGTTATGTATTTTTGTAGTTAATATGTCTTTTATTAATATGCGTGCAGATACGTTTTTATTATTTTCTTATTTTCCATTGTTACACTTTTATAGGCATTATTTTGAAAATCGGACCAATCGACCGGTCTGATCGGGAACCGGCCTGGTAATCGGTCCATTGAATCTTAAAAATCGCTGCTCTTCAGAACCGGTGAGAACCGGTCAAGAACCGGTGACAACCGGTATAAAACCGGTTGAACCGGTCATTTTCTAAAATTTTCAAAATTTTTTATTTTTGTTTAATCTTAAATATTTTAAAATATATAAAGACACATGTTTAAGGATTACACATAGATATCTATTATTTTGTCAATTATTATTATTTTTTTGGTTTTATAAGACTTATAATAAGGTTATTTAAACTAATTTACGACTTTATATATCTTAATTTCTTATAATTTTATGTTATTTTATTATTGAATTTTTTTTATAATATTTAAAATATATATTTAATTTAAACCGGTTCCACCACAATCCAACAATTGAACCGTAAACAAGTGGCTTCACCGGTTCGGTTTTTAAAACATTGTTTATAGGTGAGATTGTTATTGGTTTAACCATAGGTATTCGAGCCGGGAACATCCACATCATGGTGGAGCTAGCTCTCCCAGCAGAAATTTTTCCATCCATAAAACTCAAATCCAAAATATTACTTAAGGGGAATCAAACATATACACTAACCATGCTGTGGTTACAGGTGAGATTCTAAATAAAAACAAAAAAATGAATTATATGAAACTTTGTCCCACCAACACCAAGCACCAGTCTTAGACTCTTAGTTCAGAAGCAGTAGCTTTTTCTCTCTCATGTAGTCATCACTCATCACAGGTATATTTTTTTTCTGGACAAAACTGAAGTCTTTTTACTGCAATTAACTAAATATGATTTTTTTTTATTTTGCCTATAAATTTACCTAGTATCACATGTAAAAAATGTGTTTCAGGTGACACACCATGGATCAAATATTTCATCCAAAAAGGACCTTTTTTGTGATGATAGTATACTAGGTCAATTTACTTTAAAAGAAATTGTTTTAATTTTTTGTGAACGTAATTGTAAGTCATAATAATACAAGATTCCCCTAAAACCATGTTGATGTGCAAATTACCAAAAAAACCAAAGTGGTAGGAAAGAGAAAAAGAGGAGAGTGTGAGAGAGGCAGAGCATGAATTAAGGAGGTGATATCCTCTTAGCTAATCTAAACTCCAAAGATCTCATAGAAGCCATTAATTGAATTTCTCTTCTCTCAAAACAACATTCTTTCTTTGTTTCTGGTTTTCTCAACCAATCTAACCCCACCTAAATGGTTGCATGCAAATTCATGCACAACAAAAAAGTCACAAGAACATTCCATAAAACTCTTCAAAAGTTTAATTTCCCAACAAGTAACAAATGAATGTGAAAGCAGGTAACCTGCACCTTTGACAGAGATGACAGGTTCATCAAATTCTCCACCAAAATCATCCTCTTCAGGTGGCCGGCCACCACAAGCGGTGAAGTTTACACGGCGTACTTCAAGCGGCAGAGTTGTGAGCCTATCAAGAGACGAAGACATGGATGTGTCTGGTGAATCAGGTCAAAATGATTACATCAATTACACTGTCATGATGCCACCAACACCAGATAATCAACCTGGAACCTCTGATTCCAAACAAGATGGTGCAACTGGATCATATGGGACATCAAGGTTTGCCTCTGAATCTCAACAACAGGGTGGTAGTGATGGTGGTGGTGGTGGAGGGCCTAAAATGGAAAGAAGGATGTCTGTGTTGAATTCAGTGAATAACAAGTCCATGTTATTGAGGAGCCAAACTCAAGATTTTGATCATAACCGATGGTTGTTTGAGACTAAAGGGACTTATGGGATTGGCAATGCATTTTGGCAGGAGGATCCAAATTCTTTTGGGGAAGATAATGGAATGAGCATGGCAGATTTCATGGACAAACCTTGGAAACCACTAACTAGGAAAGTTAAAATGCCAGGAGCTATACTTAGCCCTTACAGGTACATATACCACATTTCTTATTCTATTCAGGATGGAAAATGATGCCTGATTATGTGTTTAGAGCATGCCTTAGTATTACAATATTTGAGGCCTCTGTATATACCATTTGTATTTAAAATAATGATATATGCTTGTGGACTTTGCTGTTTCTGTTGAATACCCTTTCACAGCATTTCAAATCTATTTTGTTTTTCTAACTTTATATGTAGCTATTTTTTAAACATGTTTAAGTGACCTCCTTTTGATATTTTCATTTATAAGAACATTTAGTACTAAAATGCATTTAGTATTAATTGAATAATTGAAAGTCAGGCTGTGAATTGTTGATACATGTTACATTTTTTAGTTGCTGCAGTTTCTGATAAACTCACAATTTTAAGATCATGATTACATGATAAATATTTGGAGTTTATGACAAATTTATATATTTTGTCTGAACAGGTTGTTGATAGTTATCCGTATAGTAATTCTAGGCTTCTTTTTAGCCTGGCGAATTCGGAACCCAAACTATGATGCAATGTGGTTATGGGGAATGTCAATTGTGTGTGAAATTTGGTTTGCTTTCTCTTGGCTTCTTGACATTCTTCCCAAACTCAACCCCATAAACAGAAGCACAGACCTTGCTGCTTTGCATGACAAGTTTGATCAACCATCTGCTACCAACCCAACTGGTCGATCAGACTTACCTGGCATTGATGTTTTTGTTTCCACTGCTGACCCTGAGAAGGAGCCACCTCTTGTCACTGCCAACACCATTCTTTCCATTCTTGGTGTAGACTATCCAATTGAAAAGGTCTCATGCTACATTTCAGATGATGGTGGTGCTATACTCACATTTGAAGCCATGGCTGAAGCTGTCAAATTTGCTGAGGTCCATTCACAATCTTATAAACTAGTAGTACTAATTAAGAATGGAACAAAACAAACATGTTAATGTTATAAACTAAAACCTCCTAAAGCTGCTAAATTGCTTTGGTTTGGTTAACAACATCAAGTTTTACTCAATTTAGATTCATTATGATATAACTATATCAACTAATTTTTCATGTACTCACAGGTTTGGGTACCCTTTTGCCGGAAGCACAATATTGAGCCAAGGAACCCTGATGCTTACTTCAGCATAAAGAAAGACCCCACAAAGAACAAGAAAAGGCCAGATTTTGTGAAGGACCGTAGATGGATCAAGAGAGAGTATGATGAATTTAAGGTAAGAATCAATGGACTTCCTGAGGTAATACGCAATAGGAGTAAAATGTACAACACTAGGGAAGAGAAGAAGGAAAAACAAATGCTTAAGGAGAAAAATGGTGGAGTTCTGCCACCAGATCAGCCCATTGATGTCCCTAAAGCTACATGGATGGCTGATGGCACTCAATGGCCAGGGACCTGGCTCAACCCTACAGCTGATCACTCTAAAGGTGATCATGCTGGAATCTTGCAGGTACTATCTACTTTCTCCTTTAATTTCATACATGTTTTAATTTGTGTCCAAAATTCATGCTATAGAAGAATCACCTTTATTTCATTATAACATGATTCTACAAAAAGAAGTTAATATTTGGTTCTTCTGAACCAAAATTGATTTGTCTCTAAACTCATATTTCAGCAGAAGCGGTGTATGTTTGGTTCAACATTGAAAAGTGTCCAAACCCAAGTTTAGATTTCTCATCACAGCTATATCTAGTATTGGAAACTTGAGTTTGGGCCAGTTTGGATGCAACTTCTGCATAAGAACTTCTAGGTGAAAAATAATAGAATGAATGAAAAGAGTAAAATGAATTTAACTTCTCCATAAGTTGAAATTAGTCTTTGTAGCCCACCTTCTCCAAAAGTTCTCCCAATTAACTTCTCCACTAGTAACTAATTTTAACTTATGGAGAAGTTAAATTCATTTGACCTCTTTCATTCCTTCTATTATTTTTCACCTAGAAGTTCTTCTGCAAAAGTTGCATCCAAATTGGACCTTTATCATGATCTAACACAAAACCAAACATGCTTAGATTTTGTGTTAAGATGATAAAATTATACTGAATTTTACTACAATTTTTTAAAAGAAAAGTTTCCAAACACAAAACAAATCACTTCAAACTCATCCAAACACACACTTCCTCTAACAACTTTGTATTCACATTAACTTTTATTACTTGTAGTTGGTCATAGAAAATACTGAATGTCCATGTGTGTTACTTACAGATAATGAGTAAGGTCCCAGAGCATGACCCAGTAATGGGTTATGCAGATGAGAAAAGACTAGATTTCACAGGTGTGGACATCAGGATTCCAATGTTTGCATATGTCTCCAGAGAGAAGCGACCAGGGTTTGACCATAACAAGAAAGCAGGAGCCATGAATTCCATGGTTCGAGCCTCGGCTATATTGTCCAATGGCCCCTTTATACTGAATTTAGATTGTGACCATTACATCTACAATTCCCTTGCTTTGAAAGAAGGAATGTGCTTCATGATGGACCGTGGTGGTGATCGTGTATGTTACATTCAGTTTCCACAAAGATTTGAAGGGATTGATCCCTCTGATCGATATGCAAATCACAACACAGTTTTCTTTGATGGTAAAATTCAAGCTTTCACTTTCACCAATAGCTAGTCAAGCAGAACAAAATTAGATTAAATGGTAGATAGTGATTTGTTATTTTGGTAAGATTTCCAATTTTTTTTTTTTTTTTTGTTTTAATATCTAATGTAAAATTGATTAGGAAATATGAGAGCATTAGATGGTCTACAAGGTCCAATGTATGTGGGGACAGGTTGCATGTTTCGGAGGTATGCACTATATGGATTTGAACCACCGAGATTCATTGAGCACACAGGTATGTTTGGCAGAGTAAAAACCAAGGTGAACCGTGATGCATTGCAAGCAAGATCACGTCTTGATGATGACAGGCAACCCCTCACATCTGATTCAGAAGTGGGTTTCCCACAAAAGTTTGGAAACTCAACCATGTTCACAGATTCCATAGCTGTAGCTGAGTTCCAAGCAAGGCCACTTGCTGATCACAAATCTGTGAGAAATGGCAGGCCACCTGGAGCACTCATCGTGCCACGTCCACCATTGGATGCTCCCACTGTCGCTGAGGCAATTGCTGTTATCTCATGCTGGTAATTTCCTTGGATTACTATTTCATCATGATTTTGATAAATTCAGCTAGATTCAAGAGTTGTTGTTGAATAATATATAGTCTTAGGAGACTACAAATCCATCCAAGTCTCAACAATAAGTATGTATGCCAATACATTATGAACAAGTTTGGATAAATTTGTCTACAAGCAGGAGAATAAAATAAAATGAATCAAAAAGGAAAAATAAATCCAACTTCTTTCATAGATTGAAATTAGGTGTTCATGAAGATGTGAAAATTTCTGAAAAAGTTGAGTTGTAGAGACTAATTTCAACTCATGGAAGAAGATGTATTCATTTTACCTTATTGATCCATTTGAGAAGTTTATCCAAATTGAGTTTATATCATCAATCATTTTTGGCAAACATTTTTTTTGGTTATTTGTCATTTCTCTTTCATCAAACAATCATTTTGGTGATGTGTAAATGCAGGTATGAGGACAAGACAGAATGGGGGGATAGGGTAGGTTGGATTTATGGGTCAGTGACAGAGGATGTGGTGACTGGTTATAGGATGCACAACCGTGGATGGAGATCTATATATTGCATCACAAGGAGAGATGCTTTCCGTGGCACAGCACCTATAAATCTAACTGATCGCTTGCACCAAGTGCTAAGATGGGCCACAGGTTCTGTGGAGATTTTCTTCTCAAGAAACAATGCCTTTTTTGCAACTAGGCGCCTCAAGTTCTTACAGAGAATTGCATATCTCAATGTTGGCATCTACCCTTTCACTTCCTTGTTTTTAGTGGTATATTGCTTTATTCCTGCACTGTCCCTTTTCTCAGGACAATTCATAGTCCAAGGCTTAGATATAGCTTTCCTCACCTATCTTTTGCTCATCACTATTTGCCTCACTCTCATCTCCCTCCTTGAAGTAAAGTGGTCAGGCATAGGCCTTGAGGAATGGTGGCGTAATGAACAGTTTTGGGTCATTGGTGGCACTAGTGCTCACCTTGTTGCTGTTATACAAGGTTTGCTAAAGATCGTAGCAGGCATAGAGATTTCATTTACATTAACCTCTAAGTCAGCAGGAGATGATGTAGAGGATGTCTATGCTGATCTTTACATTGTGAAATGGACAAGTCTCTTTGTTATGCCACTCACAATTATCATTATTAATCTTGTTGCCCTTATCATTGGGTGCTTAAGGACAGTATACAGTGTGATACCACAGTGGAATAAGCTCATGGGAAGCACATTCTTCAGTTTCTGGGTGCTGTCTCATATGTACCCTTTTGCTAAAGGGTTGATGGGTAGGAGAGGAAGGGTGCCTACTATTATTTATGTGTGGTCAGGATTGCTTTCCATTACAATTGCACTGCTTTGGATTTCAATTGATCCTCCATCTGACACTACCTCAGGAGGAAATCTTGACATATGAGATGATGGCAGAGAAGAGTGCATTATTGGGAGCACATGCATATATAAGAATATTAATGCAAAGGTGACATGAGAAACAGAAATATAGGATAGGTGGTGCCCTTTCTTTCAATTTCTATACATAGAAATGCAAAAGAGAACACAGCTGGCGCCTGTGGGAAATGTACAACACAGAAGGTCTTTTGAAATTGCTCATGCTCTGTAGAAATGGTTTTTGTATTTAATTATTTATAAAACTGTAGATTTTTCAATGATACATAAAGGATGATATTGTATCCAATTGATGAATTAATTAAGTGGCTAAAGAAAAAAAAATTAAATAAGATAAGACTGTTATGAGCATGCCTTATTTGAGATTGGTCTAAATGGATCATTTTGAAAAATCAACAATAAGTTAGGTTTAAATTGGCCTCGTTTCAGTAAATTATCAACACTGTGTCTGTCTCCTTACTTCAATACTGCCCATGTGCATGATATTGCAATGTTATGCAGATATATTGTTTTCTTTTCTTTTTCTCCAATTGATGATCATAAATCCTAAACAATGGTGATGTTAAATATTGTATGTAAAATAATATTATAGTGTTGTAGTAGACTAGTAGTTCTAATCAAAGGAATTGAATTTGCACCAATGAGCACCGATTTATTTTTTCTTTTCACTTTCTTTCAATAGGACACTGTCTTTAATTAATATATCCTTATAAATATTGTTGTGAGGTATTATTTTTATGCAATGAGCAAGCTTTATTAGCATTCATACATGATTCTATTGATGGGTCTTTCCACCCGTTGGCTTGTAACCAAAAAAGAAAAACAAATGAAACGTTGATATCTTTCTATGACTCACTCACTCAATTATTACTGCACAATGCACACTGACCTTTTATCGGTGAATGTAATGATGATCAACACCAATGTTAGGTAACACACATGAGCCGAACGTGATAAGGCTTGTATTCTTCATGTGTGGTCATTGCCCACGGGAAATAGTCTATATTCTATAACCGTTAGTACTGACTAGCCTTGTCTCTTCTCAACTTCCAACGTTTGAAATTTTCAACAAAGGTTATTATATTAAGTTAAATGAATTTCATAATTTGATATTTATTTTTTCCTTAAATTTTGAAAATTGATTTAAGGAGAAAAAAACTAAAAATTCACCCTAAGCGGTAAAAATAAATACTAACGAATAATTTAAGAAAATTAATTTAAAATTTAAAACAAAAAAATCTCCCTTAAAAATATAATAGTTTAAATTACCAATTTATATTAAATTAAATATAATATTTTTCAATAAATATTTGTCTTATTCTTTTAATTTCTTAACCAATATCTTTAAACGATTTTTCTAACTTGCGCAATCTTGCACATGATAATAAATCAATAGTTGAAAGATTTTATTGGAAATTACAACTATTACAATATTCAATGCATTAGTAATATTAATTGATATACATTGTCAGTGTAAAGAAATTTTACACAGACATCCAATAGTGTGCCGCCACATCATTTAATGAATATGACACATCATGTGTTATTAAATTCAATAAATGATGTGGTAACACATCATTGGATGTCTGTGTAAAATTTTTTTACACTGACGGTGTGTGTGTATATATATATATATTAAACTCTTTTTATTTATTATCCTATGTAAGGTTGCACATGTTAGGAAAACCCGATCTTTAAAATATTAAATATTCACTCTGGTCCTTTTTATAAGGCACATTTAATTAAATTACACACATCAACAAAAGTGGTTAAAGTTGATTAATTTTATTGAAATTTTAAAAAATTCTAGTTTTACCCTTATATAATATCATTAACTAACTTCATTACCCTTTTTTTTGTACAAGGGGTAAAAGAAGGCCAAAAAAGAAAAGATAGAAAAGAAACTAATGTCATAATGAAGTGGACTCCCACAGCGTCACCAAGGAGCAAAGAACTCGTTTCTGGAATAGGTTCTTCAAGCAACCTGAGATGCCGATTCTCGTGAGCTCCCTTCTTGGCAAGAAAATCCGCACACATGTTTCCTTCTCTAAGGAAGTGGTGGAGAGAAACATCCCGGTTCATGTTGAGAAGATCTCTGATTTCAAATATGATTGTTGCATTCTTGTGATATCCTCATCTTTTATTAGATGACATAAGTAGAGTCTATATAACAAACAATGTTTAGGAAATGTCTATTCCAAGCAATTATGAGGCCATTGAGAATCCCCTGAAGTTCAGAAGTGATATTGTCTGAAATCCTAATGTTTCCTCTATAACCTAGGATCCAAGATCCCTCTATATCACAAAATATACCACCAAAACCAGTTGGTCCCGGGTTTCTAAAGTTGCTACCATCACTATTGAGGGAAAAACAATTTCGATTTGGGCGATCCACGCAACAAGACGCTCGGTAGTAGTGCTCGAGAGATTCACGTTGAGCACTGATTGAATGTCAATGGCTAAGTTGTGAAGATTTTGAATCATTTAAGTAATCGAAGGGTGATTTGCTCCTCCTAGAACTGTTTGATTTCACGCCACCCAAATAAACCAAAGAGCTTCTCGAAAATGAAGAGGATTGCTAGAACAATTGTCACAGATTCAATCTTTAAACTCTGCACTAGAAATGAGAAAGTTGTACGCCAGTGTTTGCCAGAAAGCCTCTATCAGCTTGCACTCCCTGAAACAGTGAACAAGAGATTTAGAATGTTCATTACAAACAGAACAAGTGCCGGAACTACCTAACTCGCGAGTTGCACGTAATTCTTTCACAGGGAGAGCTTGATGCCAAAGCTGCCAACTGAAGAATTTGATTTTCTCAGGTATGGTAAGCTTCCAAATCCATCTCCAATTAGTTTCTTGCCGAGTTGTGTGACCATAATTGTTAATCCAATTATAACTTGCTATTGTGTATTTACCATTTGGAGTAGTTTGCCAAATTAATTCATCTTTAATATGGTCATTTAGATGAATCTTTTTTTTTATGAATTGAGTTTTTTTTATCTATTCTGGAATAATAGTAGCAATTTGGTCAAATCTCCAATGATCTTCCTGCCTCACATCTTTAATGCTAAGGTTAATATCTTGAATATTAACATAATAAAACTAAATTACAAACTCTTTAACCATTCAACCAAGGTTCAAAAAAGAAGGACGTTAACTCGTTTCCTATGCAAATTTCGTACCCTAGTTGAAGTTTTTCCTTAGTTTTAGACATAGAACGCCAAACATGGGATCCTGTACTGTTAGTGTTATAGAGGTAGGAAGTTTGAATATCATACCTATCATGAATAAGCTTAACCCATAATTTATCTTTATTATTTGATCATATCCCAAATTAACTTACCTATAAGGGAGATGTTTTGGTTCCTAGCAGATCTTATAGCTAAGTCATCCTTATTTTTAGGTCTACTTACTTTATTCGAGCTAACGGGGTGAAACCCACGGCCTTCATTGCTAGTCCAAAGAAATTTCCTAGTTGCACTATCAATCCTATTGCAAATCATTTCAGGTAGCCATTGAATTTGCATAGGGTATAAGGGATAGAGGTTAAAACAGATTTAATTAAAGTTAATTTTCCAGCTCTATTAAGCATGTTCTTTTTCCAAGAAGCAAGTTTATTTGTAATTCTATCAATTATGAAATTGTAATCATAATTTACACGCTTACCGGCCTTGACAATGAAGCCCAAGTATTTACCTAGGTCATTAGTAAAACGGATGCCCGAGATGGATGTGAAATTATCTTTTTTTATAGTCGTAACTCCCTTAGAAGTTAAGGCTCTAGATTTATGGATGTTAACTTTTAAACCTGAACCTTGGAAAAAGGAAGTTAGAATATCATTCATAAGTCTTACTTGAGAGGCCTTACCTTTGACAAATAAAAGAGTATCATCTGTAAAGAAAAGGTGAGATATCCTAGGGCCATTATTAGAAATTCTTAAAGGCTGCCAATTACCCATCTCAACAGATTCATTGATTTTCAAAGCCAGCCTTTCCATGATCATGACAAACAAATAATGTGAAAGAGGGCCACCTTGTCGAAGTCCTCTTGTAGGAGTAAAAGCAGGAAGTTTATTACCATTCCAAAGTAAAGAAAGAGAAGAGGACGTGACACAAAACATAATTAAATTGACAATTGGGTGATGAAAGTCGAAAAGAAAGAGGGTTTGTTTAAGGAAATTCCAATCTACCCTATCATAGGCTTTCTCTAAATCCAATTTGAAAACAAGATCACCTTTTTTCTTCTTAGATTTATGCATATAATGAAGAATTTCTTGAAGAATAATAGCATTCTCAGAAGTGCCTCTACCTAGGATGAAGGCACTTTGAAGAGGGCCAATATGATCAAGGATAAAAGGTCTCATTCTTTGAACAATAACTTTAGTAAGGATTTTATAAACTACATTACATAGACTTATAGGTATAAAATCCTTAAAGCTATTTGGAGGGTAAACTTTTGGAATAAGAACAATAAAAGTCTCAACAATTTTGGGATCAAAGTACCTATGAAAAAAGGCATCATGAATAAGTTTCCAAAGATCATCACCTACTATGTGTCAATATTGTTTAAAGAATTGAGCTTGGAAACCATATGGGCCAGGAGCTTTTAAAGGTTTTATGGAATTAATAGTTGCAAAAACCTCTTCTTTAGTAACAAGAAGCAAAAGTTTATCCACACCTGCAGGAGATAAACTAGGGTAATTCAGAGTAGTGAAGGAATTTGAAATCCGTGATGTTGTTAGGCTAAAAAGATCTTTATAAAAATTGATGGCTTTAAATTGGAGGATTTCTGGATCTTCACATCTTTATCCAGGTAGAGTAAGGCTTTGAATCCCGTTCCTTCTCCTTCTAATAATGGTTTGGGTATGGAAATACTTCATATTTTTATCTCCAAATTTAACACAAGCTCTCTTAGATTTTTTATACCAGTGAATCTCTTCTTGTTCCAAAGCTTTGTTATACTTCTTTTTAAGATCTTCTTGGAGGTAGCACAAGGCTGCAATATCAACTGTTTCCAGCTTCTTTTGAATTCCATAAATTCTTCTTTCTAATTTAATTTTCCCGCTTTTCAAGTGACCAAAAACATTAGTATTAAACGTAATTGAATCATTTTCTACCTCATCAAGTGACTGCATGATGTTGTTGGACCGAGACCAAGCTTGGTTGACAACGTTGATACAGTCACATGCCTAATAAAAATAGGGTATGATTTTACAAAGTAAAAAATGATGAGCCATAGTCTTTCGGTGCATTGTGCAAACCAAAAAATATGTTATTCCTATAAATTGAGTTCACGTAGTGTGATTTAATCATCAATCAAATAAACATTGAGTTTTTCTATTACAAAGTAAGAGTTTCTCTCTTTTCTTTAGGCTTCTGAGCCATTTTAATAATCAGAGCAAGGTTCCAATTTTCGGTGTTGAGTTTAAGTGAGAAAGAGTGTCCGGAATTGGTGTGAGTTTGGAGTTTTTAAGAGGTGTTCACGACAGCCACCCTTAAAAGTCCAGTTTCCGGTCGTGTTTAGAAGGTCAAAAAAACCTTGGACTAGTGATTTTCGCCTTCGTTGAAAACCACCGTGCGCCTGAAAACCATTTTCCAATTGCCGGAAAATCAAAGGTTGAAGGCGACCATGTCAACTGCCATGTCAGCACTGAGGTGTCAAATTTGACACGTCAGCCCTATCACATCCTGTTACTTGTCCCACTTGCCACATCATCCAAACTCTTGGTAATTTCAATTCTACGTCATATTTTCAATAATTTCCATTTCAACCCATATCTTTTCTGAAATTCTAGTTTGGCCCCTACATTTTCTATACATTCAATTTTACCCCATAATTTTCTGAAAAATTACAAATTGCCCCAAAACTTTTTGAAATTACCTTTTACCCTTGATTTTTTGAAATTTTCCATTTGCCCCAAAATTTTCCAATTTTTTTTATTTTGCCCTTTAAACCTCAAATACATACCTAGCCTACTTTTAACCTACAAAATGCCACAAAGACAAAGATCTTATCATGAAATTGAAATGGAGGAAATAAGGCGTTAAACTTCAACAACTTCAAGGCACTCTTGAAATAAATTTTCCATTTGCCCCAAAATTTTCCAATTTTTTTATTTTGCCCTTTAAACCTCAAATACATACCTAGCCTACTTTTAACCTACAAAATGCCACTAAGACAAAGACCTTACCATGAAATTAAAATGGAGGAATTAAGGCGTTAAACTTCAACTTCAAGCCACTCTTGAAATTCAACAAGCCCAAATCAAAGAACAAAGAAGGCGTTTAGAAATAGAATTATATGAGAGTGATTCCACATACATTGACAACCATCATTCTCAGAAACAACAATTCAGAAGTAGTGACATTAAGGTGGAGATTCCAGATTTTGAAGGCAAGCTCCAATCTGATGAGTTTGTTGATTGGCTTCAAACTGTTAAACGAGTGTTCGAGTTTAAAGACGTCCTTGAGGATCACAAAGTCAAGATTGTTGCATTCAAGCTAAAGAAGCATGCTTCCATATGGTGGGGAAACTTTAAGAAGAAGCGTGAGCGTGAAGGAAAGAGTAAAATCAAGACATGGGAGAAAATGCATCGCGAGCTTACACGCAAGTTCTTGCCTGAGCATTATTATCAAGATAACTTTATTCAATTGCCGAACTTGCGGCAAAAGACCCAATTCGTAAAAGAGTATACCAGGGAATTTGAAATGCTCATGATGAAGTGCGACATCCAAGAAAAGGAAAAGCAAACAATAGCTCGTTACCTTAGAGGATTGAACACAGACATTGCCCACCAAGTCCAACTTCAACAATATTGGACTCTAGATAATGTTATTCGTCTGGCCATCCGAATTGAAAAATAATTAACAAATAAATCCTCATGCATACATTCCTCCTCCTGGAACCTTACAAACACCCTTAAGCCACAAACCCAACAATCTATCTCATCCAACGAAACCCTTCATAAGCCCACCAAACAGACCAACCAAAAAGCAACCAAGTGTTTCAAATGTCAAGGATATATTTAGCCATATAGCTTCTGATTGTCCAAGTCACAAAATTGTCACTATTATTGAAGGAGTAGTCCATGAGACATCTGAGGAAGATGAAGAGTTGATGTTTGATGAAAAAGATCCAATATATGATGAAGAACTCACCACTGCTGATCATGGTGAATCATTGGTTATCAGACGAAGCCTACACACCGCACCAACAAAAGAAGAACCTTGGCTGAGGCACAATATCTTCCACACATGTTGCACTACTTAAGGAAAATTTTGTGATGTTATCATACATAGTGAAAGTTATGAAAATGTAGGATCAACTACACGGTGGAGAAGTTGAAGCTACCAACACAATAAATTTGTTTTATGTTGCTTCTCATAATATTTTTTTATTATCCAATCTCTTAGGTATGTATGATAATGGGTTTGGTTTCATTGCACTTTTTTAGCTAATGTAGGATTTATGTTTCTCGATAGCATAATTGACATTTCTTTCTAAAAGTGCCAACAATATTTTGAAAATCTAGTAACATTTAAAAAATCTACCGGATGCATAAACTCTTGTACCAAAATGTTATATATTTAATGTATCATTTTAGAATATGAACCAATTATTATATTTCATGAGTTGATAAATTAGGAAGATCAACCAAATGAAAATAAAAGAAAACAAATATCTTTTAATTGATTTTACCTCAACATGAGGCAAAAAAGAAAGAATAAGTAATGTATATTAATTAAAAAATAGTTGAAAATAAAACGTAAAATGTGCACTTTTTAATATAGTTTAATTTTTATTTTTAGTGATTATATTTTAATACTTAATTATTTTTGTGCATTTTTTTACATATATATTTTATAGAAAAAAATTAATAACAATCAATAAAATTATGAACATTGAATCTGAATATTTAAAATTATTAATTTTTTATTAAGAGAAATTATGTAACTCAACGATCAAGATTAAATTTTTCATTAATATATATAACATAATTGTGATAATAATTAATATAAAGGCTGAAGCAAATTTTACATATAGAAGATAATTGATAGATTTATATATATATATATATATATATATATATCAAAATAAAAATATAATCATAAGTATTGTGACCTATAAATATTAAATTAAATTTTATAGCAATATAAAATTAAATGATTCATGTAACTTAAAATTGATTAATTTAACTGATTAAGAGTATTTCACATTTAAAATGTAATATAGTGTAATAAATATTTTTTTTAATTTTTAGTATATTATAAAATAGATTTAATATTTAATAATACTAATTATATAATACCAATGAATTTTAAGAGATGTATAATATTCCATATGTTATATTTTATCAATAGCACATTAATAAAAATGTTCAAGTTAATTTTGCAATATATATAGATAGATAGAGAGATGTATAAATAGATTCGTTTTTTCTATTTTGAATTTCATATATAAAGTTAAGTGAATGGTTTGTCTTTAATTAATTATTTAATTGAATGATATTTTTATCTTTTGAACTTTAACTGCGCAATGGTTATTTAATAAACTATTTTTTTTATCAATTAACATATTTTTTAAAAAAATATTCAAAACTTATATTTATTGTATTTTATTTATATTATTTAGTATCAGTAAAATATTTTTTTATCCATCATTTCGTTAAATATTTTTATTATTAAATGATGGAATTCAATTTTAGTTGGTGAAAACTTGGTACAATTTCTTATTTCATTAAAGTCGTCGAATAGAAAATTGAATAATTGTTTAACGTGGAGCAGATTTGGTCTGAGGCACACCACCACAATCTGTCCTATAGCGTAGCTGAAACGCCTCACTTCTCAATTGGCACTGCTTCAATCTCCCATTGCCCCACCCAGATCCATGCTCTCCTCCTCTCAACTCACTTCTAAGGTTTATTTCTCAATCTCAAATCTCAATCTGTTCCTTCCTTCCCCCATCCGTTTCACCTTTTCTTTCACAGTTGAATTACTAGTTGTCAATTTGTTACATTGCATGCAATCTAACTGATCTTGTTAATTAGGTGTATGCTTCGTGGATTGTGATGCCTCTTTTGGGTTATACACATATTCAAATCTGTTGCATGTATTGGCTTCTCAATTTTTTGTCTGATTTCATGGAAGCTATTTGATGAAATGAGGGAAAAAAATAATTTTTTTTTGGGGGGTGTGGGGGTCGTCTTTCTCTTTATCTAAGTAAGTTAATTGATGGGACTCCTGTCATAAAGTGGAATTTTGGACACTGTTGAAGCTGAGATTGGAATTTTAATGGGTAATTTTACTGTCACCAGGTATTCTTGGGTTAATTAAGTATTCTATAACTGGTTTCGATGTTAAATCTGTTAGACTGTGGAGTATGGAGTGATGTTGTGGGTCGTTAATTTTGATGAACGTTTTCTGGTATTGAATTTAGAATAGGCATGCCTTGTGCTTTTCATGTTGTTTCTGGGATGTTCATGTGTAAATAGAAAATTGGAGATGTTCGTGAGAATAATTTTGTTGTTGGGTCGTTATGTTTTTCCTTTTTTCCTTCATTGCAATTTTAGTGTGGGATAGAATTATGTTTTCTATGTGGTGTTCTCCTCATGTGAAGGGTGTTGCTGGATTTGCAAAGAGATTTGGGAGCGTTGCTTCATACTCTTTTTCCCCTCTTTCTTTGTTGCTTGTATTTTATGTTTTGGAAGATTTCTTATGCTCCCGTTAGTGTACATCTTCTCTTTTCTCTTTAATGAAGTTTATTTTTCTTTTATATGAAAAAAGTAAGCATCACACAAAAGCCCCATTGATATATATACCGGTATTCTCTTCATATCTTCATATTAGTCATTGCTGACACTGCTCAATCAATAAATAAGTTGATTTTCTAATCTTCTTATGGCATAAGGTCTCCTATTTTTACTTTTACTTTCTCATTTTCAACACCTTACTTTGTTCCTCTTTTAAATACTCTCTTATCTAATCAGTTGGGAAGGGTTGGTACAGCAAAGAATATTGGTTTGTGAATTTTTCATTGTCTTCAAAACTTATAAGCATATTTAGTAATGAACATGTTTTATGGAAAGGAGAAGACAATCAGAGGTTTTATTTGCTTGGATTAGGCCTTGATGTGTTGACTGGTTTGTGTTAATGTTTTAGAAATGAGTAATTGGTACGCATGCATATCCTGGATTGCTCATGATGTCACTTTATATGTCCCATGGGTTGTCAAGACTCAAGAGCCATGTGTTAGTTCTTGATGCTTGTGTTGCTAATTTGCTCTTAATTGCATTATGGCATTGGCACTTAATATTTTCTCTTTGATGTTCTGTCCCATATATAGAGTAGGTTGCCTTGCTGCATTTTTTTCATGTTCCATATTCTATTCTGACTTTTCTGTTTCTTACATATCTTATGCCCACAATGCTTCTATAATAATATAAATGTTTTTTATAAAAAAATCTATACAAGAATATTTTTGCTATGTAATCACAACTTATTGTAACAGTAATTCGCAATATCTTTTGGAATGTCAGAAATTAATGGTTGATTATCCTGTTTGGAATTAAACCTGACTGAAATTTCTGAATTATTTAAGGACTCAATTGAATCAAATAAATTTTCTGTAAATACTCTACTAAAGTGAAAAATTGGTTATTTTTCAGGATCAAGAGTGTACTTTAACCTCACATTTCCCTTTGAGAAATCACTGGAAGAAGTGATAGCACGGCACTGATGAATAGCGCCGGGACACTCAAGTCTTCAAGCTCTGAATTGGATCTTGATCGACCTAACATTGAGGATTACCTCCCTTCAGGATCCACCATTCAACAAGAACCTCATGGAAAGCTTCGCCTGTATGCCTTCTCTTTTTTCCTATTTTCCTTGTACTGTTATTTGGATGCTTAAAATAAATGGGGAGTGAAAAAGAAGTACTGAAGCAGTATTAGTTGTCATTTTAATATTCTAAGTTTTCTCCTTTTTTCTGGAATTTTTTTCAGGCATGATTTGCTCGACATTTCTCCTACTTTATCTGAGGCAGCTGGTGCTATTGTAGATGTAAGTTTTTCCTCTCATCTTTTATTCACTGTTTTTCTCTTTTGTGGTTTTGATGTATCGGTAATTATCTTTCAGAGAACCAATTGTGATGAAATTATTATAGGGAGAACTTAATGTCACACATAATGAGTTCTCCATCTTTTAAAAGTGTACACTGTCCTGCTGCCACAAATATCCTTATGTCTTGGCTTTCCTGTTTTATTCTCATGTTTGTTTAGGGTATTGCAGGTAATCAGCAAGCTAATATTTTAAAAGCTCAATATCAATAATATGTCTGTGTCTTTGTGCATGCACATATGTATGTTTGTACAATGTATATATGTATATAGAATCTATTAGAGTTATTGTCTTGTTTTGTACTTGTATCTTTAAAACTTCTTTCTGCACCTCGGCTTGGCTTTGGTGGTTTTCTCACCTGTTCAGAACTTCTAATGTTGGACAGGACTCATTCACAAGATGCTTCAAGTCAAATCCTCCAGAACCATGGAATTGGAACATTTATTTGTTTCCTTTGTGGTGTTTTGGAGTTCTGGTTCGATATTTGATTCTGTTCCCTTCAAGGTTAGCTTATTCCTAGAAATATGCATCATACAGTAACTAAGAAATCTGGCTATGCCTAGCTGATTTTAGCTGCTTTCTTTCTTGTGTAATTAAGCAGTGAGATTGACAGCATATTAAGAAAATAGCTTTTAGGATATGCTTTAAACTTCAACTTTCACTATCTAATTCACCTTTTTTATTTGGCATATTGTTCTCTCTTTGCTGCTTTTCATGTTAACGAGTTCCTTTTATTGTCATCTTTTCTGGTGAAGTGATGATATCCCAATTGACTATGCAGGGTTCTGGTGTTGACAATAGGTTGGATAATATTTCTTTCATCCTTCATTCCAGTGCACTTCCTATTGAAAGGAAATGACAAGTTGAGGAGAAGTATTGAGGTGCATATTCAACTTATTCCGGCTTCATTCCATCTTGTCCTATTTAAATATTTTTTCAACATTCGTTTCTTTGTCTCTTTTCTTACACACTACTAAAATTACAGAGAATGACCATTCTAAACAGCATGAAATATAAATGACCTCTTAGAATTCTAAATTTTTTATTCATCTCATCTTAAAGCGTAATATATTTCTGGTTCTCAGTTGTCTTAATGATACTGATATATCAGCATTTATATGACGTGTTAATAATGTTTCTTAAAATAAGGTATATATACTTCAGGTTGTGTCCAAATTTTCGTATCTCCTTGTGCACTTTTATTTTAGTATTGTAATGAAATTTAGCTTCATTTTGTTTGAAGTATCTACTATCTCGCTTCAATTCATTTTTCCTCACCTAGTGGGGACAACATGGCATTTCCCTTGCTTTTGCTTTTACTATCAAATATGAAGGATTTTCTCTTGGAAGAAGGATATTAATATCCAATTAATAGTCAGGTTAGTTGGGAAAAGAAAAAATTGTTGAATGGCTGCATTTAAAATTCAAATGATTAAGGACTAAGAGATAAGTTGGTAGATGTTGAATAATGAACTAATAGAACTAGCTTTTGCCAATGTATTGGTGGACATAATTTAAATTTGTCCTCAATGCATTGATTTATGTGATTGACGGACGCTGTATGAAGGGAAGTGTATGGTACAGGTTATTTTCTTACTCTTGTTTGTCATGTATGAATTGCATATTGTCTCTAACATGCTCTCTCCTTTTCTCCCTTTGCTGGGTACTACTCTGGCACATTGACCTTCTGTTCATCAAATTAAGTGTATTTAATTTGGCTGTTTTCTTTAGAGGTCTTTGGTAGAGATGATGTGCAGTTTCTTTGTTGCATCTTGGACTGGGGTTGTCAAGTACCATGGGCCAAGGCCAAGCAGGAGACCAAAACAGGTTTGTGTAACATTTATAATTTGTCGTGTTATTCTTATTTATATATTCAAGTAAGATTAAATGTTATATATTACTAATTACTGATCTGAGCTTTCCCTTCATTTGTTTAACAGGTTTTTGTGGCCAACCATACTTCCATGATTGATTTCATCGTTTTAGAACAGATGACTGCTTTTGCTGTTATTATGCAGAAGCATCCTGGATGGGTTGGTAAGCATACAGAGCTATCATTGTGGAATTATATAATACACAGAACTTATGTCTTCATCATCTATATGAAGCTTTATGTTCTAAGCATTGGTGTGTTGGTGTTTATATGATTACACTCGAGTTTAACTACTAAGAGAATGTGAATAGTTCACCCAATATATGAGGAAAATAAAAGTTAGGTCCATGCCCTTGTTCTTAGGCACTCTATTTTGCTGTTGGGCAGTCTAAATGTCTGTCAGGAAGAGTAGGGTATGTGAAAAACAATCAGGGATGATTTAGAGAAACTCATAGCTTGGTAATGTTAAATTGTTATCATAATTTCTCTTGACAAAATGTATATATGAATTTTATTAAAAAATTTAGCTACTCTGCAGGATTGTTGCAGAGTACCATTTTGGAGAGTGTGGGATGTATCTGGTTCAATCGTTCAGAGGCAAAGGATCGAGAAATTGTGGCAAGGAAGTAAGTATAAATAAAGAGATTAAAAAATATATCTTGTATTGAATTCCTTGCTACTTACATGATATTTCATGTTTCAGATTGAGGGAACATGTCCAGGGAGCTGACAACAACCCTCTTCTCATATTTCCTGAAGGAACCTGTGTAAATAATCACTATACAGTCATGTTCAAGAAGGTATGTGAATCATGCAATTGCTGTCAATGTAATGCAATTATGTTTCCTATCATATTTATGGAATAGGTTTTTTTCCCTATTCTTTGTTATTTTGTACCCATAGACTTCTATTCCTGTGCCTATTCTCCGAAAAATTTATTGACGCCTTCTAAGTTTTAATGGTGTTTAGGGTGCATTTGAACTTGGCTGCACAGTTTGCCCAGTTGCAATCAAGTACAACAAAATTTTTGTAGATGCTTTTTGGAATAGTCGAAAGTAAGACATTTCTCATAATTATTTCGAGTAAGCTCACTGTTTATTGATGTGATAAAGATTATGATATTCATGCATTTGCAGGCAATCATTCACTATGCATCTGTTGCAGCTAATGACATCTTGGGCTGTTGTTTGTGATGTTTGGTACTTGGAGCCACAAAATCTGAAGCCTGGAGAAACAGCCATCGAGTTTGCTGAGAGGTAAATAATCTTCATCACAATTGTATGCAGAGAGGTTTATGCTTGACTTTCACCAGGTGTTGAAATTGTGTCTATTTTACTTTAATTATGTAGGGTGAGAGACATAATCTCGCATCGTGCCGGTCTTAAAAAGGTTCCTTGGGATGGATATTTAAAGTATTCTCGTCCTAGCCCAAAGCATAGAGAAAGAAAGTAAGTACATTTTCCTAAATTTGGATTATCAATGTTATTTTGGCTTCTTGTATAGTTGGTTATAGACTCTACTTAGTAGTGTGGTGGATCATATTATCATATTATATCCATCTGAGCATTATTTGCTGATGATTGAAGCGTTAGGTCACGGTTGTTTGAAGGAACTATACTTATTAGATGTATCAAATATGTTACTTGAAACATTCAATTTTTCTCAAAGTTTAGTTTTAGCATTTAACAATATTTAAAACATTACAAATAGGAATTGGCTAAATTCTATATCAATATTTAATAATTGTTTATGTTACAAGATGCAACTAATTCTGTTAACAATTTACATGTACCATTCATGTGTGTTAGATCTTTTAATTCTTATGTATTATGTTACTTAATGTGTTGGTTATCATGCATTTGTAGGCAACAGAACTTTGCCGAGTCAGTGCTGCGACGCTTGGAGGAAAAATGAAGTGTACCTTTGTATATTATTCTTAATTCTTAATTTATGCTATTCTCCAATCTCTTTCTTTCTTTTCTGTTTTTTTTGTTTTTTCAAAATTTGTTTTATGCTACAATTTACATTTAGGTTCGTTCAGATATGCATACATTACTCAATAACGAAGTTGCTTGATAAATTTTTTGCATGGTTGGTAAGAGCTGGATTTTTTAAGGATGAAAAATTTTGGTGGCTGATGGCATACATTACTCAATAACCAACGTTATATGCTTAAATGCTTGCAAAGTTTAACAAAAGTCAATACTCAAAATGTTTTTAAATGGAGTAAGTTTAACAAGGGTTATTCTTCAAATAAATAGATTCTCACCCATAACTCATTTTCTTTCTAGCTTTTCTTTTTTATCAACATAAAAAAAAAAAAAACTTTTCTGACTTATGTGAAGTAAAATGTGTGAGATGATTTTCTCTGCACCACAACGAGAAGAGAACCCCACTCCACCCAAACCACTGGATGGAGGAGGAAGCAACTCGAGGCCTTGGTGAACGTATTTCTTTTCGTGATAAAAGATTAATCTGTTTAGGGTCAAGTTTCAGGATGAAGAACTCAGTGAACCTTGGAAAGATGCACTAGTAGTCAAACTACTAGGGAAACATGTGGGGTTCATGATCATGCGTGATAGACCATTAGCACTGTGGAAATCACTAGGAGGGATAGACATTATGGATGTAGTTCATGGCAGGAGGATAGGACTAACGCTATTAATGGGGGACCTTGGATGGTGTTTGACAACTACTTAGTTGTTAGTGCATGGTCACCCAGTTCGTTGCTTCTGAATGTAAAATTGCTTGGATAAGGTTCCCTAGCTTGGGTCTCATGTACTACGATGTAAGTGTTTTACTAGCTCTAACATAAGCAGTGGGACACCTTAAATGTCACCCGAGGTCGTTTTGCCAGAGTATGTGTAGTGATCTAACAGTTCATGTGGTGGGAAAAGTTTGGTGATGTGGAGTACGAGGGTCTTCACTCAAGATGCTTGAGTGAAAAAATATATAAGACCATTTCTGCAATGCCAGAGGGTGGAAACAGCCACTGCAAACATATGGCTCCAATTTCTCCCATTAATAATACCATTTCCCAGCTGAATGTTACAGTAAATCCAGTTGAATAAATCATGAGTGAAAAAATTCTTGTCCACAGAATCAACATGAAGAAGAGCCCAAATGCGCTTGGCTCTGGTGCAATCTCGAAGAGCATGGAGAGTTGCATACTGGGCATATATCACAATTTCCTGCCATGAATTATAGGTACCTTCCTATGTCAGCTGTGATTTTAAAACCAGATACACTTCCTAATTCAGCAGCTCTAGTATGAGAGGTATTTCGAGAAACTGTGAGAAGAGATTTCTCCACATTTATTTTTTGACCTGACATATCACAGAAAACATTCAGACAATCTAATATGGTGTACGTTGAGTTGTTGAACTGATGCTTCTGCAAAAAGAAGAACAAATGAGTGAGAGGGTGCTCTCCTCTATTCAAAAAGAGGATCCAAGCCTTTCTAAGCAGAGAACGAAAGAAAATATAAGGGGATCGACGAGCGAAAACTCTGTGTATAAGAGGCTGAGGAAATGCACATCATAATCAGCTCATCTAAAAACATCAAATCCTTCAAAGTTTGTCTGATAAATTGCCAACTGAGCCTATCATAGGCCTAACTTGAATTTTTTGCTTTTTATATTAGACACCACACACATTTGTGGAGTAATTAATGTTTACTTTATATAACTATTTTTTATTTCCTTATCAATTCCTAGATGCATAATATGGCGTTTAACTCAAATATATATTCCTACAATAAGATTAATTAATGTTCCTAAGTGTGTGTGTGAGAGAGAGAGGTCCATTATAATACCAAAATAAATCAAAATTCAATTTATTTCTCCCGGTCAAAAAAAGTCAAGAAAAAAAAAATCCCTACTGTTTCATGATAGAGACTTGAATAATATGACAAAATCATCCAACTACCTGATATATAAGAGGCAAGGGCTATCTAATGGCTGGAATCATTAAACAATAAACAACTTTATTTAATCAATATATATCACCATCTTCATGTAAAATATTAGAGGAAAAAACACACCAAAACATAAAAAGGTAAAAATAGAAACAAAAACAAGAAAGTGCATGAGATCATCATGCTTAGCTCAGAACCACCAAATTAACGCTTATTAAATGTTTATAAGAAATTAAATAGCAAAATTATAAGAGAAGCAGCAAATTAAATTAACTAGTTCTTCAGTTCCTAGTCTTCCATTCTTTTCATCTCTTGCACTGTTGAGTCAAGAAGGTCTTCCAACACCTTGTCATCTAAATACTCAAACTCAATAACTTCCCTCTGTTGTTGTGTAGCAGCAGAATTAGAAGAACTCCCAATGACAGTGGTAGAAGATGCAGATGAGACAAAAGGGAGATGAGAATGAAACTCATGAGGAAAATTGAGGATAGCAAGAGCACCCCTTAATGCAATGGCAGCACGATCATAAGCTCTAGCTGCTTCTTCAGCACTATCAAATGTTCCTAACCATTGCCTTCCCGTAGGCTTTGTAGGGTCTCTAATTTCAGCTCCATACTTACCCCATGGTCTCTTCCTCACACCACGGTACTTCACTTCTTCTTCTTCAACTTCTCCTCCTTTCTCTTTGTCTTGCTTCCCCTTACGTGCATCTTCCATGTTTTGGTTTTGATCTTTTTATCTTAATTTTGCACTCTTGATATGTATAATTTGGTAGGATCAGATTATTTGATTGCTATATATAGGCTTATTGATCCTTGAAATTAAATGTGTGTCACGCATGAGCTTTTTAATTTGTTGCAAAGTTTCGTCAACAGGAATTCCTGTTACGTTGACTTGTTTCTTAGAAGCTTTATTTGGCGATGGATGAAGAAGTGTATAATTTGGATTCTTCGAATTTCGAATTAATTAGAACAAAAGTATTCGGACAGGGAGTTTCGTTACATGATCATATATAGTTCAGGACATTAATTAACATCGAATATTCTATGAACTAGCTCTTAGTTTCTAATCAGTTATAAGGTCCATCTGGGATGGAGATAAACTACATGCGCGTATAGAATAGGTTACCTGAAATTCACAACCCCAAAGCACACCTTGATCATTTCATGATCATTAATTTTATTTTTCTAACACACTTTTTAACACATCTTTAACACACATTTTATTACTGTAAGCTTAATTTACCTACCATTAGAATAGGACGTCTTTTTATTAACTTGGAATTGACTCACCAATTAAATATTCATATTTCATCCTTATATCAAATCTAAACTATGATTTGTATTTTTTTTATTTTAAAAATTACATTATTTAATTTTTAAATTAAAATAAAACTAAAAAAGCTAGAGATATATTGTCCTAATTGGTTTGGTCTTTTTTCTTATTTAATAAATTTTAAAAGTAAATAACATGATATTTTTAATGTAAAAATATGAATGAAGGGTTAAACTATTTGATAACACATTTTCTATTATTAAATGAATTTCATGCGGGTTACACTTTGTTACCTGAATCTAATATTTATATAGTAGAATATCTACATCAAATCCACTCAATGATAAAGTTTGTGAAAAAAAATCAATGAATATTGCTAACATTTCTGACTTCTCTTGTAAAATAAAACATAAATCTAATATGAACAGCTTTAAGATTTTAGGAATGTCCAATTTATATAAAATTTGATACACATAATCATAAAAAAAATATAATATAATTTAACGGTTAAATTTACATTTTAAAAAAAATTATTAAGTGGTGTAACTATACAAGTTTGACACAAGGTGTCAATAGATCTTACTTTTATATATATATATATATATATATATATATATAAAAAGGTTCGATCAGGATGTATGACCAAGCGTCGTATAGGGATGATTGTTATAGTTCCCATCGGCGACCTACTTTAGATGGATGTCCTCAATTTTCATTATTGAATTTAGAGGTAATCAAGTCCAATCCAATCCGCGAACCCGATGGACCCAACACAACTTGAAGGCAATCTAACAGTTTGGTTCGGGTATTCGGTTCTGTTCAGACATTTTCTTTCAAATCCGATCTTGTTCAATTCGAGTCTTTGGTTTGCCTATGTTGAAACTGATAGACCCAACACGAACCAAACCAGAAAAAGAAGCTCTAATTTTATTTCATTTTTTGCCCAGAGAAAACAAAAGTAGGCACAACGATAGCACAAGCAGTGGTGGTTCCACAAACTCTATTACATCTTCCTCTCTCATTTTATTTTTCCCTATTTATTTTTTTCATTTTATATTTTAATTTTATTTCATCTTCTACAATTTTTTTTAAAGGAAAAATACTCATGACCTGATGACTCAACCCGGCCAAACCCAAAGATATTCGAGTTGATCGGATCGAGTTCAGAAAATTAAAAAATAAATACTAAGAGAGCGGTTGGTTAACCTCTTCCACGTGGCAGCGGACTTCGACGTGACATATAAACACTTGGAGTACGGTTATGCAACCGCAGTCCAAATGAATGTGTACTTGGATAGCACCGGAAAATATTGCAGTTTTAACTGCAGTCTTTTTTTATGCGGAACTGCAGTCTTTTTTCTTTTCTATTATAGTGTTACTCACACCAAAAAATACAAAATCAGAACCAACCTAATCCATCACCATTCTATCAATTTGGACTAAATGTCACCCAAAATTCGACCCCAGCAAACTTTATTACACCCGTGATTGAATTATGTGATCAATGATTCGTGGCGTACATCAGGAGTCCGTCTCAATTCATTGAGGCCTCTGAGTTCTGGACTGCTGATGATAGCACTGAGGGAATTATCCCAACAACGTGACATGACTATTTTTTGTACCAATAATTAAGTGGACGCGCTTCATCTTAAGACGAATGGACTTGTTGGCCCCTCTCGATTTTTAATTTCACTTAATATTATAACCATCCTTATATCATTCAGGGATGATTTCCATTCATAGTTTAAAATAAATTCATAGAAAACAGTTATTTAACTAATGTTATAATAAAGAAGAAAAAGTGGTTTGTTATAATAAAGAAGAAAAGTGGTGGATAAAAACATAAAAACTAATACATCAAATTTCTAATATCAAATTTCTAATCAGAAATTTGGATCAGGGAGAAAGGCTTTCGTTTTACTTCATTTCTAATTACAAATTTATAGTCATGAAAAATTTTGATATTAATAATAAACAAATTATGCAATTGGTTAAATTTAAATTTTTTTAATAAAAAATTATATATATATATATATATATATTTAAAGGCACAAGGGTACCTCAACCCGTATACATATATATGTTTGAGTCAAATATCACATTACAAAGCCTTTAAGCAACTCAAAAGTACTCTATCTCACTCAAAAAAAGAGAACCATAATCCCTTTAAATTAGCTTTAATCCAACACCAAGACCTAACTTCAATCATTTCAAGAACAATATTGATGTTGGAATACTCACATAATTATTACTATCTTATCTCCTCATGGGTATAATTCTTTCAATTTGAATTAAATATATTTTTTATAAATCTTTTTAATTGAAACACATATTTTTCTCTCTAAATTAAGATTATATATATTATTTCTATGAAGTTATATCATATATATATATAGTTGCAAACCAAACACTACACTACCATGCTTCTTTTGGTTGTTTTTTCCATACACCCATTTTTCATGTTGTATTACCACCAATGATTAGGTGGTAATGACGGTTTTACGTTTTAGAAGACGATATTCCTATAATACTGAATAAAGAATATTCAACATATTTTGTTAAACAATTTTAGTTATTTTACGTATTAAATATTTTTTATATTCTTATTATAGTTAATCTTTTATTTTTTATTTAATTATTTTTATATTTTTCCTTAATTACTTGTTGAAAATCATTAAAGAATTCCTCTTTTATTAGGACCCACGTTGACACAATTAAAGTAAACTTTTTCCCATAAAAAAAATGGCGAATGTATTGTGGTTTACTTCTGGAACTTTTCAATGTCGACGGCTATTCTATATTTTTATTAGTAAAGTGTATATGAAGAGATCATTAGTGCGAAACCATTACATATATGGTGGTGTGATATAATAAAATAATATCATATTTTAATATTATGATATCATGACCCCACCCGTACGTGCATATCCTAGCTAGCTACTTTTGTCAAAATTAATAACAACTACTTCAAAAGCTCAGTAGCAGGCAGCAAGAAATTAAAATTAAAGTGAAGAATATTAATTTCCCAATTAAGATCAAGCTGAACTCAAGGCACATGCTGAGAAACAATGGCGATCGAGAACAAGTTCAGTTAATTATCATCATCATCATCATCAGTTCTTAGTGTCTCAAAGTCAAGGAGGTCTTCCAATACTTTGTTATCCAAGTACTCAAACTCAATAACTTGCATCTCAATTTGTTGTTGTGCATGTGCTGCAGCAGCAGAAGAAGAAGAAGAAGAATTACTTCCAATAGAAGATGAAGATATAAAAGGGAGATGAGAATGGAACTCATCAGGAAAATTAAGGATAGCAAGAGCACCTCTCAAAGCAATGGCAGCACGATCATAAGCTCTTGCTGCTTCTTCAGCAGTGTCAAATGTTCCTAACCACCACCTTCCCTTTGGCTTCGTTGGATCTCTAATCTCTGCCCCATATTTTCCCCATGGCCTCTTCCTCACCCCAACGTACTTCACTTTTTCCCCTCTCTTCGAATTCTCTTTATCCTTCTCCATCTCCATAAAACTCTTTTAATTTCTTTCCACTCCGATTTAGTAGGATCGATCAATTTTCTGCCTTAATTAATTACCTATGTCTGTGTGTGTGTATATATATATACTTTGTGTGCGGAAACCAAAAGTCAGGTTTGAGCTATTAATTCATTCTTAACTGTTAAAATAATTAGGTTATGATATATAATATCAATACTTTTTATAATTAAGTGATATAAAATTCTGTCATTGCTAGCTGCTGCAATATTATTCTAATAAAAAGTTGAATTAATTTTGACTTTTAGAATAGTTAATTCATATTCATAATTACTTTTGGTTCAGCCCTTCAACAATGCCTCTTGACTTGACTCTTGGAAGCTTTCGCAAAGGAAGTGTATAAATTCGATTAATATTCCACTGGCTAGCCTTATTATTTTTTTGGAAAGAACTGGAACAAAAATAGGTGGACAGAATATATATATCCATCGCACATGACTTGGATCGTGACATCAGCACAACTTCACTCATCGCATATATTCGCTATTTGAATTCATCGGCCTTTTGGAAATTAACACACAATCCTCTCGTGATCATTTCATCACTTATTATTTTCTAGCTAAAAGCCTAAAACTTATAGTTTTTATTAATTAAGATTAATTGAATAACATAACATAGAAATTAAATTAACTAATTAATAATGCTATGTTGTCTTCAGAGTTCAGACTTCAACAGAAACAGGAACTCTTTTTTCCCCTTCCTTTTGATCAATAAACACTAAATTCCAACATGACCATGAACTTTTACCTAATCATTTTAATTTTTAGTATAGTTATTTCTTAATGATCTTCTAAACTTTGATTTACAATTGAGTATGATTGATTCTGGAAATGAATGGTTGAGATAGATGATGTACGTTTTATGAAATAAAGTGATTTAAAATTAATTCTGTAAAACCATAGTTATGTAATGTTAGAATTTAAAATAAATACGTCAAGAGCCTATTTTTGTTCTTTTTATTTTAAAAAGTTGCATTTTAATATAGAGTAACTCATCACATATATCGTGGTCAAGAGCTTATTTTTCTTTTTCTTTAAACAGAAAAATGAATTTGATTGATTATAAAATATAAGGGTATACCTCAATCCTTACATCACATATAGAACTTTCTCTATAAAGATATCATACGTAATAATGGTTTCATATTCTAATAAATAATAAAAGAAAATTGAAAGCTGTATTGTACGTATTTTAATTTAGGCTTGCATTTTTAATCAAACCCACATCCCTGTCAAAATCCATTCCCTTGAAAATGACTTCATTTCTATGAGTCCACCAACTTTCTAGGAATAGGTGGTTGGATTTATCGGATGGAGAGGAAGACGAAAAATAGACAAGTAGAGGATTTGTATTATTTTGACACACGTGTTTGTTCCATTTCCTAAAATAATGTCTATGCGGTGGCGGCAGATATGAGGGGGCGTGATTTCATGTTAACGTGTAAAGATACTTTTGTCGCAAGTAAAAAAAAAAAAAATATATATATATATATATATATATATACTACTGAAGTGTCAATAAAATTGCTTAGAAAAATTTTAATAAGAGAAAATATCCTATTTTTAATATAGTGTCATTTTTCTCTCTTTATATTTAGATAATTGTAATTTTTTCTACTTAATGATCTTTTCAATAATTTCTCGGGTTTTCACATTATGTGAAATATAATTTTTTTATCTTTATTTTAAATTTGCTGTGGTAGGTGTTAGAGGGCCCTAATTAAATGCTCAATGATAGAGGAATTAGTTGGTGTGTGTGTCCGCAGAGAAGGGGTCGTTGTTGGCTAAGAATATATATGTGTCCTGATGCAACCAACATTTACTGGGACCGTAGGAGGACTGAGACTGAATTAACCACACACTGTAAATATTAATGTATCGTTGGTGCCGCCAATATATATCTATGCATGGATCATTGAACATTTGCCAAAGAAGACTATATATAGTATATATATAATTTCATGAAAAAAATTAATTAAGGTGGATGGATCCTGCATCGCCTACAGTTACAGGATTTAGAACTATATAAAGTGACATTTTTCACACGTACGTTTGATACTTGATTAATTGTTAATAAAGTAGTCAAATTAACCCAGATAAATTATATTTAAGGCTAATTACTTTAATTAAAGGTTTTATCCACCAAACTTTTAATTAGGTCAATTCTATCATTATTTCTACTACCAATTTAAGAATTTGTAATTTGTTTGTTTTATAATAATATTTTCTGAATTTATTTCTTATTTTTATTAATAATATATAAAATTGTCAATCTGTTTAAATTTTATTAATTATTTTCAAATATTTGAAAAGAAATCATGTAATCAAATATGACTTTCATATACTTTTAAAAACAGAATAAAATGAAAGCAGTTTAGTAGCATGCCTAAATTGCCTGATACTTATGTTCATAGCCTTCTTCAACCTGTCTCCAAGGATGAAGTTTACCCGGCACTCCTGAGCATGAAATCCTATAAGGCTCTTGGCCCTGATGGATTTCAGCCAATCTTCTTTAAACTCTATTGGCATATCGTGGGGGACATAGTGTGGCACCTTGTGAGTGGTGCTTTTTCATCAGGACGCATTGATCCTTGTTTGGCCAAGACCTTGATTCTGCTGATTCCGAAGATTGATGACCCTTTGAGTTTTAAAGACTTTAGACCAATAAGTTTATGCAATGTGATTTATAAACTTATTACAAAAGTCCTAGTGACTCGCCTGCGGCCCTTTTTGAATGAGCTCATCAGTCCCTATCAAAGTAGTTTCATACCAGGGAGAGGTACGGTGGATAATGTTATTCTTCTTCAAGAAATTCTTCACAGCATGCATACTTCCAAAAGCAAGAAGGGGAATTTGGTGTTTAAACTTGACTTAGAAAAAGCCTATGATCGCATTGATTGGGATTTTCTGCGTTAGGTTCTCATTGAGTATGGATTTCCTATGATTGTTGTTAATCTTATTATGAGTTGTGTTACATCCTCTACTCTCTGCTTGTTATGGAATGGTAATCGGTCATCTTTCTTCTCACCTCTGAGAGAGCTTCGCCAAGGGGATCCTCTATCCCCATACCTCTTCGTCTTGTGTATGGAGAAATTGGGATACTTGATATCTGATGCGGTGGACAAGCAACTTTGGCATCCTTTCTTGATAACTAAGCAAGGCCCAAGGATTTCTCATCTGTTCTTCGTAGATGATTGCCTTCTGTTCCTGAAAGTGTCAAATTCCCAGGTTCGTTTTATGACTTCCTTCCTCCATCAATTCTGTAATGCGTCTGGTCTAAAGATAAATTTAGAAAAATCAAAAGTTTTGGCTTCAAAATGCATTCCCAAGAGTAAGAAGGAGAGATTCACTTAAATCTGCTCGATACGTTTCACCTCCAACCTTGGACGTTACTTGGGCTTTCATGTCTTCCAAGGGAAGGTGACTAGAGAGCAATTCCAACCTGTCCTGGATCGCATTGCTTCAAAGTTGGCTTCCTGGAAACAAAAATTGTTGAACAAGGCTGGGCGTCTAACTCTGGTTACTTCAGTTATGAATGTTATTCCCATATACACAATGCAAGCATTCTGGTTCCCAAAATATGTCTGTAATAAGCTTGACTCCATGTCTAGAAATTTTCTTTGGAGAAATGACAATCGTCCGGGCATGAATCTGGTTAGTTGGCAAAACGTTACTAGGCATAGAAGGTGCGGTGGTTTGGGGTTTAAGGTGGCTAGGCTCCAAAATATGTCCTTGCTTGGCAAGCTGATTTGGAGCTTGATGCATTCTAACAAGCTTTGGACTCAGGTAATTGAAACCAAATATCTGAAAGGCTCTCATATCCTGGACGTCCCCGACTCCAGAGGTTCTTACATCTGGCACTCTATTCTAAAGGCTCGAGGATAACTTAGCAGTGGCTTCGGTTTCAAGCTTGGAGATGGTTCTTCAAATTTCTGGTTTGATACTTGGCTCGGTAATACTCCTTTGTGTGATTTTGTCCCTTTTGTTAATTCTCACGATTTGCACCTAACTGTGAAGGATGTATGGGTTGACAATTGTTGGAAATTGGAGCATCTTTGGACTTCTATCCCTGATGCAGTGAGGTCTTTGGTTCAGTCTCAGGCGCCAAATCTTTGCGATGGAGTTCGAGACACTCATGTATGGACTGTTTCTATTTCTGGGGAATATACTGCCCATAATGGTTATTAGTGGTTATCTTCCCAGTTATATGATGTGCCTATGGAAAATTGGAGTTGGATTTGGAAGGTTAAAGCACCTGAAAATATTAGATTTATGCTATGGCTTATTTTCCATAACTCTCTGCCCACGAGAAATACTTTAGCTACGCGAGGCATCCCTTTAGACAAATCTTGTCTCAAGTGTGGAGCTGACACTGAGGATATTTTGCACTATCTTCATGACTGTGAGAAGGCACACATGGTTTGGTTGCATCTCGGGCTTAACCATGTTGCCACTGCTAGTCAGAGGTCTGTAAGAGATTGGATTATTGAGGGAATTCAGCTTGCAGGATCGTTGTTTCTTGCTGCTATTTGGACAATTTGGACTAGCCGCAACAAGTTTACTTTTGATAATGTTCATGAATCTCGTTGGGAGATTTTGCCAAGGATTCATTCCTTTTCAGCCACCATTTCTAATGTTTTTGCCACTACCAATATCTCTACTCCTTCCAGAGAGCTGCGGTTTGTTTCTTGGGAGCGGCCAAGTGATGATCAAGTGGCTCTAAACACAGATGGTAGCGTGTCAAATGATCATGTTGGTTTTGGTGGTCTCATTCAGAATCATGATGGTGCGTGGATAAGAGGCTTTTACGGGCGTAATACTTTGTTTGATGTGCTGGGAGTGGAGTTGCAGGCAATTGCTACTGGTTTGCACATCTGCTGGGAAGAGAATATGCGCAATGTCAAGTGCCACACAGATTCTCTTTTGGCCTGCAACCTCATCCGATCTGGTGTGTCTGATTTTCATCGTTATGCCAACATTATTACAGAGATTAAGCAGCTTCAATCTAGTTCCTGGTCAGTTACTATCCAACACTCATTACGGGAGGGTAATCACTGCGCAGATTATCTAGCAAAAATGGGTGCTGAGTATTCCATATCTCTTTGCCACCTTTAAGACCCCCCTTGAGGGTATCAAAGGCCTTCTGCGTTATCCCCGACATTAGTTTCTTTGTTTTCGTTCTTTTTTTCTTTGTTGTTTCTTTTGCCCCTGATAAGTGCTTAGAATTAGTAATTTTTGGATATAATTTTAGCACTTTGAGATGATAATTGTTCTTGGTTTAGCCCCTAATTGCCCTTTTATTGCTTAAATTTAGTTTTATGTAGTTTTTATTCCAAATCTGAGTTTTGAAGTTATTCTGATGAAAAAAATGATCTTTTGTAGACTTTGGAGGAAGGAAAAAGAATTATAGAAAGAATCAACGAAAGAAATCACCTACAAATGCAATATTTGAGAGTGGGC
Organism: Sesbania bispinosa; assembly: GCA_026901365.1. Taxonomy (NCBI): domain Eukaryota; kingdom Viridiplantae; phylum Streptophyta; class Magnoliopsida; order Fabales; family Fabaceae; genus Sesbania; species Sesbania bispinosa. The sequence continues at coordinate 557,887 of QLOH01000431.1, forward strand.
TGAAGCACACTTTTGTGCGCTTCAGCCCCCAATTTCAGAAAGCAGGAGCTAGAAGCGCAGGACTTAGAATGGTGTGTTGCAGCCCTCGTTCACGTGCTGAAGCGTGTGAAATTCAGCCTGAAAAGCGAATGCGCACTTTTTCTAAAGCATGCTGAAGCGCGCTTTTGCGCGCTGCAGCCCCTTTGTGCGTTGAAGCCTCCTAGCGAGCTGCACCCCCCTTTGCGAGCTGAAGCCCCCATAGCGTGCTGCAACACGCTACACTTACTAAAGAATTGAAGTGCGTTGAAGCTCACTTGGGAGGTTGAAGCGCGCAATTCTCATGAGTTTCAGGCTCAATATAAAAGGAAGAGAGAGAAACTTTGGAGAGATGGATCATCTTACAATCTCTTTCCATCTTCTCTTTTTTTGCAAGTTTCTCCAGGGAGCTCTGCGAGGGTTTCTCCTCCATTTCTTCTTCTCCATTTCTCTTGGGTTGTAAGTGCTACTATGAATAGCTAAACTTCTATTTTGGGATTGAATGTAGTCTACTCAAACTTGGATGTATTTTGGATTCATTAATCTATAGCTATTTCATCTCTTTTCAATATTGGCATTTTCGTTCTACTCTTAATGCTTGATTATATTAACTCAGTAGTAATCTCGATTTAGATTTCTTGAAGTAGCGGGAACGTATTCCGGAAATTCGAAATGAACGAAAATTGCTCGATAGGTTGAAACGCTAGGAATGGCTTTCGATAGATCGATAACTTTAAAACATCTTTCTCAATGCTAGGCAACTTGTTAAACATTGGAGGAATCGATGTTTAGGGAGTTGTTTTAAGGATTTCACATTGGAGGAATCAGTGTGAACGATTGTAGCTTGTGCTCCAATATTGTCTAGTTTGAATACTATAGGTTTTTGATATCCCAAAATACGGAAAAGTGTGATAGATGAAATTCAATCTCGTCTTTTTATCATTTGAACTTTCCAAAACTTTTACTTTGCATCTTGCTACTTTTATGTATTTTCATTTTAGTTGTTTTCAAAAACCAACCATGAATCAAATATCCACCTTTGTGTACATATACTTAGTAAGCTAAACTTTAAAATTTGATTGAAACCGTTCCTCGTGGGTTCGACACTCTTAGTTATAAACTATTATACTATTGTAACATTGGTACGCTTGCCAAGGTCTCAACACCCTCTTTACCAAAAAAAAACTTTATAATTATTAATAAAAATAAAAAGTATTTTCTCAAATAAAAAATTCCCATATTTTCTCAACTTAATGCCCACAACTTATGCAATTATGTTAATTTTCAATCCACATTTCTTCTTGTCGTTCAAAAGTTATTGAAGTTATACTATATTGTTTATTTAATATTTGTTAGGATAAAAATCATATTTTTGGATAAGTTTTCATCATAGTCATGGCCAGTAGTGAGGTTTCCAAGTTGCCTTTTTTTATTAGCAAAATAGAAATCTATTAAAGGGGTATATACCCTAACTCATTTACATATTTAAATTACAAATCTTTCAAACAGCTCATATGATCATTTGTTCATTCAAATAAAGAGAAAATAAACCCCTTCATCCTAACTCTAAGTGAAGACCATGATATCACTATAATTAGATCTAATATATAACATTCAAGGATTTTTTCGAGGTTGGCTTTGTCAACTCGAAGTTGAGTCTGGGCCTAAAACAAGTAGACATCGAGCTTTGGTGAACGATTGATGGCTCCAGTCACCAAGAATAACTCCTATATATGTTAATTATAGTCGAGACTTCAAGGTTCAAAGAACTCAATTCGAGGCTAGTGTTCAAGGATGAGTCAGAAATTTGTCCACGTCAGACAACAGTTATGAGTAGTTCTTTTCAGAATGAGAGACGTGGAGATGTGAGAGCTTAGTGGTGACTCAACAAAAGGTGAAAGACCCCACAAGCAATTGGAGGCAGTTATCCTAAATAAGTTTTGATTAGAAAGCCTATAAATATGATGAGGACGAAGGTTACAAAGTCGGAAAACTGAATACTCAAGCACAGAGAAGCCACAACGTCCATCTTGAACCAAGCCAACCAGTTGTAAGAACAATTACATACTACATACCTCCATTTCCATTTATGTACTCTTTAATTATGCTTTGTGCAATTTATTTTCTTGAATGTACGTTTGTAATATACTCATGCATGCTTATTAAATACACAAGCTTTTTCTACCTCTTCAATTCTTCTTTTTCTTCTCCAATCTCTTACTCACACGCTAAAGTCACTCAAGAATAACATGTTGAAAAGACCCAATAAGAGGATCCATATTTCATCCCCAAATTGATCAAGAGATACATTTGTTTGACCAAATCAAGGAATAAACAATATCTTAATATTTTATTATATGAATGAATAGATAATAAATATTTTGTTTATTCATCAAAGTATCCATCTCGCACTTATACATATCCATCCAATTTTTTATCAAAAAAAAGTTCTTGAAAACAGTACAAGGGATATCCCAAACCCATGTACAAAGCCAATTCACATGCAACAATACACAATTAGAGTGATTTCAAGCAATATAAAAGCTCATGAACCTGGTCAAAAAAAAAAAGCCAAAGCCCTTACACTTAGTTCTCAACCAAGACCAAGATCTAATCCTATTCAAATCCAACAAAGAATCCAAGTAGCAAGGGTTATATTCTTAAGTATAAAATCCCAAATTTGAGCCTTATAAGTTAAAGAAATATATGATATAAAATTTTTGTCACCTTAAATATATTCACCTAATTTGACTTTACTAGAATAAGAGTTTAAAAGTGGTACCAAAATATAATGAGTGAGAGAATTATTTTTATAAGAAAGTGAAATAAGTTGATTCTTATCATTAAAATTAATATCTTACTATATATAGATAATCGTGAATATAATAAAAATTATGTGAAAGTTTAAGTGATTTTGTAATTATTAATTTTTAGTTTTGACCATTTATATATAGTTTGATCAAGATTTAATCCCCTCATTCTTATATAAAAATATTCCCTCGCTAGCTATTATATTATAAACATATGAATACTCCAATTTTTCTATAGCTCAGATCAATTGATGATCAAGTTACAATATATATTCATGATCTAGCTTATAACATTTAATTTCTAAATGAGACCTTTAAATAGAATTTTTATATTCACATATCATAAATGATTTCACTGATACATACGCTTTTGTTTGTTCGAACACTATTACATACACTTGAAGTGAAATATAATTACTAAACCCAAAATCCTCTGGTGGTTATCAAAATCGATAGTATGACAAGTTTGGATTAAATTTTTGCAAAAATACTTTTAAGTGGAAAAAGTAAAATGAATCCAAGAGGTCAAATGCATTTAACTTCTCCATAAATTAAAATTAGTTTTTATAGCCCACCTACTCCAAAACAAATTAAAAGTTCTCTCATTTAATTAACTTCTCCATAAGTAACTAATTTCACCTGATGGAGAGGTTAAATTCATTTGATCTCTTTGATTCATTCTATTTTTATCTTAGAAAAGTTTTTCTACATAAGTATATCCGAAGTGGGCATATATTCATTTCAAACAACATGTTCTAATTTTTTGAAAAAAAAAATAAAAAATAAAAAAACAACATGAAATAATGTTTAACGTTATGTATTACAAATCATATATTGAATGCATGCAGTTGGAAAGCGATACATGCAGGGTACTCCAATGACAGCTTTCATCCTAACTAACTGTTACTGCTATAACAGAAGTATATATAACTAACTTTTATTCTCTAACAAAAGTGTACCACATATATGTTTATGTTGTACAATAAAATGAGAGATACAAGAGATGTGGTGAAAAATATATGTGGAGAGAAAAAGTATATGTATTATATGAGTTATTATAAAAACTGATTTTATTAATACAATTTTTCTTGTGAAAACACTAATTAAACAAGTTGAGATAAATAGCTAGTAGCTAGTTTTCCTTCTTCTCTTGTACTGTTGAGTCAAGAAGGTCTTCCAACACCTTATTGTCCAAATACTCAAACTCAATAACTTCCCTCTGTTGTTGTGTAGCAGCAGAATTAGAAGAACTCCCAATGACAGTGGTAGAAGATGCAGATGAGACAAAAGGGAGATGAGAATGAAACTCATGAGGAAAATTGAGGATAGCAAGAGCACCCCTTAATGCAATGGCAGCACGATCATAAGCTCTAGCTGCTTCTTCAGCACTATCAAATGTTTCCTAACCATTGCCTTCCCGTAGGCTTTGTAGGGTCTCTAATTTCAGCTCCATACTTACCCCATGGTCTCTTCCTCACACCACGGTACCTTCACTTCTTCTTCTTCAACTTCTCCTCCTTTCTCTTTGTCTTCATCGATATCTCTATCTCCCTTATTACGTGCCTCTTCCATTATATTGATCGGTAGGGGTAGTTATGCTTACGCATATACGCATATATGTAGCCTCTCTCAAATTAATTGTGTAACGTTTAATTTGATGACTTTTACTTTTGTTTGCCAATAGAAGAACGCCCATTGACTTGATTCTTTGGATTTTGAGTGTATAAATTTGATTCTTCCACTGTACCTAGCTCTATATATATATATATATATATATATATATATAGAAGAACGCCCATTGACTTGATTCTTTGGATTTGAGTGTATAAATTTGATTCTTCCACTGTACCTAGCTCTATATATATATATATATATATATATATATATATATATATCACTTGTATTTTTTGACACTCATATATTTCATTTTCTTTAATATACATTAAGTGTTAAACTTGTAGAATTATATACATTGCTAATTAATTAATATTTTTTATAAAATGAGAAATTAACCGTTTTAATTGTTGAATATTGTCATATTATTCTCATGATCACGTATATCAAATTTCATATAATTTAGATATTCATAAATATGTAAACTTAATTTAAATAATATATTACACATTAAAATGAAGTGGTATGATAAAATATCAAATGATATTTAATTTGTATAAAATTTTATAAACATAATTTATTATATAAAAACTTTAATTTAACAGATTAGATTGATTAATTTCATTCTATATATACAAAAAAATTCAATCGCGATATGCCTAACGCAATAGTGCCTCCCACACTTGTACGTACACCACTGTTGCGGGTTTTGTCCTTTTCCCTTTTTTTTTTTTTTTGCCCTTTTTATAAAATAGTTTTATTTGTTTTTTAATTTATTAATATATTTATTATTATTTATTTATTATCATTAAATAAAAATATAGATCAAGAAATACAATAAATTCGTGTTATTTGAAGGGTTGACATAAGTTTCTTATCATCATTATTCTATTTTGATGCTAATAACCAAATATATTATTCCCTTCACCGTTTCTGTGCACACAATTAACTTCACAAATTCAATTACACAAATATCTGATCACTCCGTTAATTAACCGTCAATGTATACACCATTAACCTCATTTAAAAATATGTTCACCGTTTCTGGACACATAATTAACCTCGTGTTAATAGGAGTTGCAATTAACCTCACAAAATCAATTAACCAAAAATTCTATTTTGTTAACCACAAATGGATACACCATTAACCTCATTTTTAAATATGTACATCGTTTCTGGCTACATAATTAACCTCGTGTTAACAGGAATTGCAATTAACCTCACACAATCAATTAACCAAAAATCTTATTTTGTTAACCACAAATGGATACACCATTAACCTCATTTTTCAATATGTTCACTGTTTCTAGCCACATAATAACCTCGTGTTAACAGGAGCTGTAATTAACCTCACAAAATCAACTAATCACGATGGATACACCATTAACCTCAATTAAAAACATGCTTCACCATTTCTTGACACACAATTAACCTCGTGTTGACAGAAATGTCTCGCAAATTCAATTAACCAAATATCTTATTCTATTAACCGCCAATTGATACACCATTAACCTCAATTAAAAATATGTTCACCGTTCTGGACACACAAATAACCTCGTGTTGACAGGATTAATGGTTATATGCAATTAACCTCGCAAATTCAATTAACCAAATATCCTAATCTGTTAACCGCCAATGTATACACCACTACCTAAATTAAAAATATATTCACCATTTTTTGACAACAGTTAACCTCGTGTTGACAGGAATGGTCAACACAAACTCCATGTGACCATTTATTATATTTCTAATCTATATTTTATTTAATGAAATAAATAAATAAAAATAAATATAATAATAAAATAAAAAATAAATAAAAACTATAAAAAAATAAAAAAAAATAAAAAAAAAATAAAAGGAACGGAAGAACACAAACTGTGTGGTACAGATAGTATACAGAGTGTTGTATAGGGGTGGAAACAGGCCATGCCAGGTCAGGCTTTGGCAGGCCTGAGCCTGGTCTGACTCCTAATTCTTAAGCCTGAGCCTGGCCTGTTACCTGTTACAAGCCTTTTTTGTAAGGCCTTGGCCTGGCCTGCGAAAAAGCCTGGCCTGACCTGTAAGCCTGTTTAGAAGTCTGTTTTATAACAAAGCCTACAAACAAGCCAACAGGCCTATAAGCCTATGCAGGCCAACAGGCATTTTAAGCAGATTTTTTATATAATTAATTTAATATATTATAATTTTTTACTATATTATAATTTTTTAATTATATTTATAGTTTTTATATAATTAATTTAATATATTATATATTATTATATTAAATAGGCTGGCTTGTTAAGCTTAATAGGCTTTTTCATAGGCCTGAAGCCTGACCTATTTAACTAAACAGACTTTTTAACAAGTCTTGGCCTGACCTCTTTAATAAACGAGTCAGGCCAGGCCAGGCCATAAACAGGCCAGGCCGTAGGCTCCTGACAAGCCGGCTGGCCTATTCCCACCCCTAGTGTTGTAGTACACGAAGAATTATCCTTAATTACTAAGACATGTAATTGTAAAAAGTTTTACATCTTGTGTGTATGAAAAAGAATTTGTAAGAGAGGCAAAATCTACTTCGGTGTTCTCTACGCCTCAAAGGGATTAGTCTCTAATTATCGGCTGGGGATACCTTTGGTTCATAGAAAAATAAATAAATAAATGACTACATCATTAAAATTATTAATTTGATAGTTAATCAGCAGGCTAATTTTCCAAATTCGTATATATGTGTGTGTGTGTGGGTGGGGGGGGGGGGGGGTAATTAAACACTACATGACTTAATTTTTAAGACTCGCTAAATATTAAAACAAATTTATGGTAACTATATAAAACATAAATTTGTACTTTCCAAAATTTGCAAAACATGTTCTAATTAGTTATACAATGTAAATTAAAATAACACAAACAATTAAGTTTATGTTTGGTTTAAACAAGGGAAGAGCAGAGAAGGGATTTTTAATGAAGGGAAGGTGAGGGGAGGTGAGATAAGATGAGATGATATTTACCTTGTTTGGTTTGAGCAGGGTCGACCCAACATGTAGTGAGGGCTCAAGCAAACATTCATTTTGGGACCTTTTTAAATACATGAGGTGAAAAAAAAGGGGCTTCAAATTATTAAAGTTAAAATTCATTTAGCAAGGATTAAACCATCAACCTTCGAGGAGGAAAATAAACTTCTAAACCAATGAATTAGGCCTAATTATAATAATATTTTTAATTTTGTTATAAAGGATGTTACTAACAATTGGGGGCCTAAAGCAAGGGCTTGAGTAGCCTTACTCTTGGGCTGACCCTGGTTCGGGGAGGGGAGGTGAGGGGAGGGGAAACCTTTGTTGTTTGGTTCACAAGGGAAGGGGAGAGAAAATAAAACTAATGTACTTTCATACCTTTGACTTTTATAACATTCAACTTTATTAATATGAGAAGATAAATATTTAAGTAATTTTGATTGTTTTATTTTAAACCCCCTTCCCTCCCCTCCAAATCCCGCCACTTTTGGAGGGAAAGCAAAATGTTATCAGAAGGGATTTTGGCCCCTCCCCTCACCTCTCCTTCCCTCCTAAAAAATTGAACCAAACACAACAACCCTCTTAATTCCTTCCCTCCCCTCCCCTCCAAATCCCTCCAACCAAATAATATCTTATTGTTAGATTAAATTTTAAAAAATTAGAAGCACAATAGACTTTTGCGTGTAATTACTTATAGCTATTAATTAATTAGTAGGTACAAACCTTGGTTATTATGAGTAACTTTAGGGACGATTCTAAGGTGGACCAAACAAAATTTGGTCCACCAAGTCCCGCTTATATTTTTTTGCTTATAAAATGTAAATAATAATTTTATTTTTTATTAAATAGTCTTTATATGACTATTTGAGTTTAATTTAAGGGAAATTATGAATTTACAATACAGTATATGCTAATTTCGTTGATGATATATCAATTTAAAAGTTAAAAGGCAAAATTTTACATTACATGGTAATATTGATTTGAATTTTTATTATTTTCAAGTAATATTTCATAAAAGAAACCGAAAACTATTTAAATATCAATCATTAATAAATGAGCGTTAAATTTGGTGATTAAGAATTTAAATTACTATATTTTCATATTTTGGACCATATGAACCATGGTCCACCATAGACAAATCCAACTTTTAGATGTAGTTATCGAGTTCATTGTTCATTGTCATTCCTATATATATTCATTTTGAAAGTTTATCAATTAATTTTAATATAGAAAAATAGGTCAACATGATGAATTTGGACCATATATAAATTAATTTGATGATATGTTAATGCCTCCTGAGAAATGATGTTGGGAAGTTAAGGGCATGTTTGGTTTGTATTTTCATTTCCTGTTTCCTATTTCTGAAATTTTATAAAGAAAAAATTAAAAATACTGAAAATTTTAGAAAACAGAAAATAAAATAAAATAGGAAATGAAAACAGGAAATAAAAATATAAATCAAATATTCCCTAAAACACTTAACGTGATGTTTTTAACAAATTAAATATTCACCATGTAATATTATAACTTTCTTGGGTATATGTGTCTCCAAATCAATACTTTGACACCTTGCCCATTGATGGGAATTGAGTTTAAGAGACGTGAAAAGAGAGATAAAAAGAAAGAAAACAAGGAGGGAGAAATTGAAAATTATAATAATTAATGTGACGAGAAAATAAGATGTGAAAAAATGAAAAAAATGATTGTGAAAAAAATCTAAACTCTATATATAAAGAGAATGTAGTCCATTAATTATTCATATAATCAATATATACCACAATATAATTCAATTTTATTTAACATATTTTTTTTTATTTCTCTGTATCATGTATCACTTATTATATTTCACGATAATTTTCTAATTTTTATCTTTATGTATCAAATAATATTGTTATACCTCTATATATATATATATATATATATATAATTATAAAAGAAGGGTTCAAATTACACCAGTGTAAGTTACACCAAGTATTAATTACACCGCTAATAACTACAAATCGAATGTGTTTTTTAATAATCCAACCGTTGAATTATGTTTATTCATCATGATGATTATGAGCCCGTTTGTTTAAAATTATTTCTTAAAAGAATCACTTTTTTTAAAAAAATCACTTATATGAATTTTTAAGATGTTTGTCTAAACTTTTTTCAAGAAGCGGAATCAGAAAATAATCAATTTTCTGCTTTTTTTAAAAAGCAACTTAGAGTTGCTTCTTGAAAAAAGCAATTAAAATAGAAGAGAGAGAAAATTGTTTAACAATGTGAATGCATTTATTAAACAATGTGAAAGCATTTATTGTAGCAAATAAAGTGTTTTTTTATGATTGTAGTCAAACGAACATTTATTTCTGATTTTACAAGAATCTCTAAAATAAAATCAATTTTTTTAAGCAATTTAAAAAAAATACTTTTTTTAAGCACAAACAAACTGGTTCTATGTGTCAAACTTCGTAAAAGTTTGACACTAATAACTTGATAATCAAACGGTTGAGTTTTTTCATATATTTCACATGTATATATAACGTTAATCTTTAGACATTTTAATGACATGTCGAATAATTTCGGATTAATGTAAAATTTTATATGTATGATCTATATGATAGTAACTTTCAATCCAACGGTGGATTATTCAATACACTGATCTATTAAAAAAATTATTCAGCAGTGTAATACTTAGTGTAACTTATACTGGTGTAATTTGAACCCTCCTCTGTGTGTGTGAGAGAAATGAAAACAAGTCGTATAGAGCACAGTCAAAAAAGTCAGACGAATAGAGGGTGAAGGAGACCTTATCATTTATTATAAGGAGGTTTCTTTCCCTCAAGCCCTGATTGAGATTCTCCCAGATCAGACAAAAACTTATACCTATCACAATTTATTTTTGTTTTTATATTCTATTTTACTTTTTTCTGTTTTTGTTTTTCCTGAGAGCTATATATACAAAACATTCTGTATAGCTAGTAATTACAAAAAAAAAAAATGATATCGGTTTGGTTTTCTTTTTTCCATTTAATTAATATATTTTGTTATACTATTAATAAACTATTATCTTTTTTACTTTTATTTTTAAAATTTCTGAAGAAAATATAAAAACAAAAAAATTTCATTCCTTCACTTTCTTCCTTCAAAATATATATTATAAAAAGCAGAGGAAAATAATGTAATTGTATAATTATAATTTTATAAACAAAACAAAAAATACAGCTAACCAATGAAACACCGCCATATTTACCCTTTCCCCCTCATAATCTTATAAGTCCATTCAGGTTGCTTTGAAATGCATGGCTTAATTCTAGAATCATAACTGCGGTGGCTAGAGGTGGCAATTTTTAACTGACTTTAGGGATATTTTTGGGGATTATTCATTTGAAAATTTGAGAGTGGGAATTTTTTTTTCCTATGGAGATGGGAATGAAGATAAAATTTCATCCGAAGTATATTTGGGGATGAGGTGAGAATCATTGCCCTCGTCTTGTGGGGTCCCTGTCCCGCTCTTAACACATAAAATAATTATTAACATATGTGTAAGATTGACAATTTTCTCTATGATTTTAGGATTGTTATATGACCTACCTCTTTTAAATTAACTTTGTGTTTGGAGATTTTTTCCGCCATAAGAATAGGGCCAAGTATGAAAAATAGCTCCAAGTATATTTGGGGATAGGATGAGATCATGCTCTTTGTCTTACAAGATCCATAAATAATTTTCTTTAAAAAAAAAATACCAACGGGAGTTGGTTCAAATGGAACATGCTTGTTTCCCCTTAAGCAGGGCCTTAGGTTCAAGTCTTGTGGATGAAAAAAAAATCCTCGCTAGGAGAGCTAGTCCCACCATGATATGGATATTCCCGGCTCGAACAAGATTGCCTCCCGTGGAGGATACCTTTGGTTAAACCAAAAAAAAGTGTAAAAAAATTATATTAATGTTTAATTATATATTATTGTATCATTTGATAAATATGACGCCTTATTATTATTACATTCAAAAAATAATGCGACAACACATTATTAAATAATTTTTACACTAAAAGTATATATATTCATTAAAATTATTGGGGTTAAATATGTTTTTGGTCCCTCAAAATATGATGAAATTTGGTTTTGGTCCCTCGTTTATTTTTTTCATTGGTTTTGGTCCTCCATTTTTTAAAATCACATGTTTTTAGTCCTCCTTATTACTTGTACTCTATTAAGTCACTTTCACAGCTCTACTATGACTTTTCCCTTGTAAAAATTTACAGGAAATTTATTGCGACCTTTTCTCTAGAAAATTTATGTGTAGTAAATTTTAAAAAAGACTACAATTTTTTTAAATAAAAATGCTGCTATAAAATTTCTTTGCTTTGTTGTAAAAAAATATATAGTAAATTTTCCGTAAATTTTAGAATATAAACAAATTTTCTTTTACTTTTGAAATCTGTAGGAAAGTTTGAAGGAAAATCCATAGAAAAATCTACAAGAAATATTACTATGTTATCACTTAGCGGAATATAACTACCATGAGGACTAAAATCATGTGATTTTAAAAATTGAGGACCAAAACCAATGAAAAAATAAATGAGAAACCAAAACCAAATTTTGTTATATTTGGAGGGACTACAAACATATTTATCCCAAACCATTATATATAAGAAAATGGGAAAAATATTTGTTGTGTCTCTATACTTTCGGTCAATTTTGGTCTTCGTCTCTATACTTTAAATCCTTTGTTTTTTGTCCCTGATCTTTCTAAACCCCCCAAATCGTGATCTCTAGCCGTTAGTGAGATCTGTTAACCTGATAAACTGGGTAACAAAAGTTACATGTCAGCCTCAATATATTGAGCCCCGAATAGCTAACTCATCTAATTAATATTTTTTTTAATATTTAAATATTAAAATAACCTTAATTATTAAATTATGTTTTTTATCGGGTAAAATTGTTGAAGCGAAAACCCTAATTTAGTAATTAGGGTTATTTTAATAATTTAAAATTAATAAAAAAAGGTTAATTAGATGGGTCAGTTATTTAGGACTCACTATTGAGGTTGATATGTAACTTTTGTTAACTAGCTCATCAGGTTAACAGATCTCACTAACAGTAGGGACCTCGGTTTGGGGGTTTAGAAAGTTTAAGGATAAAAAACATATGATTTAAAGTACATGGACAAAGACTAAAATTGACCGAAACTATAGGGACGAAAAACATATTTTTTCCATAAGAAAATTAATGAAGTCTCGTTTAGACTTTAAGATAAATGATTACCTAATTTAAAATACAGTGTAGGGGCTTTTAGCTAAATTACTATTACTTGAACAAAAAAATGGAATTGCATATATTAGTTATATTGAAAATAATTCAACTTATAGATTTTGGATTTTTGGTGGCAAGTGATAGTTTAGATGTAATGTTTTGCTTAAGGGATAATCATGAACATGTATTATTTGAACCAATCACTAATTAATACACCATTATTGAATTAAAATATGATAATTAAGTTCTATAAAAGTGCGTTTTATTTAAAATCTTTTATAGGAAAATCCTTATTTAGATCTAATTGTAAACCTACTTGTTCTAATAATGTTAAACTTGAACCTACTACATTGATAAACAATTTCGAAAATGCAATCAACCTAGGTAATGACTTCTACACCCCTTTGGGATCCTTTAATATGAGACAATTTTCCTCTTGATCATAAAGGAGCAATTAATAGTGAAATACAGTGTCTTATTAGAACTTATCAAATAAATTAAGTACTTCTATTATTTATTTATTATTTAAAAATTAGTATTGTTATTGTACATCTAAACCGTTTCGGGTTTTTGATTGTTGGAGGCTACATGCAGAGTTTGCGGAGTTTGTTTCTAATACTTGGAGGGAGATACATGTGGATGGTTGGGCGGCTTTTGTGTTAAAAGAAAAGCTGAAATCCTTAACCTTGTGTTTGGGTAGAGAAATTTAAAATTACTAGAATTCATGTATTAAAATAGTAGAAGAAAGAATTTCAAATGACAAATAGGAGGATTTTTTATGACAAATAGGGAAATTTCAAATGACAAATGTTGAGAGAATTTCAACATTTCTCTTTTATATTCAAACTTTTTAGATTGTCATTCTCAATTCCTTTCATTTTAACAATTCACTCAACATTGTGTATTATAATTTTGAGAATTCTAAAATTCTTCATCCAAACACAAGGTAAAAAATTCTTTGAGAATATGGAATAAGGAGGTTTTTGGACTACTTGATGGTAAAATTAAGGAGTTTAAGGACCAAATTCACTGTTTAGATGTTAAAGGGGAGGACTCAGATTTGGTGGGGGAGGATGTGCAGCGAAGAAAGGATATGGTAGCTGAATTATGTCATTTAATGTCTATGAAGGACAAATTAGCATGTCAAAAATCCCGTTTGAGATGGTTGGAGGCTGGTGATGCTAATACACAATACTTTCACGCTTGTGTTAATAAGAGAAGGTTGAGAAATGAAATTAGGTGCTTAAAAGTTAATAATGAAAGGCATCTTGATCCGTCATCTATCAAAGAAGTTGTGCGGGGATACTTTGAGAATCATTTTATGGAGAAATCTTGTAACAAGCCTTGTATGGATGGTGTGGACTTTAAGTCTCATTCTGAGGTTGATGCTCTTAGTTTGGTTGAGTCATTCTCTGAGGTGGAGGTGAAGGAAGTGGTGTGGGAATGTGGAGGTTCTAAGAGCCCGAGACCAAATGCGTTTAATTTCAACTTTATTAAAGACTTTTGGCACATTTTGAAGGATGACATTTTCAGTTTCATGAAGGAGTTTCATTCTAATGGAAATTTGTTGCTGGCTCTAATAGCTCTTTCGTTGTTCTTGTGCCGAAAACAGAGTGTCCTCAAAGGATAGAGGATTATCGTCCTATATCTTTGATTGGTGCGATGTATAAAATTGTGGCTAAAGTCCTTGCTAACAGGTTGAGGAAAGTAATAGGGAGTGTGGTGTCAGAATGTCAATATGCTTTTATTAGGGGGAGATTCATCTTTGATAGTATTGTGATTGTTAATGAGACTATTGAAGATATGAAGAGGAATCACAGAAGTAGTCTGCTTTTTAAGGTAGACTTTGAAAAAGCTTATGACTCGGTCAGCTGGGAGTTCCTACAATATGTGATGAGGAGAATGGGCTTCCCAGAAAATGGAGAGGATGGATGGCGGAGTGTCTGATAACTTCAAGGATTTCTGTGTTAGTGAATGGCGGCCCAACAGGGGAGTTTGGCATTAGTAGGGGTGTTCAGCAAGGGGATCCATCGACTCCTTTTTTGTTTCTGATTGTTGCTGAGGGCCTTAACTCTTTGATGTGTAAAGCAATTAACTCCCACTTGTTCACTGGTTCTAAGGTGGGTAGTTCTCAAGTGATGGTTTCTCATCTTTAGTATGCGGATGACACAATCATTATGGGTGAAGCTTCTATAAGTAATCTTTGGGCTATAAAGCAATTCTTCAGCTTTTTGAGCTAGTGGCGGGTCTCAAGGTGAATTTTCATAAGAGCAAGATTGTTGGGGTTAACGTTGATGGGGAATGGCTTAATGTGGCATCGACATTCCTTAATTGTAGAGTGGATACTATCCCGTTTGTCTATTTGAGATTGCCAATTGGTGCTAATCCTAGGAGTCTGAAGACTTGGAGCCCGGTGGTTCAGAAGGTGAAGAAACGTTTATCAAAGTGGAAGGGGAAGATGTTATCTTTGGTGGTCATATTGTCTTTTTGCGGTCGATATTACACTCTATTCCGATCTTTTTCCTTTTTTTTTTCAAGGCCCCTAAAGGTATTATTTCTCAACTCAATTCTCTCTTTATTTCTTTTCTTTGGGGTGGTTCTTTGGACAAAAATAAAGTATCGTGGGTAGCCTGGGAGGATATCTGTAGGGAAAAAAACATGGTGGGTTGGGGATTAGGGAATTTAGGGCATTTAATTTTGCATTGTTAGGGAAATGGAGGTGGAGGTTACTAGTGGAGAAAGGTAGACTTTGGCATAGGGTTTTGTCTTCCATTTATGGTGAGAGGTTTGGTAATTCAAGTGGGGAGAGAGCTAAGGGTTCTAACTGGTGGTCAGATTTTGTGGTCAATAGATACTTGTAGTAATATCACTATGGATTGGTTCTTGAGTAGGTGTGTCAAGGTTGTGGGGAATGGGAATGATACTCTTTTTTGGAGGGATGTGTGGTGTGGTGGTCAGGCCTTGTGTGTTCGTTATACTATACTATTCTTGATTGCTTGTAATAAAGATGTATCCGTAGCTAATATGGCTACTACTCATGATAATGGTCTAGTATGGAATTGGCATTGGCGTAGAAATCTTTTTCAGTGGGAGGAGGACCAATTGGAGCATCTTAAAATTGAGTTAAAGCAGGTGATTTTGTATGAAGCTCAATCAGACTCTTGGCGGTGGACTGCGAATTCAGAAGGTTGTTTTACTGTCAATTCAGAAGGTTGTTTTCCAATGCATAATTTCCTGTGGTCTAATATAGTACCAGCAAAGGTCTCTGGTTTTGTTTGGAAAGCATTGTTAGATAGAATTCCCTCTAAGCAAAATTTAATTAAAAGGAATGTGATCCAAGAATCCGTAGGGGGTTGTGTGTGGTGTGGGCAACACTTGAAACAACTTCTCATCTATTCTCTGAGTGTACATTTGTTTACAGTGTTTGGATGTAGTGTTTCGAATGGTGTGGCTATTCTTCTGTCCTACATAATAACTGCCTTGAGAATTTCATGCATTTTGTGGGGTTACCAATATGCAGTGCCAAAAATAGGTTGCAGTGGTCTTTGATATGGATTGTGGTGATTTGGTCTATCTGGTTGGCCAGAAATGAAGTCATCTTTTCAAACAAACGTTTGTGTACTGCTGACATTGTGGAGTTAGTCAAAGTTAGATCTTGAAGGTGGTTAAGAGCTAAGGATCCTTTGTTTAAGTACCCGTATGCTTTGTGGTGTGCAGACCCAAGGGCGTGTCTATGTCTTTCTACTGCATGTGGGGTATGAACCAACTCAGGATCCTTTTTGGAGATTTTTACAAGAAGTATGTTCTGCTGCTCATGAAAATTCCTTGTTGGTTTCCAAAAACTGTAATGCTGAATACTGCTTCTATCAGTTTTGATTTGCTGTTGTTGGGCGCTGATTTTCTGCATGTATTTGCTCCGTGTTCTATTTGGGAAGTGCAGATATTTTGGGTGTTGTAGGTTGTGGGTTTTGTTTTCTACTTCGTGGATGTTGTGAGGAGTTTAACCACCTGCTTATTAATTTGCAATTGGAAGGTGATTTATCTATTACTATGCAACGTTGGATGCTACTAACCTTCTGTTTAGCGATTGGTGGTCTTACATGTGCCATTAATTTGTTCCAATGGGTGGATATTTCCTTATACATTATGCTTTGGGTTATTATATAGGCTTCGGTAGATAGGCATTGGGGGTGCATTAGTTATCGTCCCCTTTTTCTTTTGTCAGGGGTTTGGTGCTTTGGTAGTGTACCTTATATTTGTATTTGTTACTTATATGTTTTTGGGTTTGAGCACCCCTATGCTCCTTTAAATGAAATTTTGCTTATAAAAAAAAATTGTACATCCAAATACAAAATAACTTATTTAGAAGTAACTTTTTTCCAGTAATGTTTGTTGAAATAGACAGGACCTTAATCATTTTAAACACCAATAGAACCAGTTTTAATATATAATTTGTGTGAATTTGAATTGTGCAAATCTTGCTACTTAATTGAATTCCTCTTTGGTATTTTAACTTTGGTTTTTCTAATTCATGCAACATTGCACATGATTATAAATTAAAAAATGTAAGATTTTATTGAAAATTATAAATGTCACAACATTCAATAAATTGAAAATATTGAATTAATATTTTTTAATAAAACTTTTCCACTTTTGATTTATTATCCATGTTGCACGAATTAGAAAAATCATTTAAAACTTATTTTGTAATATGCAAAATTTTGTGCGCACCTTGGTATCCTAACAGAGGCTAAATTTCACGAGTAAAAATCCTTGCACAAACTCTGATCATGAAGTACTAATTGCCCAAAGTTATTCTTCTGAATACATACATTTCCTTTTAATAAAATGATTGCCGTGATATCAGAAATTGTTCATATGCTACACTATGGTTAACTGAGCACAAAATGGCTGTCACATATGATAAATCTTATACTGATTTTGAGCCAAATAGAGGGGAACGGGGCTATATATAGAAAATCTAACTCTGCACAAAATGGCAGACACAAAGGATAAATCTTATTAACCTTTGGCCAAATGGAAGGGAAAGGTAGGGGGGCTAATCTATACATGGAAAATCTGACCAACATTTAAGAAACTCTAACTCTGCACAAAATGGCAGTCACAAATGATAAATCTTATTATTCTAAGCCAAAGAGAAGGAAAATGTACTATACATAGAAAATCTGACCAACATTTAAGAGACTCTCGTGTGGAACATTGAAGATCACGCTGTTTTCCCTGCATATCTTCCTAAGAAATGCATAAACATAATCAACAGCTATTTTCTTGTAGAATCTTGACTCCCTCCTGGCCCTCACAACTGTGTTTCCTAGTATGTGAACCACTCCAGCATCCCTACAGTTGTTTATAAATTCAAGTTCATCAACCTCAGTCTGGCTGCTCCCATGACCAGAGGATTGAATAGTAAAATTCACATGTGTTGGAGATCTAGCTGGTACTATTGAATCTACTGATGAAATTGATAAATCCACATTCACTGAAGCTGTGTTTCTATTGTTATTCAACATGCCATCTCTTGACTGTTCAGTTTGCTGTCCATATAAACTATATTCTTCTGAATCTGAGCAACCCTCCATCATAGACTCAAGCCGAACAAACATGAAAAGGTTATGAAAGAGCTTTTTCTCAAAATCATCATCTTTCTTATGCAGGTCTTTATATCCATATCGTGCCACACATCGAAACATGTGGAAATTCTTGGGTCCAATCCGCTTGACAAGGAACCGCTCTTCTTCTGGGACTGTGTAGACAGGAAGATATTTCACACATACAAAAACAACAACAGAATGGATGGCTGGTAGGTTGGTGATGAAATGAGAAAATATGTGGGGTACTCCACTTGCAAGCTCTGTGTAAACTAGTCCAATTCCAGGGACACGAACAAGTCCTAAACTTGGACCAAGTCCAAGAACCCATGCCATTGAGACCTTGCTATGCATTTCAAACTCGTAGCGTTTCACTGTACCATAATGCCAAACATACATAATAATAAGAAATACTCCAGCAATTGCAAGGGGAGCCCACCCACCTTGATCAACCTTGAAGAGTACAGCAGAGAAGTATGTGCATTCCACAATCAATGATAGGCCAGTGAACAGGACAACAAAAATCCAATGGCAGCGCCAAACTAATATCATGATTAAAATCATAAGCAATGTTGTAACCAGCATGACAAGCACAACAGCAGTACCTGTCATTACAATGAAATTATAAAATTGAGTGCATACTCAAAAGAAAGGCTGCAATGACATTGTAAGTCAGAAGAAAAGCAGTGAACATGTTAATGAGCATAATATAGTTCATAAACTGCATATTGTTTTGACAGGCAAAATGCATATGCAGTACTTCTTAGACCCGAAAAAAAAGGAGCATACAATCACCCGAAACTTTGTTCTTTTTCCAAATAGGCACCCAATTAATTCCTAAATTCCTATAATTGTTACAACAGACCCTTTTGTTCACTGTTAGCAATTTAACCCCAAGTCAACAAAAGGGTTTATTGTAACAATTGGAGTTTAATGATTAATTGAGACAAAATGAAAGTTCAAGTTTCTTATTTACAAAAGACACAGTTTAGGGTGGTTGTATGCTCTTTTCCCAAAAAAGTAGGGAAAGACCCTTTCATGGAGTACTGATTAGTTCCTTTGCTATCATCTGATGTATTTGCTCTTTTTGCTTTGGAAGATTTCATATTCTCCTGTGAGTTGTACTTTATCTCTGCTTTCTAATAAATTTCTTTTCATAAAAAAAAAAAAAAAGCATGAAAAATATGCCTCATAACATTCAACAAGGGAAAAACTTACCATATGCATTTCCAATCTGACTTTGATTTTTAAAACCAGCAGTAACAGCAATGCATAGAACCATAAGGATCCAATTGATATCTGGAATATATATCTGGCCAAGGAACTTCTTTGATGTATGTACAACTTTGACTCTTGGGAAACAGCCATGAGCAAGGGCTTGCTTAATGATTGAAAAGGTTGCGGATATTGTGGCTTGGCTTGCAACTATAGCTGCTGCTGTTGCAACAACAAATACTGGCCAGTATATTCTGTCTGCAGAACTAAAGATAGTCAACATCTAACAGATAAAAAAATAAGTTACTACATGAAGAATGAAAGTGCATCATTCTAAGAAAGAAATAGAGGATTCCTGCAACAGGTTTATCTCCAAAGATAATATGCAAAACTAAGCAGCAAGGGAAACAAGTCCAAATAATTGAAGGGGAGCATTCACACAGACTGGATACAAGCATTTGCATCAGGATCAAGATACTATGAAGTCACTTAAGTTTATCAAGCCAGGGATAGAAAATCCAATAATTTATTATCAAAATTGACTTGCCTAACTTGGCTATGAAGTTTTTTATTATAACCAGCAGTTTTAGGTATATCTAGACTAGAGCAACTCTTCAGGAAATCTGAAATGCAACGCTAAAAATTTTGCATTTTTTTTTTAAATAACTCATCATATAAGCATCCGTGCCAACCATTTTTTCTAAAATTCAGTAAACATAATACACAATAAATATTTGTGTGTTAGTATTTAGACATGCCAAACAGAATTATCTTGCCACCAAGAATAGAGAAGCATTAGTTCATTTCAGAGAATGTTGAACCACCCCATAGTCTGAATATAATGAAAATGGAAATTCCAATGTAGAGTGTGACAGATATAACAAACCTGGAATAGAACGATAAAAAGCATCTTGTGAATGATTCAAGTTATGTGTCAGGTAAGCAGCCTGTCCAGAATAGGCTAAAAGAAGGCAAGGGAACACAACTAGAGTAAATGCAATCTGTACAGATGAGACTGGAAAATGAGCCAGGTCAGCAAAAAGAGCCTCTGTCCCTGAAATCAATAATCACAAGTTGACTGGTTCAAATTAACTATTCATTTCATTAATTAATAATTCTGAAACACAGTGAGGAAATCAACTGTTATGAAAACAGAACGTACCAGTTATGCTAAGCAAGATGCCACCAAGGGAAGTCCAACTGTCTTTACCTCCTCTTCTTAGATACCGATATATATACACAGGTGAAAATGCTCTTAGGACGCCAGCGCCATATTTCCAGATGTTGAATATACCTATACCTCCAATTAGGAGAAGCCAAAGCAGGACAATTGGAGCAAAGAGCCAACCAACTCTATCTGTACCATAATGTTGCATGCTGAATAACCCAACTAGTATTACAACAGCAACCAGCACAACTACTCCTGTAATGACAGACAAGAAGTAGAGTCTTTCAAGATTAAAAACTTAAAATCAGTTGAACTTGAAACTATAATACTTAAACACATAATGGTAGGAACTGAAGAAAAATGATGCGTTACAGGTGTAGGACCATACCGTTATCCACATCTGGGCGATTTACCGTAATACCGCCAGCAGCAGATAAAACTGCAACAGAACATCTCATAATGAATTTCTTGAATTTACTGGAGTTGTAAGATGAGACTCAACTCAAGCAAAAAAGCCAATTGTACCAAAATCATTTTGTCTACAGCCTTAAGCCATACAACATACATCATACACAGATGAAATAAAAGAACTAAAATAAATTAATCTCTAAATCATCCATACTAAGGGAATTTTTTTTTTTTTTTTCATTTCCTGGTTTTACTATTAACTGCAAAAATACCAACTTATTTTCTTTTTGTTATCTGTTTTTAAAAAAATTGTATTATTGTTTTTACTATTTCCTGCACAAATCTTTAAAAAAAGTAAACAAAGTGAAACAAGGTGATGAGAATCAAGAGGGGACCATAGCCAAGAGGTGGAAGATATTGAGCCCAAGTTGATCCACTTGATTAAAATAATATTTAGGGTTTGGGCTTGTTTGCTTAGATCTTTTAGGTTTTCTTTATATTTTAGGACTTGTTTTCTTTATATTTTGGGCCTTGTTGGCTTTTATTAGTTTAGGGATATTATTGGCCTTTAGTGTTATTTAATTGTTTTAATTAGGTATGTATTGAGCTTAACTAGCTATGAGCCCATTAGGTCTTTTAGTGAGCCTTTATAATGTGTGACCTACTCATAAAACAGTTAGTCTTAGTTTTTTTATTTGGAATAGAATTGGGGATTTTCCTCTTTGAGAGAGCTTTTGTGCCTCTTTAGGGTTCTTGGGTGAACCATTGGCTTTGATCTTATCAAGCGCTTCCTTGCTCTTGTGGCGATCATCACTAGGCTTATCATTCTCTTTGAGATTGTGGCGCCTTTCTTCATCTTCTTTCTTTATTCCATCTTTTTATTCTTTTATTTGGGTTCGTTCTTGGTTCCAAATCTAAGGTTGACCATTGTTTTGTTTGTCTCCAACCCTAGAAAGATCTATTTTAGGATTCATGGCAATATGGATCTCATCACAAGGTGACATTTTTACAATTATTAATGAAATAGGATATGAAAACAAAAAATGTTTTCTCAAATCAAATGGGCCCTGAAGTTTTTATAATATATAAAATATTATAAAAGAACCTCACTCCCCCACTCAAGAAAAAAGGAAGAAAGAAAAGTTTTATTTATAATGTACTGGGATCATGCATTCCCAAGCTTCATTTAAATACATCTTTGTCACTCAGTTATTTAGTACCAGTAATCTGTGAGATCATTCAAAATCCTACAAGTTTCAGGCTATATTTGCATCACTGTCCTTTTTTCTCGTCTCAAAATGATTTTACGGTTTCCCTTCACAGTTTGGTAAGTTTGCACAAATGTGACATATAAAATACTGAGGCATATAAATTGATAGATGGATAACCTGCTTGGATAAATAGCAAGACGTTCACATTTACAGAAACATAACAAATAAATAGGAACAAGAAGATAAGCTTCAGACAGAAGGCATACCAGATATAGCTGGGGTAAGAATCCCATCTCCAATGACCATGGAGGTACCAACAAGGACAAGAATGAGAATGGTACTTTTAATAAATGCTTGTTCCTCTAACCATCTTTTGGTTTTTGCAGCAAATGACCTCTCATGGATGGTAGACCGACTATATGTTGTTAGCTCTTCATCAGTACGATGCTGGTTGGGAATGGTTTTTATCTTTGCATGTCGGCAGAGCAAGGAATAAAGAGCAAATGTTCCACCTGCTCCACGGATGTAGGTTTGGTAAAACGTAGGTACAGCTCAGCAATGTCAGCAAACACATCTGTCTAATATGCCATATATGGATTGGATATACTAGCGTGCTTTACTTAGTCACTAAACAGATCCACTTAGACCTATAATTAAAAAGTTAGCTTGTTCATGAAACCTCAAGCATTCGTCATTCTAGACTAAACTAACTACTAAGTAGCTGATATACCACTGAGGTATCTTAATTGCGAATAAACAAAATTCTGACTATAATCCAGGAAAGGCATAAAGGAAGAGGGAATAGACTGATATTATGATATCCATCCCTTTTCAGATTTGGATCTGCCAGGCACTATCATATAGGATGAAAATCTTTACTACACAGAAAATATCACTAAAATAGAGAAATGGAGCTGATTACCACAGTGAAAAGTTATAATACATTACTTAGTACTTCCATAGTCCAATCATAAATATCTTAATTAACAAAAACAAGCAAAATGATATATACCTTGACCATTGTCATTTGCTCTTAACACAATAAAAACATATTTGATCAGCGGCACAAGAGTAAGAGAGTATATAATCAAAGAAAGAGCCCCAACCACATCCTCCTGATCTTTAATTCCACGAGGAAAGGTGTTATAGAAAACGTATAAGGGGGAAGTACCCAAATCTCCATAAACTACACCAAGACTCTGATATGCAAGCCGCAAAAGCAACAGTGCAGAAAATTTCTGAACAATCAAAACAACATCAACAAGAAATTAACACCAAATTCAAGTGGCAAACATAATTTTTTATTATTGGATATGTATAGGAGAATTGGAGAACGAATAATCATTCACCTTAAAATCACTTAACAGTCATGTAAAAGTGTTGATTTCTTATTCTACTTGACATTCAGATAAGCACTTGAATCTCTTGTAAGTATTTGAATTTGAAGTGATATTAACAGTTTTATTTCAAATTCATGCTTCAGAATGTAATTTAGAGTATAAGCTCTTTATTTCTTGTGCAAATAAAGTCTTTAATTTGTTGCTTTTGTTAAAAATATAAAACCATTAAAGTGTCACCTAATAGCTTGAGTTTACAGGAGAGTTGGTTCTTTAGAGTTTCTTTAAATTAGTCATAATAAATTGCAGTTTCCTAAATAAACAAAACTAAAGAAAGAGAAAGAATGTTAAAAGGAGTTGCATCATACTTTTTCTCTGTACATATTTCTGAGCCTCCCTGCCTCTTCATCCATTGGCTCGTCAATCTTCTGATCCAAAACCCACATGCTACCTTTGTTATCATTGTCTTCATCAATCTCTACTCTTGAAGCCATTTAGAGCTCAATTCAATAACTTCCAACTACTAAGTACTGTCTGATACCCCTTGTCCTTGGATTCTCTACCCGTCATGAAAAACACATGGAAAACATTGGTCACAAAACTTGAACTCATATAGTTACCAAAACACACACAAAATCAACTCATATGACATCCATGCCCACTCAAATCAAGGATTCAAACTCACCTATAAAATCTGTAAAGGAAAACAAAATTAAAGATTTTACTGAGGGGTACTCCAATTTCTAGAATCGACACATAATCTACACCATAGATTGGTTCAGCCTTTAAAATTCACAAACTACAGACAGCAAAGCTTATTTTGCCAAGACTGACTACAGTACTACAGAGATAACATGAACAGAACTAAAACCACCAGCAAGAATTAGCTTATATTGCTTTTCAGCATGGATTATAATAAAAATTATTGAAACTGGTCAATAGAATCTCTTGGCTGAATGTAAAATTAGATAACCAAAACATGAGGCAAGATAAGAACAAGTTCAATTTGCAAGTACCATATAATAATAATCTCAAATTTAAAATATAAACCCAGAAATGCAGAATTCTATTGCTCTAACTGAAATTCAAGCCCCACCTCACCTGTCACACAAACTGGTATTTGTCACCAACAAGTGAATTCAGCAGAAGAAGTAGTTTGGTTTCAAGTTCAACCACAGAACCAAAAACCCAACTCAGGTTCATCAGGTATCCAAGCGTTAACAGAAACCAGTTCCAGTTCGGTGTTTGGGGAAGGAAGAGAAAACCAAAAGGGTAACGGAAACACTGAACATATAGAGACAAATAATCACTGACCAAGAGACAGAGTGACCCACCCAGCAACTTGTCTGTTAATATATATATAAGTATATTAAAAATACTGGTTAAAAATATTTAAATATTCTATTAAATATGTTTAATTATTTTAAAAAAGGTAAATAATGAATTATTTCGTGGTATTAATAGTAATATTTTTTATTTTGTTTCTTTAATAATCATTTTAGCTAGTGAAATTCATTAGAATTTATTTATTTATTTATTTAATTAATTAGTAATACATCATTATTTTGCTGCGCACTTATTCCCGGGAGGAAGTGAAAAGGACCTGAATGGGATGGGATAAGTTCGATTCCAACCTGTTTTTATCTTTATTATGTTTTTTATTATTATAATTATTGTGACACCTTAAAATCACAAGTTAGTGCTACCGGATGCTATTGTCAAAATGTCAATGATATGCATAGTACAGTACAGGACTTAAGTTAATTCACAAAGAGTTAATTAATGAATTCATACAATTAAAATTATACAACAATTCATAGAAGACATTTTTTCTTTATATCTCTCCATTATATCACTCATCACATCTCATATTTCTCTTTCTTCTCTTTTTTTTTTCTCTCTTCTTCTCTCTTTTGTGTATGTTGTACTCATGTACAAATATGATTTCTCATTCACAATTACTTCAGATTACTACATTGGCAAAATAATACTAATAAAAATCAATAATTCAGAGGACTCATTCTCACGATTGTGTGTGTATATGTAATTATTAATTACTATTATAAACATTACATTATTGTTTAAAATATGGTATCTGATTACGTCTACATTAAGCGTACCATAATCACACACGGAGAAGCCGCGGTCAGAAATTTTATAATTTAAAATTTAAAATTAGTAAAATATCAACAGATGCTTTTAGTATATTAGTTAATAAAAACACATAATAGAAAGTATTTAATAAAGAGTATATATTATACTAAAAATACTAAAAAATTTAATAATTATTTTTTAAAAAATGATTAAAAATATTTGATAGTGTATTAAATACTTTTTAATTAATATCTTCAAACACTTGTCAACAAAATGATGTATGACAAAACTATTTATATAACCATCAAATGGTTCATCAATGTTAAATAAAATTATCTTCATAGCAGAAAAACCTGAGAGCCAAATGCCCCTCATCATGAAAATGAGTGTGTTTTTGTATTTTTTTTCTTATATTTTTATCCTTATAATTTAATAAAATTCTTTCATTTCTCTGTTTTTTTCCTCTGGTATTTGGTCACTCATTAGTCATCCCTTTTCTCATCACTCTCAACTCAATTATTGCCGCAAAATTATTACACTATTTTATTTTAATTTTTTTACATTATATGATTTATTTTAATTAGGATATTATTTATTTTATTTTTAAATAAATAATTGATCTTTAGAAAAAAAAATAAAAAAAAATCTAAAATTATAATTATCTAAAAACATATTTTATTTATAAAATAAATTTATATATTATTTTACATTTATCAGCTAGATTAAAAATTAATTTGATTAAATACCAACTTTCAATTTTAAGTCAGCACGACCTATTTTAATGTACTTTATTCATCAACTTATCATTCATTGAATAGACTTATTTTAATATATTTATCATTTTCTTTTTTTGTTAACAAATAAATGGACGGTGGATGTAAAAAGTGTACGGTGTAGTTCATTATTAAATTAAAATTATCTAGATCCATAGTGATGTTCTTTGTTTGTACTTTGAATTGAATTGAATGATATACAATTTGACTAAAAGCCATTATTTTTAAGTCCATTGAATAAATGATCACAAACGTTACCTAAAATCCTCAGCAGCTAGCCTTGCCTTACCACTGTCCAGGTGCTGCCTCCCTAGACTTTTTTTTTTAAAATCACAAATATCCTCCACAATAGACAATCATATTCAAATCGGTAACCTCCACATCATAATAGGACTAGTTTTTCCATTAAAAATTTTTTACATCAATATAACTCAAATCCGAGATCTTATTAAAGGAAATCAAACATGTGGTAATTGAATTGAACCAACGCCTCTTAGTTTGTGCGTATCGACTGTGGACTAGGTAGGCGCCTTATTAAACATTCTATATCAGTATCACCCACCATTTCCTTGTCTCTGGTCCATTCATAAAATAATATCTATGTAGGATCACTCCTAAAATTTCTACATCACTTAACATTGAGGGTCCACACATGAAACACCAACGGTATCAAGCTAACTTATGGAGAAAAAAATCACAGCTTGTACCACACTTGAATTATTTGAGTTTGATGATAGTTTACACCATTCAAATCATTCAATCTATTACTTGATTAAAAACCTTGAATCCATCAATTCCTCTCTCGCAATCCAACTATCATGTCCATTCCTGCTCCCTGCAGCATCTCCATCAACACTTGAAATATCATCATGGTACCCAGGCTTATCATTACCACCACCATTTCAACACACATACCCAACAATATTAAGTGTGTCATCCTTTATTGTGGTGCCCAAAAGGAGACAACTGACGTGTGCAAAGCATTTTACACTCAAACTAAACATTACATCTCAGTCTAACAACATTTACAACAAAGAGAGAAATGTGAGATATGACAGGTGATGTGATAGAGAGAGGTAGAGTAAAAGTATGTTGTATAAATTATTGTATATTTTTTGTTGTATGAAAATGTTATCTCTATCATTCTCTCCCGTTACAATGATACAATAAGTACCAGCACTTTATTACTTTTCACAAAAGTTACATTATGTAATAACTGACACTTGTCTATGTGAAGGAGCATATTTTTTTGTTGTCAACACACACAGTGAAGTAAGCTACCAAGCTAGGATCTTTTTTTTTTTTGGTCAGAAGCTAGGATCTTTTGTCATTAAAAAAAATTTAGACAAAAGGGTATATTACAAATTACAAATATTTTACAATTTCAGAATAATTGAGTATGTAGAGAGCTACACTACATTGTAGTGAGATGTAAGCTATTCAAACAGCAAGAGGTGAGGGAGTTGAAGAAGGGACCCGATTTTCAGCTGGAATTTCAACAAACTCAGACAGGAGAGCTCGGAATTCATCTCCAGTCATTGTCTCCTTCTCCAGTAGGACTTCAACAATCTTATCAATGGCCTCACGGTTGTTCCTTATATGGTTCAATGCAATTTCATATGCTTCATCTGATATCCTCTTGACAGCAGCATCGATGTCTTGGGCAAGCTTTTCTGACATTGAATTTCTTGCCATCATTCTCATGATGACATCTGCACTTTGAGCTGAGCCATCCATAAGTGACCAGGGACCAATATCAGACATTCCAAATGTGGTTACCATCTGCAAGAGCATCATTTACATTTATTAAAGCACCGGTGTGACAGAGTTGTAATCCGAAGGGTAAGGTAGTAAAATGAAAAATAAAATAAAATTTGATGATGATAGTTGAAAATTCATTCTTTCAGTTAAAGCCAAAAATTTCTAGTTTCAAGCACTAATGAAATCTTTTGACATGATCTGATTCATTTCAGATCTCACCCAAAAAAGAAAATCCAAATGTGTCCTCAGAAAATATAACCACATTGAGATTGGATTGAGAATTCTGTAGAGTCTAAATTACTATTAGCATTTGTCCTCACCAAAGCAAAAAGAAAAGAGGAAACATAATACATTAGGACGGAAAATAATGTCAATGAACAAGGACCTGTTTGGCCAAACTGGATATTTGCTGCAAATCGCCAGCTGCTCCAGTTGTAACCTCAGCCTCACCAAAAATAATTTCCTCAGCTGCTCTGCCACCTAGTCCACCAACAATTCTTGCAAAGAGTTGTTGTTTGGAGATCAGAGTTGGGTCATCAGAAGGAATGAACCAAGTAAGACCCCGAGCTTGCCCACGAGGAACTAGGGTTACCTTTTGTACAGCATCGTGACCAGGAGTCAAAGTTCTGCAAGTACATATATGTATTTCAGAATTGTTAGCAAAAATAGCTTCTAGATGTGGATCGTTATTTCTTCAGGATTGTGTTCATACAATTACAAGGGTAACATGAATTCACAATGGCAACAACATTTTGCTTCCATTGTAATTTTGCACACCTTTTACTTAAAAGACAAAACTACAGCCTAATTTCTGGCTTACCCACAAATGGCATGCCCAACTTCATGATATGCCACTAAGCTTTTGCTCTTCCCATCTGTCATCGCTGTTCCTTCCATTCCTGCCACAATCCTATCAATAGAATCATCAATCTCTTTGGATGAAATTGCCGTCTTTCCACGCCGACCAGCTAATATAGCAGCTTCATTCAAGAGGTTTGCAAGATCGGCTCCACTAAAACCAGGTGTTCTCATTGCAATTACCTCAAGAGAAACATCAGCATCAAACTTTTTATTGCTACCATGAACCTTTAGGATTTCAGTTCTTCCCCGTATGTCTGGAACATCAACTGTTACCTGCAAATTCATTGTGTTCAATGATATACACATTAACAAATGCATTAAGTATTTCCTATAATCTTACCTGTCTATCAAACCGCCCCGGTCTCAATAAAGCAGAGTCAAGAATGTCAGCCCTGTTAGTTGCTGCAATGACAATGATACCAGTATTACCCTCAAACCCATCCATTTCTGTCAAAAGTTGGTTGAGGGTCTGTTCTCTTTCATCATTTCCTCCACCAATTCCAGTACCTCTTTGCCTTCCAACAGCATCAATTTCATCAACAAAAACAATGCAAGGAGCATTCTCTTTGGCCTTCTTGAATAAATCACGGACTCGAGAAGCACCAACACCCACAAACATCTCAACAAACTCGGAGCCTGAGATTGAGAAAAACGGGACACCTGCTTCACCGGCAATAGCCTTGGCTAAGAGTGTCTTCCCAGTCCCTGGAGGACCAACAAGAAGAACTCCTTTTGGTATGCGAGCCCCGACAGCAGTGAACCTCTCAGGCTTCTTAAGAAACTCCACCACCTCCATAAAATCCTGCTTGGCTTCATCTACCCCAGCAACATCATCAAATGTCACTCCAGTACTGGGTTCCATTTGAAATTTGGCTTTTGATTGACCAAAAGCAAGAGGAAAACCAGGTCCACCAGGACCTCCCATCCCTCCAGATGATCGTCTTGAGAAAAGGAACAATCCCCCAATCAATAATAGAGGGAAAGCCAGATTCCCAATCAGGTTAAATAACAGAAAATCTGACTCTTCTTGGGCATTATGAGCTGCAAAGTCAATGTTCTTTTCCCTGAATTTCTGAAGGAGCTCTTGGCTAAGTCCAGGCAGTTGAACTCGCACTCGCTGCACCTTATCACCCAACTCAGGAGAAACAGCCTCCACAATAGCTGTAGTTCCATTCTCAAACAGATCCACTTTTTTAACTCTATCCTTGTCCAAATACTCAAGAAACCTAGAATAAGACATTCTGGAGGAGGAACCCCCTTGTTCATCAGCATAAGCTTTACCGTTTCCTAACAATGCAGGTAAGCCAACTCCCAAATTCAACAATTTCAGAAATCCTCTTCTCCCTTCATGTTTCCTTTGATCCAAGGATGCCTTTACTGATATTGTTTTAGACTCCATACTCAGTGATGAAAGCCTCTGACAAAAGAAGAGATATCTTCCATTTTCATCCTTGGCAAGAGTTATTTTATTACCCTGTTTAGATAAACCATTTCCAACAAGACATGCCAATGATGCTGCCATCTGTATCAAGAGGAATATCCAAAATATGGGTTATTAAACACTGATTATTTCTGTGATTAACAGCAAAAGAAATATTGAATAAATACCATTTGTGATTGTCAACTAATTTCTTATTACAAAAACCGACACAGTAAATTTAGTCCATACTGTCAACTAAAATCTTGATACACAAACTAACATAGTAAATTCAGTCTATAAACACAGACCCCCCCCCCCCCCAACAACACACACACACAACCTCTACATTAATTATGCCCTTGGGAAAATTCTAGATATGAAAAGTAACAAACCATAGAAGAACAAAAACTCAGCAGAATGATCAGAAGGATAGATCATGGAAGAAGCCAAATTCAGAACTTAGGGTGCACCTTTGATGTTCCACACAATCACAAGAGTAAAATATATAGCATATTAAAGTTATCTTATAAACTACAGATTCTTTGTTTTTCTCATTCCTTGGTGAATCAAAACATAAATACATAATAAACTTAATCTAATGGAATTAATTAGATTGTGTCAATTATTCTATCAAACCATTCGACAGGAGACTCTAATCATAATTTTACAAGCAAATAGGATGAATAAATCTACAAGAGCCAAGTGACTGTATAAACTAATACAATATTAACAATTAAGAAGCTCTTGATTTACGAGTGACAAAGCTTATTGTTAACTCACGGCACTAATATAAATAAACCACTGATCCATACATTAGCTTTGGCCCCAAACGACCAAAGACCAAATCCACATTTGCTTTAACACACAGACGCACACACATACATATGTGTATGTATAAGAACAAATATGCTTTTTCTGACAATTTCTGAAATTGTAAGCAAGTCTCAGTCCAATTGGTGGAAAGATAGAACTTCAAATATAAATACTTTAGCTCAAAGGGTCCAACACTCCAAACCAAAAATCAAATTATTAAAAAAGGAAAGAAAGAAATTAACAAAACTACAGTTAAATAAACTTGATAATTAACGGTAACGATATGAAGAGGCCAGTGTTCCGAAAGATGGCATGGACCCATGAAGAGTGAAGGGCATAAGAAGGAACCGCATACCTCAAAATGAAGAATCACAGAGAGAGAGAGAGAGAGAGAGGATGTGAAGAAGGGGAGAAGTGAGACAGTAAAAGAAAGCTCCCAGTGGTGCAAGAGCAGAAGGCAGAGAGACGTGTTTGGAATGGTACGGTGACTTGACTTGTGAGAGAGAAATGGATGGGGATTGGCCTAAACGACATTTTTTTATGAGGATTTTTTAAATGTTTTCCATATCATAATTTATTAATCCTTCTCTATTAAGGGTTCGTTTGATTTACAGTTGAGTAGAATTGATTCTAGAAATGAATGGTTGAGATGGATGATGCACGCTTTACGAAATATGTTGGACGAAAGTGATTTAAAATCAATTCTGCAGAATTGATTCTGACTGTTCCAAAATCTAAAGCAAACGAGCACTAAGGGATTGAGTTACTTTTATCAAGTAGAGTATTTTTTTTGTTACAAACTAATGGTATATTTTACCATTTTGAGACTTTTGGTTAACTTGTAATAGTCTTTTATCAGTTGATCTATGTGTTGTTGGTAATAAAGGATATTTGGTTAAGTTGTAATAGTCTTTTATCCTTTTACTAATGGTATATTGTTTTATCAACTTATTGCTAAAAATATTGCTCAGGGCCTTTTTTGAACTTTGAAATTGAAAACATGAGACAGCATTTTATACCTTCTCCATTTTTTTTTTTTGTCAAATATAATATTTTGTATGTGACTTACTAAAAAGTAAAAACTATAATAGTTGTTTTATCATTTTTTTAACAGATTTAAAAGGATTAAATAAAAATAATTTCAAACCTCTATAATTATTAGTAATTTGTTTAACACTAATTGTATGCTATTTATTTTTAATATTTCAATATTAAGTTTAAAGTAACAAGTATCTCATGTATTAATTCTAGTAGATTTTTCTCCCTACGTCACCCTAGTAGATTTTCTTTGTTAGGGTTTTGGCTAAACCCTAAACCCCAATACATGAACACTTGATCTTTCATTACTTTTTTCGCCATATGTTGATTTTTCTTTAGCTATCATCAATCGATCGAGAATGATGAATATGATCCCAAAGATAAAGAAGTAGAAGTATATTAGAAAATCCAAAACCTATCACTTTATATAATGTACTCCTCAAAAAAATTACAAAAACTATTACAAATTAACTAAAATTAATTTTATCTAAAATCAGTTACCAAAATGTTTTTATTGCAGGTAGATTTATCACTAACTATGCTCTAGTTGCTTTTGATATTTTCCACTATATGAGGGGACTAGGAAAAGAGGCCTTTGTAACGTTCAGACTAAATATGACCAAGATAAAGATGTCAACGGGACGGGGTGCGGGTGGGTAGTGCCTACCCGTATACATATCCGCTAAAATTAACTGGTACTCATGCGGGTAACGGGTATTCGTGGGTATTCACGGGTATCCATTAATGTTTAATAATTTAAATTTTATAAAAAAAATGTTATATAATATATTATAATGTCATACTATATTTATAAATAATCATTATATAATATCATTAACGTGTTAATATATTAAGAATATCATCATAAAATAATATAAATAAATTATATTTCATCATAAAATAATAAAAAAATCCTAATATTCAAATATATTTAATAGAAAAATATGTTTTAATGAGTATGCGGGTATCCGCAGGACGGGTAGTATAATTTTGACATCCTTGTACCAAAACTTAAGAGTTATGACAAAATTGAGTAGAGTTTCTTGGAATGAATTCTTGTATGATGTATCCATGGGCTTGCCTAGCAACTTAAATTGTTTCATATTGAGACAAGTATCTAGTGTTTTTTTTTTCTTTTATTGTGTTAAGTGGAAGCCTACTTTTTTCCTCATCAGGGACCCAAGCAGCAAGACGGCTGGCACCATATATTTTTATTATATGTGTAAAGGTTCTTTTAGGATTATTGATGAAAGCTCAAAAAGATCATCTAATTTATTGGCATTAAAATGGGTTGAGGTACTCTTGAAATCAATTGCTTAAATTTTTGTTGAAAATCTTTTTATTTAGGACAACCAATCAAGAAATAGATAAGCATCATTAAAATCCTTTCTTCATGTTAAAAGGCATCATGTCAATTGGTTTAATTTACACAAATAAGATCTTTATTTCAACTAAAATGTTCTTATAGACATACAAGCTTTGATTCATGTTCAGATGCAGATAAAGGTAGTTAAGAGTTACTAAAAGTACCTTAGCCTCCTTACCTTTCTTTATAAATGGAGAAAAGGCAAGTTTTTTTTTTTCTATTATAGTATGTAGAAAAATTAAGGGCTTGTTTAGTTTACATTTTTATTTCTGATTTTCATTATGTTTTTTGAAATTTTACCAAGGAAAAACTGAAAATGCTGAAAACGACAAATTTTGTTTTCAGCATTTTCAATTTTTCCTTTGTAAAATTCTAGAAAATAGGAAATGAAAACGTAAACCAAACAAGCCCTAAATAACGATTTTTTTTTTTTGTTTAGAGCTAATAAAGATATCCTTATCAAAATAATTTACTCAAACCATTCCAGCACCCCATACGTTGTTTTTAGATACCTCACAACCCATGTCAGTATATAGAAAGATTGATTTACAATTTGTGGTTGGGCAGTAAATTATAGAAAAACAGACTAAAAAATGTATGGTCATATTTATATATTCATTTCTATAAATTCCGATTAGGTATCAAAATCATAAATTGAATATGTATATAAATATGTCACATTTTATGCATGGTGTTGTGTTCAATTAAATATCTAAACAAATTAATAAATCGTGTAGAATATTATTATAAAATAAGACATGTAAAATCATCGACACTCTTAATAGTTGGGTATTGATGATGTATTGATAGACACCACTTACTATTTTATGATATCAAATAAAAAGGTTTATATTTAATATTAATATATTATAATTATAATTGTATTTGAAGATAACTTATTAGGTCGTATGTATATAACAAACTCATTAAGATTGTCTGAAGTTATAGTTTGAATATCCTTATTTAAGGTGAGAAAATTGAGTTTACAATTTTACCCCTTACTCTTTACTTTGTATATTAATTAAACCATATATATATATATATATATATATATAAAAAATGATGATATAATGATTTATTATTTATCTAGTTCATGGATTTAAAATCATATTTTATACCTCTAAAAATAGAGAGAGCGAATATGTTTTATTGTGTGATAAGTTAAAGACTAATTCCATTATTATTATTATTATTATTATTATTAAATAAAATCTAATACCACATATTTATGCACAAATTATTTTTCATTCTTCTTCAGTCAATTATATTTTCAAAACTAATGTAATAACATTTGGTGTGTAGTAAAAAAAATTTGAGAATTATCACCTTTTTTTCCCTAAACACATATATTATGAACTAAATAATTTTTCAAGTTAATTTTAGAAATTCCATAATAAATTCTCAAAAATCCAAATGCTGACTAGATATTTTTTTTTAAAATAACCAAAATCCCTGATTATAATTATAATACACTTATACTTATAAAAAAAAACCATTGCAAAAACGTATAATTAAAACAGTACAAAACAAAATCCATTTATTAATTAATTAGATAAAAATGAAATTGCACTTTCTTTACTATCAAGTAACATAATAATAAGGTTATATTTTGGGCCACACACATATATGGTGTCTTGGTGTAGCGTTTTTTAGGGTACGGGAACGAAGCTCCTAAATTGAAACTTGGGCATCTGTTGCTAACTTGCTATCTCCTCTACAATATCCGGATACAGAGAATTTAGCGGCGATGGCGACAGCGTCGGTGGTGCCGGCTAACCGGCGGCGAGCTGCGAACGCCGCGGAGGAGTTGGACTTCGAGACGACGGAGGGTGTGAAGGCGATTGGAAGCTTCGAGGAGATGGGGATAAAGGACGACCTTCTCCGAGGAATCTACCAGTACGGCTTCGAGAAACCCTCCGCGATCCAACAACGTGCCGTTACGCCCATTATCCAGGGACGTGACGTCATCGCTCAAGCACAATCTGGAACCGGAAAAACCTCCATGATCGCCCTCACCGTCTGCCAAGTCGTCGACACCTCCGTCAGAGAGTACGTCCCTTTCTTCTATTCTCTTTCCTTTCCTTTGCTTTCTGTTTCTCTATATCACTTCTTTTGCCTTAGCATTCGAGGAAAAAAAGTTAACTTGCGGTTGAGTTTCTCAATTAGGGTTTTTCAGCAATAGGAATGTTACTTAGGCTAGAAAGGGTTTTGGTCTTTAGATTGATGTTTGTGTGATAATTGATAGTGTGGATTTAAAAAAACCTAAGACTGACAAGAAATTTTAACGAGGGGCAGCTTAATCTCCAATGTGCAACAAAGGATATGATGTGTTTGTGAAGGAGGGATTTGGAGGGTAAATTTTTAGTTCCAAGTGAATATTCTATAAATTGAAGAAATTTTTATCATGAAAGGAGCTTAATCATCCTTTATTCATTTTTATGAATACTATATAACGTTTTTGAACGTCATCTTAGAGTTGGCTGGCTGCGTTTTGCTCTGAGCTGAGTTCATCATCTTCTTTTAGGTGTGTGTTATCAATTTAATGTCTTATGATTTTCGTATTACAATTTCTGATCAGGGTGCAGGCCTTAATCTTGTCACCAACGAGGGAACTGGCCTCGCAGACTGAAAAGGTTATATTGGCTATTGGGGATTTCATAAATATACAAGCACATGCTTGCATTGGTGGTAAAAGTGTGGGAGAAGATATAAGGAAACTCGAGTATGGAGTTCATGTGGTGTCTGGAACTCCTGGCCGAGTCTGTGACATGATCAAAAGAAGAACATTGCGCACAAGAGCTATCAAGATGCTAGTTCTGGTGAGTTAATTACTTCTTGCCTATACTAGATTGCATTTTTTTTTTTTTCATTTTTGTTATCATGTCTCAAGGACTATCTTATATTTTTTATTTTTCTTTTCATTAACAGGATGAATCTGATGAAATGTTGAGCAGAGGGTTTAAAGATCAAATTTATGATGTGTATAGATATCTTCCTCCAGACCTTCAGGTTCTCTTTCCCTTGATCTTGGAATGAAATTTCTGCAATTTGAAATATTGATCTTGGAATGAAATTTCTGCAATTTGAAATATTATCTAGGTTAAAACAAACTAAGGTGCATACTGATAGCAAGATTTTTGGCAAGTAGATTTATTGGCTTGACTATAGCTTAAGGCCTTTGAAAATAACAAAGTTTCAGTATAGGAGAATGTCTCTAATAAGTAGGGATTTGGGAGGTCTGTGGTGTCCCAGCTAGATATTCAATCCAATGAAGAATGGGGAATATGAGAAGTGTGAAGCCTTTTCAAGGCCTTTAAAATATTTGTTTGTGTATGATTTTGATTAGTTCTAATTTTGAATCCATTGAAAACTAAGCACCTAAAACTGGTAACATGAAAGTCTAAGTCAATGTTTTGACCAAACAATGGAGCTGCTGCTTTTCTCCACAATATGTAACTAACACTCTCATTTGATTCGTTGCATAATGAATTAGCTAGTGAGGAGATTCTTTTACATACTTTTTATAATTTCTGTTGTCTTTATCTGCAATTTAAACACATGTGGCCCAATTACTCAAAATAGTTCAGTTTATAACTTAACTGGATACATCTTCAGGGTCCTTAGTCCTAGTTACTGAAGTGATGTGTGTATCGCTCTTGCTGTAGACTTGTGGAACAATCTTGTTTGTATTCCTTCCAAAGCCTGATTTAGATTCTGAAGTATATTTAGTCTCTAAATTGTTTAGTTTTTACTGTGTAGGTTGTCTTGATTTCTGCTACACTTCCTCATGAAATACTGGAGATGACAAATAAGTTCATGACAGAACCTGTAAGGATCCTTGTAAAACGTGATGAATTGACATTGGAGGTAAGCAATCACTTTCATTGTCTTGGTGCCTTTTGATTTTAAATGGATATTGATGCAATTGCCCCACTCACCAATGACAGGGCATCAAGCAATTTTTTGTTGCAGTCGAAAGGGAGGAATGGAAGTTTGATACTCTTTGTGATCTATATGATACTCTCACAATCACTCAAGCTGTTATATTCTGTAACACTAAGCGAAAGGTAAATGAAAACAATCAAGGTTTTGTAGGATAGGCCTTCCATTTCATGTCACTTTGAGCGTAGGGTAAATAGTAAATTACTAGATTCTGTGTGATCTTTCTATATTTGGTCATTATGATCAGTTTATTATTTCTGTTGTCATAATATATATCCTCATGGAACAGGTGGACTGGTTAACTGAAAAAATGCGTAACAATAATTTTACTGTCTCATCAATGCATGGCGACATGCCTCAAAAAGAAAGAGATGCAATTATGTCAGAATTTCGTGCGGGAACAACCCGGGTACTAATAACAACAGATGTTTGGGCACGTGGCCTTGATGTACAGCAGGCAAGTTTTTACACCAGTTTCTGTTGTTTTTTTTTTCCTTTTTATTTGTGCCTCTAGAATATGTTGAATTCACATCACTAATATATTGTTCAGAGTATGTGATACAGATACAACATGCATGAATTATGAGATGCCTCTCTAGTATGTCATGAGTCATGACTTTGTTCTTGGTGGCTTAGTTTGTGTTTCTCCTTAGTTGAAAGTACAGCAGGAATATTATGATTGTTTAGACTTACGACCGTAAATAGTATTCAGATGTTGTTAATGGGTTGACATTCCAAATTTTAAGGATTTAATAAAATTGGGTGTTGTAATTGTTACTCTGAATCTCTGGTTCTACCTTTTGCTGATTGTTTGTTGGTTGATATTTAATTTTCTTTCTGTCAGATATTGGTCTTAATTTTGTGCCCTGGTATTGTGTGTTATGTCTTTGGCAGGCTAAACATAGGCTATAATAGCAATGTATATTTCGTTCTCAAGAAATGCAAACAAATGGAAATTTTTTATCACCAATTTGACTAATAGCAATTAGAATGTATTGAGAAACTCTTCCATGATTCCTTTTGAATTGTACATGCAGAAATTATTGTTGATATTGATCATGCATTTGCTTTCTGTTATCAGGTTTCTCTTGTTATCAATTATGACCTTCCAAATAACCGTGAGCTGTACATTCATCGGATTGGCCGCTCAGGACGTTTTGGACGAAAGGTATTGAGAATGTTTAAACAAGTTGGACTAATGCATCTTGACTCAAGTATTGATTAGTTTGATTTTCATATTGGAAACATTGTTTTGCGATTTAGAGGATTTTGAGATGTTATTTATTGATTCCCTATATTCTAGCACTCCTATGCTCCGATTTGGTTTCCTGCTCTCTGTTGGCTGTATTATATATTACTTATAGTTGGCCTAATAATGGTTTGCAGGGTGTTGCAATAAATTTTGTCAAGAGCGATGATATCAAGATCTTGAGAGATATTGAGCAATATTACAGTACTCAGATTGATGAAATGCCAATGAATGTTGCTGATCTTATTTAAAATGTCATGTGGTATGCTGGGTGGAGTTGATTTGTCATAACGCGTAGGGATTAGTGTTTGAATATGGTTATTTTTCTCTGGAATACTTTTTGTGATGTTCTTGTGAACTTTGACATTTGGTCAATTAGAATTTTTACTAGAGTGCTCGACTGTACCAGAGGTGATGTTTTTCTTTGCTGATACGGTTGAGTTTAATGGTGTAAATTGTGTTGAGTTGCTTTCTCTGATTTGTTACTTTATGCTTCAAATGAATGGTGATATTCTGACTTGGTTGATTATTTAGCTAATTTATGGGCACAATTACCTGTATTTATGTTAGTCTAGCCGGTAAAACTGGGATTTAAGAAAAAGCCCACATTAAGTGGCTGCTTGATTATTTCTCAAAATAATTACAAATAAATGCACTCTTTGATTCAGGAGACTTTTTTTTTTTTGAGTGCATCCGCCGTACATTAAGTTTGAGGTTTGTAAGTTTGTAAGTCACACCTTCGCCCTGGGATTGAACGCCGATGTTGTTGAATGCCTGATTTTCTTGTATGATTTCACTTGCATGCATATTGCAATGAAAATGTGACCATTGATGAGGTTAGAATGGATCAGGCATAGCGCTGATGCGTTTTGTTGATTCAAGAAAAGCTATTTTTAATTTTTCAGAACAAGTCACGTCCTACTTTGGTGATAACATGATATCCGTTTGATTTCCCATTAGATAAAATTAACTGTTAAAAATGAGTTATTCATTATGTATGTTTAATGAAAGTATTTCATTCCATTTCATTTCACTTCTAATTAATCAATTATGCACTGCTTGGAATTTTTAACTGTCCAGGGTCAGTCAGCATCTCTTCCTGGCTATTGTGAGTTTCAGATTGTCAGTTTTCAGCTAATAACACACTGATAAAATAGTAACCTCTCTTACGCACATACTTTCCCTATGTGTATCTCTCTCTCTGTTTCTGGAATGTGCCTCTGAGCCATTGACATTTGCGTAGTAGAAACTTGTTTGTGCTCCTCAGACCGGTTTTAACTAGTACTACATTTTTGGAGTTTTACCAAAAAAAAAAACTAACATTTCTGGAGAAGTCCCCGTCCCCCACCCTCAAAACAGTGGTAAGCTACTAATACTATGCTCCAAGATTATTTCATTCCCTTCAAATAGGTAAATATTTTGCCCTAGTACACATGCTTCCA
The DNA here is from genome assembly GCA_026901365.1 of Sesbania bispinosa. Classification (NCBI taxonomy): domain Eukaryota; kingdom Viridiplantae; phylum Streptophyta; class Magnoliopsida; order Fabales; family Fabaceae; genus Sesbania; species Sesbania bispinosa. Next base: position 598,255 of record QLOH01000431.1, read on the forward strand.
ACAAACAGCAGGAATCCAATTGGCTTGGTTTCATAGATTACATTCTATTCGTTTTAAAATAATTGTTACTTTAAAATATGAATAAAAAATAATTATACTATTAAATATTTTTTATTTAAAAAATAATAATTGATTTAATTTTATTACATTTTCATTTTATTAATTTTTTTATTTCAGTTACTGCATATATGAAAAGACATAAAATTTAAAAAATATTTTACTTTTTTAAAATGATAAATAATTTGAAATAAACTAACCAGTTTAATTACTATACTCTTTAAAACATTTCATGACATTTGTTAACGTAACTCCCAAAAAATATAACATTTGCATGTAAGGGCACTGAATGTGGTAAGAACTAAATACTATAAGTAATAAGCCACGCAGCTAAGCCTAAGAATTAAATAATAATAAGTCACATGCATTTTATAGCAGCGCAAAAATTCCTCTTCCCGTAGTAGTTATAAACATTGAGCATAGTTCACATCGATGCACAGGGCACACAAAATATGCCATAGCATAGCATCTGTTTTGGATTGGGGCCCAAGAACCAATTGGCCCACTACACATGGATAGGCCCCAAACAGATGAGAATCACAATTTCCAAACCGCTACGGGACACTCCTCCCCCAATCACGAAGGACGTTACATCTCCAATCCTGCCATCAAAGGGCCATGGTCCTTATAAAGGACACGCAGGTAGGTTAGAAAGGATCACAGACCAGACCATGTTGTGTAAGGGATTTGTTTTCTTCTATGTAAGAATAAGATGGTAACTGCACGAAAAACAATGCATCTATAAAACTTGTACAAAATGACTCTCTGTTAATCTAACAGGGTCAAAGGTGGGATCGACACTGGCACAACTTTTGACTTAACCAACATTTAGACTTTGTTTTGTTTGGATATGTGAAGTGAAAAAAAAAAAAAATGAGATGGGTGAAATGAAGGAAAGAAAATAAATGGAATTTTAGGTTATTTTTATTGGATGAAAGGTAAATGAAAATGAATTGTACAGTGAAAGAGTAAGTAAAAATTAAATTTTATCCCACTTTTGGAGGAAAAGCTTTTTAGGGTTATATCTCTTTAATTCTCTCATCTTTGCTTTTCTTGCTCAAACAAATAGGAAAAAAAACATTTTTTTCACTCAATTTGATATCTTTCCTCCCATTTTCATCCTAAACAAACACGGGTTAAACTCCGTTAATCAATGAGTTATATATCCAAGCAGTTGAGCCAATGTCAAATAATAAGATTTTAGTTCAAGTGATAAATTGTTAACTTAAAAAATGACATAATTAGGTTAACTTCGGTGCAGTTAACATAAAATTAAATAAGTCATTTGAAAATCAATGAGGTTGTTTTAAGTGATACATGTTTGATTCAACTTAAATAAAATCTCAAATTCAAAGTCCTGTGGATGGAAAAATAATCTCCACTGAGAGAAATAATTAAGTCTCACCATGATGTGGATGTTCTTGGTTCGAGCATAATTGTCTCCCATGGAGAAAATCAAATATGCAAATTATTTCTCCAATTCTTTAACAATTATGACTTGTTATAGCGAGTGTTTCAGGAGTGTATGCTTGTTGCTCATCTTGGTCAATTATCATGCGACATTTTGGGCTGTCTACGCTATTTAGCATTTGAATTAGATTATGAGTTTAATATATATACACTGTCAGTGTAAAGAAATTTTACACAGACATCCAATGATTTGCTGCCACCTCATTTATTGAATTTAAT